>OZ035883.1:72016141-72341409 GCA_964034835.1 Muscina levida
AAGGAAAAAGTACAACCGAAACAAACTACTATCGCCGCAGACCAAGTTGTCCTGCAGAAAATAACTGACTTTTCCAGGTCAAAAACATCAACAACAATCCAATGGTCAGGGAGTTGAGTCCTTGTGGCTAAATATCAAATCCACAATTCTTAATGCCAGCGAGAATGTTCTTGGCCCGCACCCGAAAAAGATGAAAGCATCAAAGAACGCAGAAAAGCAAAAAATATTCGAGATTCAGCCAAGTTAAGAACTGGAAAAAGGCAAGCTTCCAAACACTGCGATGACTTAGTGCCTCTCTTACTAACTCATCGCAGTGTTTGGAAGCTTGCCTTTTTTCGTGCAAAAGAGATAAGTCTAAATAGTTAGATAAACTTGCGAGAAATGATAAAAGCCTGTCCCAATAGTAGCAGCAAACTCCTACAACCTCTGTTTACTAAAATATGGAAGACAAAAATGTTGCCCGAAGAATGGTAGGAGGGGATCTTGGTCACCGTTCCAACAAAGAGGATCTAAGTCTACGCCAAAACTACATAGGTATTATGCCAACTAAGATTGTCCTTAACCGTGTAAACGAGAAACTGGAACCAACCATTCGCAGACAACATGCTGGTTTCCGACCCAACTGTTATTGTGTCGACCACGTTAATACGTTACGAATAATAGTAGAACAGTCTGTGGAATTCAGGACAGCCCTTTAATTCCTATTCGTCGATTATAGCACAACATTCGACATCTTTAACAGAAATTGTATATGGAATGCTTTGGTACAGCGAGGGATTGTACCTAAATTAGTAAGACTTATCAAGAGTTAGTACGATGCCTTTAAGTGCAGGGTGCTATTTAGTGGACGCTTATCAGAGGACTTCATTACCAACTTCGGAGTACGACAAGGCTGTCGCATGTCACCTACATATTGGACTACATTTTAACGCAGGTTTTAACCGATATGATAAAATCATAGCCGATAAAATCAAAGCTTTTTTCTCTGATTCTAGTAGTCCTGGATTGAAGCTTAATTCATCGAAGACCAAAGCACTGAAAATAAACTCGATCAACACTACTGCAACATTTACAGCCGGATATGAAGCTCTCTATGGCTCTCTATATTAACTTATACATCTACCATGGAAGTGTAATTTCCTTAAATGGCGGAGCAGCAAACAACATTATTAGTAGAATATCTAAGGCTTTTGCACAGCTGTGAAAAATTTTGAGATCCTCTTCGATCTACACCAACACGAAACTATGTATCTTCAATTTCTTTGTAAAATCGGTGCTCCTATACGAATGTAAGACCTGGTTGATAACGAATGCGCTTATGAGGAAACTTCAAACTTTCATCAGTAAATGCCTAAGAAAAATCTTAAAGATCTGGTGGCCAAATACCAATAAACAACTTCTGGTGAAATGCAACCAAGTTTCGATGAAATACGAAATCAAGAAGAGACGATGGGACTGAATTGGACATACCGGCGGTTGGTATCTGAGTGTTCCATGTCCTGTGCTACAGAATGGTGATCCAAGTGTGTGCACTAACAACCGAAGGTCGAGTGTGTTCTCTAAAAGGCTAAAGTCCATCTTAACGAACCTGTTTGGATGTTATCAGTAAGGCTGTAGACCTGGTAAGACCACGATTGACCAGTTTTTTATAACATGACAAATCCACGAGAAGACTAAGGAAAAAGAAATGGACTCTTACCAATTTTTTTATCGAGAACAAAGCATTTGACAGTTCAATATGACAGAAACTAATAGATGCCATGGACGAGTTTGGTACCTCTGCGATGCTGATATGACTTTGTGTCATATGCTGCTCGCGTCATTGGGCGTGGACTGAAGGATGTTAATAAGGCCTTTTTAAGCATGGAGAAGTAGTTGGCAGAGTATGTTGATTAGTGGGCACAAAACCAAATTAGTTCTGTAAATGAACAAACTCGCTTCGAATTCTGCGTGAATGTCGACAGTATATCTACCAGTATTGACTGCAAACCGTTGATACAATGAGCTACACAAGCGTTGTGGTGATAAAGCTCTCTCTCAACGAACCAAAATTCAACTGTACTAGACAGCTATCTTACCTGTCTTGGATAATGGCAGGTGGGATTTGGAAATCCTGGGTAATAACACCATCGGATGAATCTGTTCAGCGAGTGTTTAACAGAAAGTAACGTTGTTGCTGCTCAAGTTATAAGCTGTATAACGACATCGGCGAAGTTGACCTCATACAAATAGACCAAATGCGATGGCTGGGACATATTGAGCGAAAGAATGAAAATGCTGAAAAGGACACAATGGTGGCCCACGAGGGGCGAACAAGGTAAAGGAGGGACAAGGTTAAGTAGTTATTATTTTAACATGGTGTGACGAACTATCCAAGAACAGCAATTGGCTGTATGGGAAAGTTTATGAATGAATAAATGTATGTTGTACCTGCCAAAAAAGAGAACAAGTTTAATGCCAGCCAAACTATAAAACTTGTAATTTTTTACTTGATTCCCGTAATGAAATAAAAATAGTTCTTGCAAAAAACTGAAAGCGCATTGGTTGCAGAGCTTCAACTGTATATTTTCATAGAATTTATTATCGTTCGCTTTCGCCGATAGTCAATATCCGCAAAACTGGCCCTGTTATTTTTGAGAAAGCCATTCAGCTTGTTAAGTGTGACTAAAATATTTCCGAGATTTGGACGTATAGATTTTGCTCTCTTGGGGTACAATGTTTGTGTATGTAAGGGTCTTGCAAGGTAGGTAGAATAAAGTGGTGCAGCGTAAAATAAAACGACACTCGAAATCCAATTAATCAAAGTCGCGACAACTTCTGTCACCTTTTGTTGTTTTTTTTGCCCTAAGAGATTTTTTTGACTTTCCGCTGTATACTCTTGTTACTTTGCCTAAACGCAAAAGATCACACAATGGTGATCAAAAGGAGATATTGGAGTAGAAAAAAGCGACAACGCATTAAAACGGATATACACTGTTTGCTAAAGTACAAGAATGCACCACATATATCCATCGACTAAATTCAATGCTGTCGGATTCATTCATGGTAACGTAAAACAATCGACTTTAAAATACGCACAAAATCACATTTTGTGCTTTTTTGTTTGTTTATCTTTCTTGTAGGTCTCATGTCAAACAATTGGTTATATTAGGTGCGATAACTTTTTCAGACTTCATTGTTTTCTACTTGATTGCTTTGCAAAAAGCCAAACATACTGAAGGAACTTTTATTTGCTACCGGGTGCCGCCCAATGTTTTAGCTAATACATTTTGTTTATATATTTTTTTTCTTTTGTGTTTGCAATGTTAACGCAAAATTCCATACAATTAATCAATAAAACACTCATATTTTATAGAGTCCCCACCGTTTCTACTCCCCAGACACTCAGTTCGCATAAATCACCTTTAACAACACCTATTTGACTGTTGTGAAAATGCAAATTATCTACACGATATGTTGAGTCTATACAGTCTACTAGATTCATGCCAAAAACCTACGCACGATGGTGATGATGATCATCATTATCATCGACGTCAATGTGAACATGGGCATAGAGTTCCAGCATAACACGAATACATTCATCATTCTGGTTGCAAGAAGTATAATGTGGTTAGACGTCTGATGTGTGGTGCTTGTACGGTGCGATATGGACTAAAGTACATATCGAGGAAGACATTCGGAAACTACTGAACATTTTTTGAAATAAAAAATGTGATAAAACTAGCTATGTTATGAGGATAAATAAAATACAATAAAAGTATTGTGAATTGGCCGATTGTGTGAAAGCAATTTTAATAGGAATTTGTATGAATTTGTTTCTATTTTATCACCATCTAAATGTGGGTGCCTTTCGGGATTTTAAGTAAAACAAAGTAACAAATAAAACTCCCCAAATGTTGATGACCCCCGCAAACGTAAAAAGGACCATGATTTGAGGATATGCAACGGCAACAAAATTAAGATGCCCGGACTCTTTATAGTGAATGTGCCACTATCCGACAGGCGAATATCCTCAAAAAATACAAGACTGACATCATCACCATCCAGGAGATAAGATGGATGCTCTCGACATAAAAATTGCGACATTTATTACAGCTGACATGCGGAAAAGTGTGAATTTGGATGTGGACTTGTAATTGGTCAGAAACTCTGACATCTTGTATCGCGGTTCAATTCTCTTACTGATCGATTCGATTTGAGCTCATGCCCCGTCGCAACAGCCGTTCTTTGCTATGAAAAACGGAGCTCAGACAAATACTGGTACGATGAAGAATGTTGCATAGCATCTGAGGAACAGGATGCTGTTTACAGGGAAACGCTACAGCCAATTGTAACCAGGGCTGGTAGTGAACGGCACAAGAAGACAGTAAGACTGGCGAGACAACTATTTAAGCGAAAGAAACGTCAGATGAAAGAACGGGAGAACGAGGATATATACGGTAATGGGTTTCCCTTCTGTAAGGACAAGGATTGAAATCTGGTTACATATACGCAGAGTGTGTTACATATATGCAGAGAACACTTCCAGCATCTGCTGATTCCGGAAGGCAACGCACGTGACGATATCGCGCCAATTGTCAACGACGGATTACTTTGCCCACCACCTAGCCCAACTGGGGTAAAAAGAGCAATATCGCTGCTGACAAGTAATAAAGCAGCCTGTGTCGACGGACTTCCGACAGAGCTCTTCCAACTTGTGAGGTCGTGTTTTTTATTTCAGGTGGTGGTTAGAAATTGTGTACATTTACCTGCAGTATTTAACTTTGAGATTATATATATTTTTTTTTTTTTTGGTCAGAGTAGTTTTGAAATCTTAGTATGAAAATTTCTTAACTTTAAATATATATATATTTTTTTTTTGGCAGAGTAGTTTTGAAATCTTAGTATGAAAATTTCAAAATGAAAGTTTTCAGTTTTTAACTTTGAACTTATATATTTTTTTTTTTTGGTCAGAGTAGTTTTAAAATCTTAGCATGAAAATTTCAAAATGAAAGTTTTCAGTTTTTAACTTTGAACTTATATATTTTTTTTTTGGTCAGAGTAGTTTTGAAATCTTAGTATGAAAATTTCGAAATGGAAGTTCTCAGTTTTTAACTTTGAATATATATATATTTTTTTTTTGGTCAGAGTAGTTTTGAAATCTTAGTATGAAAATTTCGAAATGAAAGTTTTCAGTTTTAACTTTGAATTTATATATACACATTTTTTTTTGGTCAGAGTAGTTTTGAACTCCTAGTATGAAAATTTCGAAATGAAAGTTTTCATTCTATTCGTTGGTTTCAATCAAATATAAACATTCGGTGTGGTATTGAATTTTATTAGGGGCATATTGGAAATTAAAATTTCATTGCCCATATACATATATAAGGACATAAATATATAGAGGTAAGGACTAACACGTGGATATTTTAAAATTCAATCCTTTATTGAATACTCGTTTTTTCCTTGCTGTAGCTTTGCGTGAACGCCACCACACCTTTTCTTTGGCTTTTGCTGTTTCGAGGGAGAGGAATAGTTCTGTGCCTTGGGACAAAGTCCAAGGGGGATAATCATACATTGATAGTGGAGATTGCGCCATACTATTCCATAACAGAAGCCTCAACAATTGAACTCCAAATCTATAGGCTTCCATTGTCGACTTCTGTTTGGCTGGAGTTTTATGCTCCGAAGATTCAATCGGAAACTCAAGAACAGGCCCGATATATATATTTAAATTACACAAAATAACGTAAAACAAACACCCTAATACAATATGTCAGATTAAACTCAGTGAAATTTCAAATCGAACGTGAAACAGTCAAGACAACAGGCCTGCAGTCGAAGCTGAATTTACATTGGTGAGTTAATAACTATATATTACCATTTTCTTTTTGATGTGGGTGTTTGTTTCTATCTATTCCATATAATTGCGTTTTTAACTTAAAATGACAAAAGTAACGTCACATTAACTTATTTATAACATTTTCAGTTTCATATGTATCGAAAATTTAGTTTTTTTGTTTTAAATCTGCCTATAATCTATTGTCATAATTCTTAATATGTTTTTCACCTTTTGTGATTTTAATGTAATAAAATAATTTATTGTACATTCATAATGAATTATTAAGTTTATTTTAATGATTCCACGAAAGTTTTAGGCAATACCGGAGTCGGGTTTAATGGGCTATTCAAGGTTGTTTATTCAGAATAGCATAGGTGGGTGGGTACAGAAAATGAAGAAGCGCATAACATCTAGCTTCCTTTACATCTAACATTATTTCCTTCCGTTCTGCTCGGTAATTTTTACTTACCACTTCCCTTTGACTTTCTTACATACGCGGTCGATTCAAGGATTCAGCTACTTAATTTTAAATCTTATAGTAACAGGTTCTTACCTACTTGGAAGGAGAAAAGAACACCCCCATTTTCCCTGAGCACGGCCGGAGTTATAAGTAGCAAGCTCTCCTGAAAAGTAGGGCCCGAGTGTGTCGAGCCGTTACAAGCTATGAGCTAAAAAAACAATACACCGGCTCCTTCGCACGGTTTGGCTTACGAGGCCATGCCCGATGATTGGAATCTTTGCCTATTATGTCTTGTGTAGAAATAAGGTGATTCAAGTGTGTGCTGCATCTACATCTAACGGATTGGTATACAAATTTTACAGTATTAATATTTTTTAAAACGAACTAATGTGATTGTAAATAGGCAGAATAGCCACACCCCTTCTGGTAACTCCCATACAAAATTACCTATTTTTGGATAGTTAATATTCCTTTCATAACTACCCTAAGAAAACTGAAACCTTTGCCACACCCCTTCTGGTACCTCCCATACAAATGACCGAATTGACACTTATAGTTTTACGTACATATCATTTTTGTGAGTAAACTGAATTTACTCAAATTTTGCGTATGATGTTCGCTTATGAAAATTGAACTCAGGAATGAATATGGTCTATATCGGTTCAGGCCTTCTGGTACCTCCCATACAAAATTACCTATTTTTGGAAAATTAATATTTCTCCCATAACTTCCAAACGGACACTTTTGGGGTATTAAAAATTGTTTGATTAATTTATATTGTGATAGAAGGCAAAACCTCAGAAATCCTAACTGTTTGACATACCACATCTGGTACCTCCCATACAAATGACCGAATTCACCCTCATAGTTTTACATACATATCTTTTTCGTAAGTACCCTGATTTCAGTCCAATTGTGCGAAAGTTGTACAGTTATGAAAATTTGAATCAGGAAAGATAATGGACTATATCGGTTCACCCCTTCTGGTACCTCCCATACAAAATGACCTATTTTTGGAAAATTAATATTTCTCCCATAACTTCCAAACCGAAGTTCACCGAACTCATAGTCTTACATACATATCTTTTTTGTAAGTGCACTGAATTCAGTCAAATTTTGTGTAAGTTGTACTTTTATGAAATTTGATCAGGAATGAATATGTACTATAAAAGATCAACCCTTCTAGGACCTTCAATACAAAATGAACTTGTTTGGAAAATTAATATTTTTCCCATAACTTTTAAACCGGAACCTGGAAGATAATCAAATTTGGTCAGTTAATTTAACTTGTAATTGGAGGCAAAACCTTACCAACCCTAACTATTTGACCCAGCCCTTCTGGTACCACCTTTATAAATAACCGATATTTCCCCTTATACCTTATTCCTCCTTTACGAATAACACTAATTTTTTATGGTTTTGCTCCAAAAGCAAATAAAAATAATGCACTTTTTTTATTTTATTTTAATTAAAAATCTATTAATTTCAAATCCTCAAAACTTAAACAATATCTTATATTGGGTGATGGTATTTATCAGTCAGTCTACCTGACTGACATTTCTGTACTGGTTAAAGATTTTGTTTTATAGATTAGCAAATAAACTACAAGTGTTTATAAGCTGTTGCCTGTGATAGATATTGTGGATATCGTGTCCCAAAACTATTTTGAACTCAGATCTTCTAAGCAGGTACAATGAGGAGTCATTGATAACACAAACTCGGTGTCGAAACAACCAAGCGAACTCCCAAAGAACAACATCGCGTCGTAGTATTCAGGAATTAAGGCTTCTGACAAAAGCTTGCTATAAATGAAAGCGATTGCAAGTAACAGAAAAAGCTGGGGAAAATAAGGCGAAGCCCACCGCCAAACTAGAAGTATTAAGGAATTAAGGCTTCTGTCAAAAGCTTGCTATAAATGAAAGCGATTGCAAGTAACAGAGAAATCTGGAGAAAGTAAGGGCAGACCCAGTGGACACATTAAGACACATCGGAAACTCGATTTTGTCAAAACAAATAAAAATTTCCCTTCACACACACACTTTACCATTTGAATTTGGTATGGGATAGCTTCTCGCGTTATTGTGGAGTAACAAAGCTTTCTATTTGTAGAATCACAACAAACGGCTCTTACTTGTTAATAGATGAATGCGAACCATCCGTTTGACCCAAACAGATACTGCTTTTTATTAACGACATTCCATTCATGCGCAATTTCTTAATTCATTCTGATTAAAGTTCTTAATTTGTAGTAATGAACATGGTCTACAATTGCACGCTTCTTCTCTAGTTTTCTTATGACAGATTCTTAAACTATTTCTCTCGTATAAATCAGTTATATTTCTGCATAAATAGCGGCTACCACAAGACTTTAAAACAACTGTCAAACAAAACTTAATATTAAACTATGTTTCCGATCTTCTTGTTAAAGTACTCGCAATTTCTTGCCATTTAAAGTTTGCCGCAAACTCCTGCCAAGGATTGTTGGAAAGTGTTGACAACCGCACGAACTGGTGATGATGTGCATCATTAATTTAATCATTTGGGGTTTTAATTCGCATTTACGCTTTTTTTGTCTTCTCTTGATCATAATGCATTTCATGTTTCAACTGATCATAAGAAGGCGTATTTACATAATAAATGAGCACGTGCTCCTCTGTTGCCGACTGCCGACAGGGGTTCTTGCGTTTTTTCATTGACGCAATCTTTTGAATTGTCGTCATTATTTTATTATTTTTTTGCGTTTAAAGATTTCGTGTGAATTTAATTGTATTTAAGTATCTAATTAAGAGATCAAAGCGTAAGAATCTTTTTCGTATGCTAGTGGAATCGGTGGCATTATTTGATGTCATACTTTGAGATTGCGTTTTTTTGTCTCTGCGAGGGAAAATAAATATTGCCGCATGGAAAGAGGGCGAATTTTCGTAAACCAGGCAGAGCATAGTGTCAGATGGCGTGTGATGAAATTAACTTCCTGCTTTAGTGGGAAATCATAAACAGATTAGGTGGAATCAATTCAGATTGGGGTAATTGTGTACATATTGTTGAAATATATATTGAGGACAAGATAAACTGGGGGGAAGGGATGTTCCTCTAACGAAAGGATATTAGAAGAAGAAGAGAATTTCATATTCAAAGTAGTTTAAGGGCAATATGAAAATCAAAAATTTTTTGACTCAATATTTTGCAATTAAAACAAAAACACTAATTATAGCTTTTTGTCACTTGTATAAGATATGTGAGAGCATTTTTAAGTTAACACGTTTCAATTTTTAGACTCATACAACAAGACCTACAGTTTACCAACAATTCCTAACGTCAGCAATTTTAAGAGTTTTTTCCTACTAAGCGTTTAGCTTGATTACTACGAAGTATCTGTCAAAGAAGAGTTAACCGCCTATTATAGAAAAGTACATGGCCACATTCTTACCACGTACGGCTCCTTATATATAATTTGTTGCTACTTTCGATTAATCATACGGCACTGGCATTAACTCAGAGTAGATTCGAAAATAATATCAAATTTTTATAGACTTACTTAAAGTGTCTTTTTAGGAATGTCTTACTATTGCTTACAAATAACCTAACGGTATTCTGGGATTTCAGATTGGCTCAGTAACTTTTACTTTCTTAATATGGAGTCAAATAAATGTTTTCAAAATTAATAATGCAAATCATTTGTGCAACAGTCTCTTCGTGTATTACACTGATTTCCTCTTGTTCAATATACAAGAAAATTTGAGTTTCTCTCTAATATTCGACATTCAAGTTGTACAGCAATGTTCGTAGATTGTGATTACGCTGCCACCACTTCTCTAAGGTGTTAACAATCCTCTTAAAGAAACTGTTTGCCTTCTAACTGTGACCAATAACATTTATTTTTCATTTCACAGTTTGACTTTAACCAGTCAGTGATTTAATTGCAAATTTTCTTGATTTGTTAAGACCATAAAACAAAACAGACAAGAATTGCACAGTACCCCGACACTGGGCCAGAGCAGTAGACCCCTTAAAGGAAACAGATCACGCATAACCTATAACAAATCTTTTGCACGTTTTACACACTAGGACTGACTCTGATTTCAATTTTCATGTTCTGTTCGTTGGTATAGCTATAGTTGTTTTATTTTGCACTAACTTTAACAAGTCTCGCACACTTAATTTTCACGTGTGCTTAGTAGTAGTGTTCACACATCGTGGGGAGACGTGATAAGAGCAAGCGGGAAAGTTTCGTCGACAAAAATGGCAATATAAGGATCTCCCCACATATGATGAATAAAAAGTTTGGTGTTTCTAAAAACAGTTTCTGTTTAAAAACGTAAAAACATGTATGAATAAATGTACACATTTAGGCATGAATCTGTGTACACTGGGAAAAGTGTTGTTAAAGCAAATCCAGTTTCAGAATGAAATAACTACAGCTGTATAAAAATATATTTGGACAAATTTTTTTGTATGCATATGTTTTGTTTGTATATCAGTTACAGCTAAAGTCTTAATCAATTTTTATCAAACTTGGTAAGAAGTATTTACATATTTGGTCGTGGCCAACGTAAGACGTACTTGTTTAGAGACGAATGCAAATTTCAGCTGTATAAAAAGTTTTTACTAGACACTGAGTAGTCCGCCGATGATTGAAATATAGGTGACTGATTCAGGGATCTATATCTGTATCTCCCGCATGATAGTCGGTATTAGGCACTTCAGTTCTTAGTGTACTTTATAGAAGAACTTTTATTTTTAATCAGTGGGTGGAGTGGCATTTCAAATGTAAGATTGCATGTGCAAAACAAGTAGCAGTCGAAACTACAGACATGCATAATTAAACGAAATTTAAATGTTCAGCCAGTAGGTGAAGGGGACGTGCCAAAAGTGCATTAGCGACGTATATAAATATTATGTTTTAGCCCCAGACACTAAAGATATCAATATACACATCAACCCTATTGAATGACAAAAGCGTTAGTTTGCCCCTTTTTTCCCACCCTTTCTTATTTTCCCAACTTACATAATTTCCCTTTACACCCCATGAATGAGGTGTGGGATAGCTTCTCACGTTGTTGTGAAATAACACACTTTCTATTTTTAGATTCACAACTAACGGCACCTACTTGTTTATCGACGAATGCGAAACGTCACTGTTTGAGAAGCTCTTACTAGATATGCCAATTGACTCGACACTTATACTGCGAAGTTGCTGTCGACAACATTCGAGGGGAGCCGACAATGAAAGAAAAATTTTCTTTTTTAAGATGACTAGCGCTAGGAATTGAACCTGTGATCTCCCGCATGGTAGTCGCGTGTTCTAACCACTATGCCACGGCCGGTCCCGCCCATAAAACTGAAGTACGATTCTGGTACCTCCCATAAAAATTTACCATTTGGGCCACTTTAGTAATCGAGTAATAATCGAGTAATAAATCATAACACCTAAATTCTATAGTTAGAAAAGCTTTAACAGGATACAGAATTGGAGAAAAACCTAAAAGTCTAGCCACGTCCTTCCAATACATTACATACAAATGTACCATTCCGCCCATCTAGAAATCGAGTATCAACATTATTATTACAGGATAAATATTTGAGGATAAAACTGTAAGTCTAGCCACGCCCCTCTGATACCTCCCATACAAATGTACCATTCCCATACAAATGTATCATTCCGCCCACTTTAGAAATCGAGTAAAAAAATCAATACAACCAAAGCGATCATGCCCAAATTCTGTATTTTGTTAAGCATGTTTTATGTTTCTACTATGGGTGAGGGTATATATAAGTCGGTTTACCCACTAAAACTTTCTTAATTGTTTCATTATATGAAATGTTTTCAACTGTTCCTGGATTTCGATTTCCTTGGATTTCCCGGGCTTCTTCTACAATTCATCACGCCAATTTCTGAAAGGTTTTTAGCAACATGGGTTTTCAAACGCAGTTTTGAACACTCTCTTCTTTGACAGCCATCGAGTTCATTATCGTAGATTTTTCGACATGTGGCATTTTCCATGCGTACAACATGATCTAGCCAACGTAACCGCTGTACCTTAATGCGTTTCACCACGTTAATGTCGATATACAACTCGTACATCTCATGATTCATGCGACCTCAATAATCTCCGTTAACGATAATGGGAGTGTTTTTCTTTTGAATACTGACAGAACCGATTCATCCGCTTGTGTCATTCTGCCATATATTTCATACATTCGGATAGGTAGAACCAGTATCTAGTATGGCTGGATTTTGTTGGCCGAGCAAGCAGTATTCTTCTCCTAATTTCAAGGATAACGTTATTTGCTTTGTAGATGGCCGAGTCGAGATAGATAAAATCATTTACCACTTTAAAGGTGTAGCTTGTAATGTTCATCTAGCGTCCCAAGTAGTGTAAATTCTTTGTTAGTTAAAACTAACAACTTTGTCTTGTCACCGTTCACCGTTAGACTCATGCAGCTAAGGAGCCAGCTTTGTATACCTGAGAGAGCTACAGTCACATCTTGTAGTTGTCGTAGTGGTATAAAATGGATCAGTAAGATCCTTGCCAATCTTCACTGAAGCTTTCGGGTCATTCAGGGTTATTTCGCAAAGTGGATACAAATATTTTCTCTCATATCTGGATGTCGAAGACTGCTTTTAAATCCACAAATGATATGTGTCTATCTGTTTTCTTGGGTCTTTTACAGAATTTGCAGTATGAATATCTGGTCAGTTTTTGATTTACCAGGTCTTAAGCCGCACTGATAAGACTCTACCAGGTTGGATAACACCGGCTTAAGTCTTTCACATAAGACATTCGACATGACTAATCTCGCAGTAGTTGCAGTACACACTAGAATCATATTATATCGAGAATGCACTAGTTTAGCCAAATCATGCGTACATGCACGTTATCAGCTCATCGACGTCGGACTTGAAGAGCTCTGCCGGAAGGCCCATTGGTACCTCATCAGCAGCGGTATTGCGCTCTAAGTTGTCGTCGACAATTGGTGTGATACCTTCACGTACGTTGCTATCTGCAACCAGCAATTCGTCAAAGTGCTCTCTCCTGAAATGCAGCATACTCGGCGTATATGTTACTAGATTTCCATCCGTGTCCTTGCAGAAGAATTATCGGGTTTTACATCTACCCCTGTACCTCTCTATATCATCGCTCTCCCGTTTCTTCAACTTATGATTTTTCCGCTTAAATAGCAAGTTCTCCTACTTGCTTAAATAGCAAGTTCTCCTATTTACTTTCTTCTTGTGCCATTCCCTCAAAGCCCGGAATACAAGTGACTATTGCATTGCCCTGTATGCAGCTTCCTATCAGACATACTTCATCGTACCATGATTTATCTGAGCGCCGCTTTTCATATAAAAGAACGGTTGTTGCGGCGGTTCCAGCCTGCCTTTGACTAGCTTTCTTTGTGATTGGTTACGTTCGTTTTCCCTCTGCCCAATTTAGTGCACACCATAGTTGCAACTAGGTAATGATTCGAGTCAATGTACGTGTTCTAATCGGGGGATAATCCCGATGTGGGACATGTTGGTTGGGTGACAGTTAATTCCACCTAAATCGCTAAACGGATGAAATTTTTGGTGTATATTAGAGTGAGTCCAAGGATGGTGTAGATTCACAACTGCACCCGGTAGGTTGCGTGGCGATCTGTCCGTCGTTGTGTTGCCTGTAGCCCAAGCTAAACATTTGGTACATAAGATTATATATGCCAATGGAAATTATAAATTGAAGTATACTCTATCACCCATGAATGAGGTATGGGAAAGCGCTTTCTATTTTTAGACTCACAACAAACGGCACCTACTTGTTTATAGACGAATGCGAACGCCACCTGTTTGAGGAGCTTTTGCTTGAAATGCCGATTGACTCGACATTATACCCCAAAGTTGCTGTCGACAAAATCGAAGAGGCCACCGATGAAAGAAAATGTAGATGACTGAGATAGGAATTAAACCATGGATCTCCCCCAAGATAGTTGTGTGTTCTAACCATCATGTCCCGGTCGCCCCAAATTAATAAAAAATTATAAAATGGTTAATAATTGAGCAACACAGATGCGACTTGGCTAGTGTGTAAGTGGCTTATACCACATTCTATATCAACCACATCTCTTTTCTAAGTTGATGCGAGTACATATTTGTAGAGCTTCTCCATTTATTGTTTATACCATCACCCGTAGGGATGAAGGTATATATCATTTGATACGACCCAAAAGTGTAACACATAGAAGGAGTCACTTTAGACCCTAGGTTTCTTTGAACCAAATTCGATTCATGACTTTTTAAGTCGTTTGAGCCATGTCCGTCTGTCTGTCTGTCTGTCTGTCGGGTGTCTGTCCGGCTGGTTCGCACGATAACTTTCGAAAGACGCAACCAAATGTTTTGAAATTTTGCACGAGTTATTATTTTCTCAAAACTACTTACGGTATTGCAAATGGGCTACATGGCCCCGCCCCTTCTGGTACCTCCCATACAAATACATCATTCCGCCCACTTTAGAAATCGAGTAATAATATCAATACACCCTAAGGGATCGTCCCCAAATTCTGTATTTAGTAAAGCTATAACAGGATAAAGTTTTGGAAAAAATTTTGAAAGCCTAGCCACGCCCCTTCTGGTGCCTCCCATACAAATCTACCTTTCCGTCCACTATAGAGATGGAGAAATAATATCAATAAATTAAACGTGATCGTACCCAAATTCTATTTTGAGTAAAGCTATAACAAGATAAAGTTTTAGAGAAAAAAATTGGAAGTCTATTCACGCCCCATCTGGTACCTCCCATACACATCTGGTACCGCCCACTTTAGAAATCGATTAATATTATTAAAAGTCCTAACGCGATCGTGCCCAAATTCTGTATTTGGTAAAGTTTAAGCAGGATAAAGTTTTGGAGAAAAAATCTGGAAGTCTAGACACGCCCCTTCTGGTACCTCCCATACAAATGTACCACTCCGCCCACTTTAGAAATAGGGTAATAATATCAATACACTCGACACGATCGTGCCCAAATTCTGTATTTTGTTATATTATAACAGGACAAAGTATTGGAGAAAAAATTGGAAGTCTAGACACGCCCCTTATGGTACCTCCCATACAAATGTACCTTTCCGCCCACTTTTGGGATGTAGTAATAATATCAGTACACCCAACGCAATCGTGCGCAAATTCTGTATTTAGTAAAGCTATAACAGGATAAAGTTATGGAGAATAAATCTGGAGCCTAAACACACCCCTTCACGTACCTCCCATATAAATGTACCACTCCGCCCAATTTCGAAATCGAGTAATAATATCAATAAAATATAAAATTATTTGTTTTACTGAGGGTAAGGGTAAATGTAAGTCGGGTTGCCCGACTGAAACTTTCTAACTGGTTTTAATTACAAATCGATTATTTTCAATAACTCAAGACTTAAACAATATATTATATTGGGTGATGGTATTTATCAGTCAGTTTAACTGACTGAAATTTCTGTACTGGTTTTTACTTTTCTTAAATATTCAAAAATCTTGGCAAACAGTTTTTTTTCCGGTGCATCATCGTATGATAAACCAATGAACGTGTGTACGTACAGTACAGGCATACAGAGTAGTACATTCTGAAAGGATTCCGTGTAAGTTGTAAGCGCATGCGCATGTTTAAGTTAACAACTTGTAGCAGTTCGTGTTCGTCTTATGTTTCGGTGTATACACAACACAACGAATGTGGGTGGATGGATATGAATGGAGGCCCTGTTTGCTCCGATGTACGTACGATGTTGTATGCCTCATGACGATAATGGTAGTTGGCGAGTATGATGATGACGTTGATGCTGCTGATGAGGAATCTGTGGGGCTGCCGTTGTTACTGTTGTTGTTGTTGCCATTTTACAATGGCAATTGAATTATTGAATGATGATGGTATTGTTCCATGTCGTTATACTATATGGGAGAACCTGGAAGTCTTTGGTTACTTCTTAGGTCTGTCTGTTGACTTGTGAAGAAGATTGTTAAGTTGAGATATGAATGTGTATGATCAGTTGTTGTTTAGTGATGGTACCGGGTAGTGTTGGTGGTGCTGGTGATGATGTTGGTTGTAGTTCTCTTGGGTTGTGTTTTTTTTTTTGTTGTTTTGCAAGGCGCTTCACATTTATTTGGAGTTGTTCATTTTTAATTCACACTTGTGTAAAAATCCATGTTGTGTTGTTCAACGACTACGGCGACTACAACCGATGGAAATTGGTACGATGACGCTGTTGCTGCTTGTGGTGGTGTTGTTGAAGGTGGCGGTGGCAGTGATGATTCCGATGCAGTTGCAGATATTGATTCACACTGGTAGTGCACTACTGATGCTGTTGGCTCGGTATTGCAACAACGCCATCATCGTCAATGCACTGCCAACATTGGCACCAGACAACAACAACTCAACGAATATTATATGTTTTCTTAAATTAAGAAGCCAACCAATCAACACTTTTTTTTGCAACAACAACACTCCATTTTACTGTTGTGTTATTGCCTTCCTACGTTGTTCTTTGCGCTGCAAGACAAACAGTTTAAATGAATTTCAAAATTTTAAGGACTGTGTACACGTACTATATCTGTGTGTTCCGTCTTATTTTAGTCTTCTTTTTTGTGTGTGTTTTTTTTTAGCTTTTTTATTTTGGCACATCATCATTTACTTCAACAGCACGACACCATATCAATCCAATTAAATTTGAATTTATTTATGTATAAATGTAGCCAAAATTAAGATGGCAATTATTGATCAAGAATCTAAATTTGAATAAAATGATTGCTATAAACGTTAAGGTGCTGCAATCGAATCGAGTTGGATTAGATGTCATACGAGTGGGCCACTATCGATTAGTTAAGCGAGAGTGGACACAGGGCTATCAATAAATAAGCGTATTAGGAAACACATGCAGAGTTAATTTTTAATACCTGTAGACAAGCATTGAGGCTTTGCGGGAAGTATAATAAAACTGTATTTAATACATCAAATAATATAAAAAATACATAAATAACTAAAATCGGCATATATCAAGAAAACACTCGCACTGTCGTACATTTAAAGTAATGATTCGCATCTGGCTGGAATATTCTTTCACTTTGCTTCCTGGTAAATTACAGAATAAACGGGGCAGGGGTGTACACGACGAAAGCACTGTGACATCTTTACGGCTGCCATGCTTAAAAACCCGATTTTTGACGTGCATTCGTTGTCGACAAGAGACTATGACATCTGGTCTTAGTTTAATCCTGGACTAAGACCGCATCAAGACGGAATATTTTCACATCACAATAATTTGTGTACATTCCCAACGGAGCGCCTGGAGGAAATATATGACCTATTAAATTTCTTCTGGAAGATATAAGGCTAAAATAGAATGGGAACAATACCTTCGATAAGGGGTTCAGGCTTTTTAGATTCGCGTCGGCATGAAATATGTTAGTAAGTGCAAACAGATTCTCGCATAAAGGTATACACCCTGAATATACCCTGATCAAAAATAGAAACTAGATTGACCAGCATATCTCAAACGATAAGGGTGTGAATGCGATGTGTGGTGCAAATATGGACTCGCATCACCACCTAGTTGCAGCCATGGTACGTACGCGATTAAGTAGTGTTTAAAATGCTCGTAACTAACTGCAAAGATAACTAGACATCACATAGCTGCATACCACAGAGGTAGCCAATGCCTACTCCAACCAAATCTCTCAATTATTCCAAACAAATTCTGGTGTTCCCCGCATACAGTGGCAACATAACAGATAAATTGAAAAGTCCCCGGCCTGACACATAGATGCCGGTACTAGAATTAGTTAGCCCTAACCTTCAAAAGACGCGTGTACAAATTTGATAGCTGTTGGATCATTAGTTTGAGAATTATAGCATTTTGAGTGAAGCAACTTTTGTTATTGTGAAAAATGGATAAAAAGCAATTTCGCGTGTTGATAAAATATTGCTTTTTGAGGGTAAAAATACTGCTGAAGCAAAAACTTGGATTGATGACGAGTTTCCGGACACTGCCTCTGGAAAATCAACCATCAAGGATTGGTATGCTAAGTTTAGACGTGGTGAAATGAACACCGAAGACGGTGAATGCAGTGGACGCCCAAAAGAGGTTGTTACTGACAAAAACTTCAAAAAAATCCTTAAAACGATTTTGAATGACTTAAAAAAAATTTAATTTCCCTTAACACCCCATGAATGAGGGATTCACAACTAACGGCACCTACTTGTTTATCGACGAATGCGAAAGTCACTGTTTGAAAAGCTTTTACTAGACATGCCGATTATCTCGACACTTATACAAAAACGCAAGAGTCGGCCAGCAAGTTTATGGCGTTTGTATTTTGGGATGTGCATGGAATTATTTTCATTGACTACATTGTAAAAGAAAGGACCATCAACAGCGACTATTACATAGCGTTATTGGATCGTCTGAAGGACGAAATGGCCGCAGCTTCACTAAGACAATGCGCCGTGTCACAAGTCAGTGAAAACGATGGCAAAAATCCATGAATTAGGCGTCGAATTGCTTCCGCATACACCGTATTCTCCATATCTGGGGCCAGCGACTATTTCTTGTTCTCAGATCTCTAAAGAATGTTCGCTGGGAAGAAATTTTCGTCGAATGAAGTGGTGCTCGCCGAAACTGAGGCCTATTTTAAAGCAAAGGACAAATCGTACTACAAAAATGGTATCGAAAAGTTGGAAGTGCTCTATAATCAGTGTATCGCCCTAGAAGGGAATTATGTTGAATAAAAAAAAACTAATTTTGCCGAAAAAAAAGTGTTTCACTATGGTAGGCGGGGACTTTTTAATTTCCCTGTTATTGCGTATTCTATAGACCATTCTTATAGGACCACTTCTATTTAAAGCCACACTGAGATAAGCCCTGGTACGGTAAATAATATTGCGTATTGCCAGATGATAGGCATGCTGAATACAAAGCAAAACTGCTGCCAGAGGTAATGAGTGATTTAAGGAGAAGAAAACAAGGAGGAGATACATATTACAAAGTATAGGGATACTTTTTAAGCCCGAAAGGTGAAACGCAAATATTTAGGAACATGGATTCGTACCGTTATTAAGGACAGAAATGAAAATCTTGACAAGGACACACACATTGTGCTGAAAATATGTTGGGTATATTTCGTTCTCTGGTCGTTCCCGAAGGGAACATATGTGATGCAATGACACCCATCTTCGATAATGGATTATATTGTTCACGACCGAGACAAAACGAGGTCAGCACGGCAATTGCAATAAGACCTAGTGAACCCACGACCGATATAATATTCACACTACCACAAATCCTAAAGAAAACCCAAGAAATGCAGATCGACACACCATCTTTTTATCGACAGTTCGATACGAAAGAAACTATAAGATGACATGACTGAGTTTGGTATCCCTATGAGGGAATGCTACTAAACGACACAAAACCTGCAATAAGGATGGGCAAACATCTGACATACTTATTTTCTACCAATCGAGGCTTTTGACAGACGATGTCTGTTATGTGATCTCTTTAACATCCTAGTGGAAATGACCTTGCCGAAAGCTGCAGTAAAAACGGACTAGTACCATATTCAATTAAAGTACGCTAATGATATATTTCATTGGTCGCTACAGTTGTCAGAAATAGGTCAAGTGATAAATCAGGAAAAATAAGTCAACTTATTTGGAACACAGCGTAAAGATTGGCAACTACAACTTTGAAGATGTAGATGATTTTTTTTTAGTCTGGAAATCAAGAGTATTGATCGCAAACCACCCCCTCTCGACGAACAAAGGTCCAACTCTACTAGACACACAGTACCCTGGGTAAAGACACAAGCGGATACTACTGTTTTGAAAATTTTCCAGAGAAAAATACTCCGCAAAATATTTGGACCTATCATCGTTAAGGCGAGTACCGCGTGGTATGAAGTATGAGTTGCATAGCGACATCGACGTCGTCAAGAGACGGAAACGGAAGACGGAATGCATTGGAAAGGACATGTGTTACGATTGGATGAAAATGCTTTAGCTTGAAAGTTCTTCGGTATTAAACACGATTGACGGCGGAGGACCAGGACCAGGTTAGGAAGCTGTTAACTAAACTTGGCGTGAAGTACACTCTACGGAGCGTAAAAGACCTAAGCGCAGGATATATATTATACATGCGGCAATTCCTGCTTAATAAAAAGGAGAATACTAAGATATATTGTAGTCTGGAAGACCCATCATTGTTACCGGAAAGTTCGCCGTTATGTGAATCATGAGCTGTATAACAACATCGGCATTGTCAAGCTCGTCTAAATAGGAAAATGAACAATTGAATATTTATACTTGGAACAAAATATTTTTAAACACTTCACCGCGCGCACGGTTTTTTTTTCATTTGTGACGCCCAAAAGGAGGCGTGGTAGGCATGACAATATCTAAGTATATACATATGTAAAAATGATCTGCGTCTAATTCTGAGTCAATTTATAGATGTCCGTCTGTCCCTGTGTTTTCAGCCGTAGTTGAAGATATATCTATTAATATACCATCACCCTTAGGGATGAGGGTATATATCATTTGATACGACCCAAAAGTGTAACACATAGAAGGAGTCACTTAAGACCCTAGGTATCTTTGAACCAAATTCGATTCATGACTTTTTGAGTCGTTTGAGCCATGTCCGTCTGTCTGTCCGGCTGGTACGCACGATAACTTTCGAAGACGCAACCAAATGTTTTGAAATTTTGCTAGAGTTAATATTTCCCCAAAACCACTTACGGTATTGTAAATGGGCTACATGGCCCCGCCCCTTCTGGTACCTCCCATACAAATGCATCATTCCGCCCACTTTAGAAATCGAGTAATAATATCAATACACGCAACGGGATCGTACCCAAATTCTGTATTTAGTAAAGCTATAACAGGATACAGTTTTGAAAAAAAAAATGGAAGTCTTGCCACGCCCCTTCTGGTACCTCCCATACAAATGTACCTTTCCGCCCACTATGAAAAAAAATTTAAAGTCTTGCCACGCCCCATCTGGTACCTCCCATACCCATCTGGTACCGCCCACTTTATCGCGATCGTGCCCAAATTCTGTATTTAGTAAAGTTTAAGCAGAAAAAAGTTTTAGAGAAGAAATCCGGAAGTTTAGACACGCCTCTTCTGGTACCTCCCATACAAATGTACCACTCCGCCCACTTTAGAAATCGAGTAATAATATTAGTATAAGACAAAATTTTTTGTTGTACTGAGGGTGATGGTATATGTAAGTCGGGTTGCCCGACTGAAACTTTCTTACAGGTTTCGATATTTCAAAGAAACTCCTTCGACTGTCGCATCTTTGCTCTCTTTTAGCTTAATCTCTCTACTACTACATTCACAAGCTAAAACAATCTACTGCTAATATTCTGATAACTGACTACAACAAGAGAGACTTTTGGCAAATAGAAAAAAAAAACGTTACGTTATCAAAGTTATGTGAAATGCTCATAGTTCAATCAAATTTTATTAATGTCTTCGTTTTTTATATCCGATACTGCCATCGTTTACAGATTTTATTTAATTAATTCATTCATTTTTCTCCGAAATCTGCAATTTCTATAGAAATCAGATATCTCAATACATTTTCATGGAATTTATTCAACATTTTAACAGCAATTAAATGAAAATTATGTTATTAGCAATACATAAAAGAAAATATCAAATATCACACTTCAATTTCTTTATTTCCCTAATCATGGGAGCACAAATATGATACTTTCTTTCAGTAGCCCCAGTGAAATTTTATGGTGACAATTCAATGCACCTTAATTATGACACGTCCCAAACATATTTTACTTTTTAATGTTCTTTGAACTGATTTCAATTCCTCTAACCAGTGCATAGCTACAGAGGGGAGATGTTTCTATTAAAGAAACTTTCTTTTGTGTTTTTTATTTAGTTTTCATGATCATTTCTTTTTTTTTGTTCTCCTCGAAATCCAATTGAAGAAGCTGTCATGTGAGGTGTCAAATCACAGCTACTCATGCTGTGCGAAACGCACCCACAGCCGGTATCACAGCGAGTCCCCCCGCCACAAAACGCTAACTAATTTAAATGAAGCAGCGAGCGGAGCGGTGATCTCCATCATTATCGTTAAGTGGCGAGCATCTATGGTTGTTCATTCCTTTACAATACAGAAATAATGACTAACAATCTCAATGAGTGAGTAGAGTAGAATGGTGGAGTTTATAGCTAATGTTAAGTACCCCTGATATGATGTGGGTTCTATGCTCATCTTGCTTTCGCTGTTGCCATCAAGCGTTGCATATTTGATGAGCCATCTCGCATAGGGTAAGAGTGTGTGCGAGAAGTTCCTTCCTTACCGCAGCTAAACACAGTCCCGTCATACATCACGCAGTGTCCCAACGATTAAATGCCTGCTGATGATCAATTCGAAATCCCCAGGCGGGCCATTGCTTTGCCGATATGATTTCATCTCATTCCGTTGGGTTGTTTTGTTGTATTCGGGCGTAAAAAGATTTTAATTTAAATGTTGCGTATCGATGTTTTGACTTATTAAATGAGGTTGAAAATAGAGATGGCTGTTGGAGCTGCCTCTAGCTAGCCATTTATTCTTTGTGTTTGGACTGAGGATCACAACTTTAAATCATAATATTTAACACAATGTCATGATAAATTTATTGTATCCTAATGTGAGGTTTTAGCGTAGAAATAAATATTTCAAGGTAAAGTATGGACAAGCAAACAAACTAAATGATTGAATTTTTTTTTGATTTTGGATGAACTAAACTCACATTAAAACTCACATGAGCGGTACCCTGGTCAGCGTCTGACCCAGAATTGGCGGCTGTATTAAAATCCTGGTAGGAGAAGAAAACTGCGACGTGATGCGGTGGAGCTGATGGTCTCCCTGCTGAATTGTTTAAGGCTGGCTGGAAGCAGCTGATTAGGAGCATGCATTAGCTCATGGAGAACATCTGGCAAGAGGAGAGCATGCTCGGGGATTGGAGTCGCAGTCTGTTATGTCCCATATACAAGAAAGGAGATCGTAGTGAATGTAAGAACTACCGTGGAATAAGCCTATTACCAATTGCGTACAAGGTCCTTTCAAGCATATTGTGTGAACGTCTAAAGCCAATTGTAGAAAAACTAATTGGACCATATCAGTGCGGCTTTAGACCTGGCAAATCTACGACGGATCAAATATTAACCTTACGAAAAATCCTGGAAAAAACTCATGAAAAGCAAATCGACGCCTACAGGATGGATGTAAATAAACCACTTTGTCGACTACAAAGCTGCTTTCGACTCTCCGATAAGAAATAGGCTATACGAGGCCATGTCTGAGTTTGGTATTCCTGCAAAGTTGATTCGACTTTGCAGATGTACCTTGGACAACACCAAATCCTCCGTTAAGATTGGTAAAGATCAGTCTGAACCATTCAACACGGAAAGAGGTCTCAGGCTTGGCGATATCCTATCCTGTACACTTTTTAATATAGTTATAGAGAAGGTGATGAGAAAGACTGGTGTGGCCGATGATATAGACATCATTGGCCGAAATTTGCGGGATGTTACTGGAGTTTTCTCATCACTAGAAAAGGAGTCAGCGAAAATGGGTTTAGCGGTCAACGAATACAATACAAAAATAATGATTTCGACGAACAAAGAAACCTCTCGATGGGGACGCACTATGAACGTTGACAATTATTGTTTTGAGGTATTCGATGAGTTTACCTACCTCGGATCTTCCGTCAACAAGAAATGTCAGCCAAGAAATTAAGCGGAGAATAGTGCTATCTCCTTATCCTTATCTCGGAATACTAAGAAACAGCTATACCAGGTGCTAATTTTACCTGTCCTGTTGTATGCTGACGAATCATGGGTGCTTACTACAACGGACATACAAAACCTGGGAGTATTCGAGGGAAAAGACCTCCGAAAATATATGGACCTATCTGTGTCGACGGTGAGTTTCGCCATCGGATGAACTGTATGAGCTTTACCACGACATCGACGTAGCTAAAAGAGTCAGAATCCAACGACTACGATGGCTGGGACATGTTGCCAGGATGGATGTAAATGCTCCAGCGAGAAAGTTGTTTGAAGGCGAACCTGAATGACGGTGCAGAGCAAGGAGACCCAAACTCCGTTCGAAGGACCAAGTGGTAGGCGACGTGCCATCATCTTGTAGGACTAACTGGAGAACACACACAGAAGACCGAAGCGTGTGGAGTTCTTTATTACTGCAGGCCTCAAATTTATGAACCACGTTCGTAAGTTTAAGTTGGCCACGTAAGTAAGAAAGTAAGTAAACTCACATAAAACTTTGCAATTTGGCTACATAAAAATTAAAATGATCGGTAAATCTAATCTTAGATGTTTTATGTATATTAAATGTCTTTGTTATGTCAACTACGGTATTTGGCCGGTATAACTAAAAAAAAAATAAACCGGTAAGATGGACTTTTGGTTAGGGTTTGAACACTTTCTTATCATGCCTGCTGACCCAAAATATTACCGCCACAACAGTATGATTTTACAAAATCCTTTGCTACCTCTTCCTAACAAAAGCGATCGTTTTTTTGTTGTAAAGAGTGGTTAAATTTTTAGGACCGATGTTGATTATGAATAAAACACAAATTATTTAAGAAATTATTGTCATTTCTTTTTTTTATGATAATATTCGTATGGTTCAATTATGTATGAAACAAAATATCGGCCAAATGGCCGCCGCGACCTCGGTGGCACACCTCCATCCGATGGTCCCAAATTTTCGATTACTTACTTACTTACTTAATTTCCCTTTGCACCCCATGAATGAGGTATGGGATAGCTTCTCGCGTTGTTGTGAATTAACATGCTTTCTATTTTTAGATTCACAACTAACGGCACCTACTTGTTTATCGACGAATGCGAACGTCACTGTTTTTGAGAAGCTCTTACTAGACACGCCGAATCGACGCTTAATACTGTCAACAGTTGCTGTCAACAACATTCGAGGGGAGCCGACAATGAAAGAAAAATGTATTTATTTTTTTTCTTTTAAGATGACTGGAGCCAGGTTTGAACCTGCGATCTCCCGCATGGTAGTCGCGTGTTCTAACCACTATGCCACGGCCGGTCGCTGAGGCATAATTGATGTTCTATGCCGTTAATGTGCCGAATTGTCTCATCCTTTAGCTCTTGAATTGTTGCTGGCTTATCGACGTACACCTTGTCTTTCATATAACCCCATGGACAGAAGTTCAACGGTGTCAAATCACATGATCTTGGCGGCCAATTGACATCGCCACCACGTGAGATAACACGGCCACTGAATTTGTCGCGCAAAAGAGGCATTGTGTCGTTAGCTGTGTGGCAAGTGGAACCGTCCTGTTGAAACTACACATCGCCAACATCCATATCTTCCAATTCGGGCCATATAAAGTTCGTTATCATCTCACGATAGCTAACACCATTTACAGCAACTGCCTGACCGGCCTCATTTATTGAAAAAATACGGCCCGATGATGCCGCCAGCCCATAAACCGCACCGAACAGTCACTTTTTGTGGGTGCATTGGTTTTTCGACAATGACTCTTGGATTATCATTCGCCTAAATGCGGCAATTCTGCTTATTGACGAAACCACTGAGGTGAAAATGTGCCTCATCACTGAAGATGATTTTCATCCAAAATTGATCATCCAATATTGTCATTTCTTGCCACCATTCTGACCATTGACAACATTTGGAATGGGGCTTATGTTCTTCAGCCAATTGCACCTTGAAAGCGTGTAAATGCAAGTCTTTATGCATAATGTTCATCAACGACGAGCGTGAGAGGTGCAATTGTTAGGCACGACGACGAGTTGAGGTGGACGGCTCTTCAGCCACACTATCGCGAACAGCAGCAATATTTTCTGCAGTACGAACTGTACGCGCATGCACTGGTGTTTACACATCTCCTACAGACCCGGTGTGCTCAAACTTTTTTCCGATTGTACGCACATTTGGACGATTAAATTGACCGGAAAAATCACGAATTGCACGATATGCATTTTGATTTGAACGCCCATTTTCATAATAAGCCTGAATAACTTTAACGCGTTGCTCGATTGTGTATCCTTTCATGGTTCAAATTGAGTTAGTCTGAAATTGAGAAATGTCAAATGAAATGCAGAAAAGAACTTTGACGTTAAGGTGTCGTTCACATTCAACATCAGCCCTTACAATTTAACCACCCTTAAGATTTGAAAAGCTTTAATAACTGATTCCTATTCTTTAACCTTTTCCAAATTTAAAACAGTGTTAACTAGCAACGACTCATTCAAATTCATTTACCCCCTTTAACATTTGAGTTACCTTAACTTATTATAAAATTTCAACTAATTAACGAATAATAAACCACAATGATCATATAATACAGTTGATATCCCAGTGATCATAACAAAAACTTCAGTAACCATGAAGCAAAACTGCAAAAAAAAAAATCTGTTGTGTTTTTGTGTTATCTCTGCTGGAAAACATAATAAAACAATGCTTAAAATGTCATTCAATAATTTTATGATTGGCAACAATTTTTTTTCTCCGTATATTTCCAGACCTCTTCACATTTTTCACAAACAACTCGAACTACACGAATTCCAATATGTCCAAAAACCAAACATCATACTTGAACATCATTTCCAGCAAGTCGTTTAACAGTTCCGTAGACGCTGTTCCTTCTTGGCAGAGGAGTACCAGCTAAACTGGGATATGATCAATTAGTGCCAGTACGGTTCGACCATAGATGAAGGAAGACATTCTGAGCCACAGCAAGAGTCCACAGCCACCAGCAACCCAATTGTACTTTAGATGCAAAGCACGTACATCGTGTGTGTCCTGACATTGTTCCTTTCTCAAAGGGTTCCTCGAGGGAAACCAACCATCGCCCAGCATCTGCCAAGCTGCAGCGCAGACATTTATGTCCACGCATTCTTTCTCATAACAGTCATAAATGCGCGACTTACAAAATGTTTGACAAAATATGAATTCATAAATTGAATTTATGAAGACGGCATCAAAGTCCATAAACACATTATTAAGTCATCATTTACGAATACGATGACAATGATGAACGGAACAGCGAAAAAACAGAAACGCTTATGAGTAAATGACATTTGTGAGATTTTTGTGGATTGTTCATGAGGAGCATGCGATTTTTTACTGCCGCCTTTGCTGCTGATGTTTCACAAAATACAGCAGGAATGAGGATGAGGTTGTTCTCGTGTCTCGATGATGTTCACATTGCATTTGAGTCGTCGACAACATTAGTGGTGGTGTATACAACATGTTTTATTAAGGAAAAATTATGAATTTATAAGTAGGTGTCCGAAAAAAAAAACAATGTCAACGATGAAAAAATTGCCAAAAATATATTCACTAACAACGACAGGGGCGTAGAAAATAAAAATGATCAAGCATGATCAAAAATACAACATATACAGCTGCCATGTGGAAAAGCACAAATTTGGATGTGGATTTGTAAATGGCCAGAGACTCAGACATATTGTCTTGCGGTTCAATTCTGTTAGTAATCAAGTAGCCACAACCCGCATCAAGGCAAATATTTAAACATGATTTAAGCTCATCCCCCGACAGCAGATAATGACGACGGCCGCCACCTTGGTCACGACTTTAAAATTGTCCTGGGTGATTTTAATAGCAAAATAGGAAGAGAAGATGTTTTTGGTCTATCGATCGGTAACTTTAGCCTGCATACCTACAGGTCCAACAGCGGGTTTAGGCTGGTTAGTTTCGCATCATGAAGGAACATGGTAGTGAGTGAAATCAAATTTCAGTATAAAGATATCGACAAGGAAACTTGGCTATCCCCCTGATCAAAACATCAAGACTCAAATTGATCTTGTGGTAATCGATGGAAGGCATGCATCTAGTGTACTGGAAGTGTGTGTGGTCTGTGGTTCTAATATTGGCTCGGATCATTACCTGGTTGCAGCTAATGTGCCCACAAGATTGAGTAGAGCGAAAAAAGCAACCAATCACAAAGAAAGCTGGATATTGCGAAGCTGCAAACCCCAGGCATAGCCACTGCCTACTCCAAAGGCATGCGTTTAGTGTACTGGAAGTGTGCGCGGTCCGTGTTGCTGATATTAGCTCGGATCATTACCTGGTTGCAGCTAATGTGCCCACAAGATTGAGTAGAGCGAAAAATCCAACCAATCACAAAGAAAGCTGGATATTGCGAAGCTGCAAACCCCAGGGATAGCCACTGCCTACTCCAAACAGTTCTTCCAACTTCTAAGACACAACGCCTCTTAGTACTTCTGACGTTGCCGATATATAGTGGCAGCATATAGCGCATTCCATGGCAACCGCCGCGACAACTGTGCTTGAATATGAAAAACGGCGCTCATACGATTACTGGTACGGTGAAGAATATCGCAAATCGTCTGAGGAACAGGATGCTTCTTAAAGGGCAACGCTGCAGTCAATTGTAACCCGGGCTGATAGGGAACGGCACAAGGAGACAGTAAAACAGGCGAGACAGCTATTTATTCGAAAAAACGTCAGATAAAGGATCGAGAGAACGATAATAGAGGAGGGTGCGGGGATAGAAGAGAATCCAACAAATTTTACCAGAAAGTAAAAGCAAAAAGCTGAGGTACTGAGATCCCCTTCTGAAAGGACAAGTTTGGACCTCTGGTTGCAGATACGCAGAGTTTACTTCATATATGGAGGGAACACATCCAGCAATTGCTGGTTCTGGAAGGCAGAACACGTTAAAGGTATCACGCCAATTGCCGACGACGCCTTAGTTTGCACACCTCCAAACCAAATCGAGGTTAGAATAGCAATATCCCGGTTGAAAAATAATAAAGTAGACGGACTTTCGGCAGATCTGTTCAAGTCCGGTGACGATGAGCTGATAACGAGCATGCACCAGCTACTACGCCCGGGTTGGCATGCCCGATGATTGGAGACTAAGAATGTTATGTCCTGTGCTGCAAAAAGGTGATCCAAGTGTCAGCTCCAACTACCGCGTGATTCTGTCGAGAGTGCTATGTGTTAACTCACCTGATCGGGGCTTATCAGTGTGGCTTAAGACCTGGTAAATCAACAACTGATCAGATATTCACACACGGCCAAATCTTGGAAAGACCCAAGAGAAGCAGGCCGACACGTACCATTATTTCGTCGACTTTAACAACACCCCGATACGGCAGAAACAACTCGAAGCCATGGCTTGGTTGGGTATTCCTTTGTGGAATGACACAGATTAATACAAAGTCTTCAATGAAGATTGGCAAGGACCTTACGGAGCCATTCTATACCAGACGGGGCCTAAAACAAGACGACGACCTTTCATGTGACCTCTTAACATAGTGATTTAGGTGATAATGAGGAAAACTGCAGTAAGCACGAGTGGCACAAAAGCCACTCATTAGGTGGTTATGGAGCACGCGACAAAATGCCTTTCGGAACCGCTTTTTGGGAACACCTCAGAATTCAAGAGCACTTCATATTGCGTCATGATTAAGGGTGTCAAACAATTTTTCAACGACTATGAAAGCCAAGTAGAGAGGAGATCGCTTTTCTACATATTGCTCAAATATTACTTTTAGACTGTTATATAGCCTTTACAAGATTTTTTCGCTCGAAGATTGTCTTTTCGTAAGTCTGTTAGAGCGTCTTCAGATATTCTCTAGTGTACAAAATGTGAGCAATAACTTTGTTTGTCACTCCTCTCCAGTTTTTGCGTTTGGTTAAATCACCTGTTTTGGCATGCATCTAGTGTACTGGAAGTGTGTGTGGTCTGTGGTTCTAATATTGGCTCGGATCATTACCTGGTTACAGCTAAGGAGGCATGCGAGCTTCTGCGCTGCATTGAGAGTCAGCTAGGAGCATTTCTAGGGAAATGTTGTTAAGCTCCGGCGAATTAATTTTGCTTTAGTGTCTTAATTCCCACACTAAAGACAAGAATTTTAGAACAATTAGCCTATCTTCTTTCTTACATAAAACTGTGGAGAGAAAAAATTTATGTATATATCAGATCATCTCTTAAACCGCAAGTAATATGCAAGCCTCATCATGTCTACACGAAGGGTAAATCCACGGAAACTGCTTTATATTCTATAACCAGTCTCATTAACAGATCCATGAACTACAAGAAATACGCACTTGCCGCCATCCTGAATATTGCGGTAGCTTTTAATAATGTCAAACCTGAATCTGTAATTGACTCAATGGAACAACTGGAGGTTAACCCAGTGGTCATATCATTAGTTGATAAACTATTAAAATTTAGGGGCATTAGATAAAATTGTTCCTCCTTTGAAGTTATAAGTTCGTACTGGTCATTCTTTAGGTGTTTTTCGCTTCCCATGACATTGTTATTCATTAGAAGATCACTGCTACTGTATGTTGTCTGCAGCAGTCTGTGATGATGATGAACCCAATGTGTTTAAATGTAGTTTGACGTGTTAATCTGCACGAAAATTTTGTAATCTAACAATCATGCCGCGGTGAGACACTTGCTGGTACTATTATTGTGAAATGTGTCTTCATTGAGCATTTTCGGTATTCTGAATACTAAAGAAGAGATTACACCATTATTTTATACTATTTGAATATCGAATGGAAAACAACAAATCATAGAAATGAAACTCGACAAATAACAATGTATGTAAAACAACGACAAATTGGTCCCTCAAATACACATGAACAAAACCAATAGTCCAAATTGCAAACCCTTCCAAGGATTGCCGGCTCTGTCCCATGTATTTTAAAATCAAAGCAACACGACTTCTTTATGATCTTTATATGTACAGAACAACAATCACTTACGCAAACCGACACAGTCAGTCACCTTGCCACAGCCCCGACAACAAATGACAACAACTGTAAGTACATATAGCACGAATGCGCAAAATCATAAGTTACGCATGCGCATAAGCGTAACTGCAACCACAGCGTTCTGCAGCGCCCATAAGATATTTTAGTCGGCATTTCTCTATGCCTTATATTTGATAGAAGTTAAACTTTGAGAATAAAATAAAAACAACAAAAAAAACCCAGCAGTACAGATCAATGAAGTGCGGAGGAAAATAAACTAACTTAAGAAACCACAGATACAAAGCTTCATAGGTAGGTAGGCACAATGGACTGGCGCCATGGTTTTTGCTTTATGGTCAACTCATAAATTCATAACTATAAAATTTTTAAATTGTCAGTTTTATTGGTTTAAAACGTCATGTTTGGATATGTTGTCATAACGCAAAAAGACTATGATTCGTCTTATACGATTTGTTACTTAATTTCCCCCTACATACATCTTCCTATGCGCCGCCGTTTGTTGCACGACAGTTGTTGGTCGTTTGTTCGACGCTAAACCAGCGACAAACCCCAACCCAAACATGAGACAAGACAATCCGAACAATTAAAGCGACATTTTGATGAGCGGTGTTGTCGTCGCTCGTATCCATTGGTATTCAAAAGGTTTGATAAGTCATAAAACATACACATTTCGATACTAAATTCAATATAAAAATTGACTTTTATAACTCAACGCAATCGCAACAACGAACTACGAGTATCATAAAAATGAATAAATGTTTTTGTTTTTTTTTTTTTACTTCGTATGTATTCAATCTTGTTTGACCAATCTTCTCCACAGCGCCTATGGACGGTTTCCTTTTCGGTTTTAAATTTTGATTAGATAACAAATTGTATTATAATTTTATTTTTATATCCAAGATTAAGAAATATAAATCTTTTGGAAAACAAAGCTGAAGCGAACATAACTATGTGCAATAAAACAAAATCTTGGTGGTAATTTAAGAACTGAGAACAGGAAAGGCATTGGTAAAGAAGTATGAACAATCGGGAATGGTCACTAAAAAAAGCTGGATGTGCAAAAAGTACATGAAAGACCTTTATTTGCAATACAAATGGTGAAATGCTTAAATAAGACACCACTTCATAATGTCAGCACGCGCTTATGATAGTGGATTTCATTTTATTAAGAGTAAAAATATCAAGATTTTTTAACTTACCAAATGGTTGTGTTACGATAGCTTTAGCTAGGTGTTGGTGGCAGCCGATAATCGACTCACTTAGGCTATTGTGTTCATTGTCTAACCACGGGGTAACGAAATTTAGAAGTAACCCCACCGAAGAACATTTAATTTCTTCTTTTAATACGTTGATCCCAGGATTCTGCGCTGTACAGCAAGACAGGTAGGATCGGTGTCTCGTAGAGAGGAGTTTGTCATCAAATCAAGGGGTTAGAGATCAATTCTCGTCTCTTCTGACATTCATATTTTTGACTATGGCGGAGCCGATATAGAAAAAATCATCTGAAACTTCAAGATATATTTGTCACGTAGCTTCTCAAACGAGTAGACACTTTGATCGTTGAAACAAATAACTTGGTTTTGTCCTCATTAATCACCAGACTTTCACTTTTGCTGACTGCTTCTTAATATATATAAATAGGTCGCAGTAACATCACGCAATCACCGGCTAATGGCATCTATATCATCGACTTACACGAGCAGCATGTGACTTCGTAATGCAGTCCTCAGCTAATGACATCTATAGGCTTACAAGAGCGGCATGTGACTTTTGATTAATATGGTACCAGTCGTCTTTACTTAAGGAATTTTCTAATTTGAGTCTTTCTGTTTGTTATTGATTTGGGAATAACCAGAAGCTCTTTTTAGAGGTTCCCAACTAGCTCACAACGTCCGAGTAATCCCGTATTCCCCGGGCAATGCCACTGAACATCAGTTCGCACGCGATTAAGTAGTGCTAAAAACACTCGTAATCAAACGCAAAGAAAGCTAGACATCACATAGCTGCATACCACCGATATAGCCAATGCCTACTCCAACCAACTCTCTCAATTATTCCAAATAAAACCACCTAATTCTGATGTTCCCTACACACAGAGGCGAATTCTATGCCGCAACGACCGTACTGGGTTATGAAAAACCACGCTCAGACAAGCCCTGGTACGATGATGAATGTCGTGAAATGTCTGAGGATGTGGATGCTGCATACAAGGAAAAACTGCAGCCAATGGCGACGCGTGCGGTGACGGAGCGTTATAATGCGAAAAGGAGGATAATGAAACGGCTGTTCTAGCGGAAAAATCGTATGTGGAAGAAAAGAAAGAGCCAGAACATCAAAAACTACACGGACAGAGGTGAGGCCCGAAATTTCTACCAAAGGGTTAAAAGCAAAGGTTTAGGAACAGGGATCCCCGCCTGTAAGGACAGAGACGGAAATCTAGTCACGGACACTCAGAGTGTGCTGCAAATATTGAGAGAACACTTTCAATCTCTACTAGTTCCCGAAGGCAGCATAAGTGACGAAATCACACCAATCATTGCTCGCCTATGCTGATTATATAGATATCATTGGACGTGGATTGTGAGATGTTACTGCGGCTTTTTCGAGCATTGATAAGCAGTCGGCTGAAGTGGGACTGGTGATAAATGAGGACAAAACCAAGTTATTTGTTTCAACGAACAAAGAGTCTACTCGTCTTGGACGCTGCGTGAACGTTGACAACTATAACTTTAAAATGGTAGATGATTTTGTCTACCTTGGCTCCGCCATAAACAAAAATTATAATGTCAGCCTGGAAATCAAAAGAGACGAGTGTTGATCGCAAATCGCTGCTACTATGCGCTAAGCAAGCGATTTAATGACAAAGCGCTCTCGAAGAACAAAGATCCAGCTCTATTAGACTCTGTTCCTACATGTCTGGCTCTACAGCGCAGAATCCTGGATAATGACATAAGCGGAACAATCTATTCTGGGAGTCTTCGAGAGAAAAATACTACGCAAAATATTTGGACCCATCATCGTTAACGTTAATCGTACCGTCGTCGAACGAATCATGAGCTGTACAACGACATCGACGTAGTCAAGCGCGATCAAACAGACTGAAGGCGCTGGCTTGGACACGTTGGACGAAAACGCTCCGGCTCGAAAACTCCGATGGATGGACCATGTGAAATAGCTGTTAACGGCTCTATGAAAAATGCCCAAATGCAAAATGCCCCAAAAAAAAAAACGAAAAATTACCCAAAATAAAATTGGGCGAAAAAAAATGAAAAATGACCCAAAACTCAAGAACGAAATTTTCCCCAAAAATTATGAAAAATACCCCACAAAATTTATGAAAAATACCCCAAAAAAATATTCTTCTAAACAAATCTAGAATTTTTAAAAGACGGGCACGCCCCCCGCCGCATACGTCGTTATCGGTTTCTATACTCTCTCTTTAGCTTTATTAAAAGACGAAAAGACGCCCCCCGCCGCATACGTCGTTATTAGTTTCTATACTGTCTATTTACTATTATTAAAAGACGAATGCGGTGGGGGGCACGCCCCCCGCCGCATACGTCGTTATTAGTTTCTATACTCTCTCTTTAGCTTTATTAATCGAAGTCAGTATCGTAACTATCTCTCTGTCATATTTCATGCTTTTTTATTTTTATTTATATGGAAAAAAATTGGGGTATTTTTCATGTCTGCAAAATTGGGTCATTTTGCATATGAAAAATTACCCAAAATTAAAAAACGAAATTTTACCTAAAATAAATGAAAAGTTCCCCAAAATTTATGGGGGATTTTTCATATGAAAAATTCCCCAATTTTGTATGGATATTATTTTGGGTAATTTTTCGTTTTTTTTTGGGGGCTTTTGCATTTGGGGCATTTTTCATAGAGCCGCTGTTAACTAAGCTTGGAGTGACGAACTATCTACGGAGCGCAAAAGACCGAAGCGCTTGGAATACTTTTCTACGTGCGGCTACTGATGGATAAATTTTCTGTTGTTGCTGCCATTAAAGAAAAAGAGGTCGTCTTTACTGCAGCAGTCCACATGATCATCTCCATTGTAAAGTTAAAGATATCACATGACAAACAAACGCCACGTATATAGCCTCGCATAGCTGAAAGTGGCTCAGTCAGATTTTTACCTAGTCTCGTGTCGGTCAGTGTCAACCTGCAAAGTCGTATCAGCTTCTACCAAACTCAGTCATAGTATTACGTAATTTCTGTAGTATAGGTCTGTCAAGTGCTGCTTAAAAAGCGATAAACAGATCGTAAGTGTCGATCTGAATTTCTTATGTCTTCTCCAGGATTTGCCGTAGTGTGAATATCTGGTCAACCTCGAATTTACCAGGTCTAACGCCACACTGATGAGGTCTAATCAGGTTGTTTATGATGAGCTTTAGTCTTTCACATAACACACTCGAGAGGACCTTGTATGCGACATAAAACACCCAAATTTCAATCATCAAAATGCATTCATTTAGCCATGTCGTGCATATGAAGTGGTGCCACAGAGCTGTTAAATGTTGTGTCGAAAGTTGCCTGGAAAACGAACAAATGGAAAACAAATGTCCACGAGAGTTGATGGAAACAGTGCTCTGATAGGTTGGGCTTGCTAGTGCATACACGTTGCTAGCTCATCGCCGCCGGCCTTAAAAAGATCTGCCGGCAGTCCATCAACTCCCGCAGCTATATTGTTCTTAAGCCTGGGTGATCTCGTTTTAGCTTTGTGGTAGATAATCTACACCATTGTCGATGGTTGACGTGATTTTGTTACCTATATTGCCTTCGGTAACGAGCAGATTACGAAAGTGTTCCCTCCATATTTGCAGCACACTCTGAGAGTCCGTTACCAGATTTACATTTCTGGCCTTACGGGTGGGGATTCCCGTTCCAAAACCTTTGTTTTAACCTCTTGGTGAAACTTTGAGGATGAAGAGGCATTTCGTCTCCCTCCTATTCTCATCAAATCGTTTCGACATGGCACGCGTTTTTGCCTCGTATTCAACATCCATTTCCTTAGACATCGTTGGCAGGCATCGTTGTCTAAGAGTGGTTTTTCATTACAGAGTACTGTCGTTGCGGCAATGCAGATATAATTCGCAATATACTGCCTCTATGTGTCGGGGACATTATAATTGGAAGCGTTTGTTTGCAGTAATTGACTGAGATGACTGGAGTAGGCATTGGATACCTCGGTGATATGCAGCTTTGTGATGTCTAGCTATTTTTGCTTTTGTTAAAGATCGTTTTAAGCACTGCTTAATCCCGTGCGTACCTTGGCTGTAACTATGTGATGATCCAAGTCTGTATTTGCACCGCGCACCAAGCAAATGCATAAAGCTTGAGACATGCCTTCCATCGATTGTCATATGATCAAACTGGTTTATTGTCATTTGATCAATGGATATCCAGGTTGCCTTGTGGATTTTTTATGCGGGAATCTGGTTCCATCAGTCATATTTTTGGATGATCAATTGAACCAAATGTATATTACAAAATTCTCCAAAAATCCAGTAAGAAAGTTTCAGTCGGGCAACCCAACTTACATATCGTCCCCTTAATAAAACAATAGTGTATAATTTTTTTGGTGTTTTGAGAAAATCGAATTTAAAGTTTTCGTCAAATCGGATGTCTATTAAAACCTCAGTATAGCGGTTAAATTAAGTTTTTTTTATGGTGGTTTTTTCGATGAATGCATAATATCGTTCCTGTTCTATAAACTGACTAAGTTTTATTATTTTACGCATTCTTTAAGACCGTAATTATGTCATTCAAAACTCAAGTAAGCCATATAGGCTGTTTTATTTTTTAAAAATTCATATGATATATCTTATACACTATTTTATTTTGTATGGTATACACTATTTTATTCAATAATTGTACGGTAGCTTTTCCGAAGCTACAAAAAATATCGATTTGTAACATGATAAAACAGTAACAGTTAACAAATTCAGATTATTTCTTGATAGTTTTGGCAATTTATTGGTACACATTCATTTCTTTGCAATTTAGGTTATTACAAACAAACAATTATAACTAATTAACGCATACATCAAAAATAAGTAGAAAAACATTCGTATTCTTTCTCTTTCTCTGCTACATCCTGCTCATCTAGAAAATTGGGCATATTTCCTCCTTGTAATTTAAAATAAAATGACTGCTAGCCACGAGGAATAGCAATATTTTGCACACATTTTTGATATAAAATAAAATATTATTATAAGCTATTTTACGGGTAAAAGTTTTTGAAAAATTGTATATATTTCTACAAACTAAAATGGAGTATGATGCGTATACACTATTATTCTTTTAACAACTTTGGAGAGGCAATTTCAAATAATATAGCGCATTTGAGCTTACACACTTATTGATGGAAATTTTTGAAGAAGAAATTATACACTATTTTTTCCAATGACCTTTTGACGCACTTTGTGGAAGTAGATTTTGACGAAATTTTTACCAGGCATAGAATCAATAATGGAGATTCTAAATATGCAATAAAAAAATAATGGTGTATTAGCACATACACTATTGTTATATTAAGGGGACGATATATCCTCAACCTCAGTAAAACATAAAAATTTCTATTGTATTAATATTATTACTCGATTTCTGAAGTGAGCGGAGTGGTACATTTGGACTTCTAGGTTTTTTTCTCCAAAACTTTGTCCTGTTATAACTTAACAAAATACAGAATTTGGGCTCTATCGTGTAGCCACGCCTCTTCTGGTACCTCCCATACAATTGTACCATTCTGCCCACTTTAGAGATGAAGTAGTAATATCTAGACAACCAACGCGATCGTGCCCTAATCCTATATTTAGTAAAACTTTAGCAGGATTAATTTTTGGAAAAAAAAATGGAAGTCTAGCCACAGACCATCTGGTACCTCCCATACCCAGCAGGTACCGCCCATTTTAGAAATCGATTAATATTATTAATAGATCCCACGCGATCGTGACCAAATTCTGTACTTAGTAAAGCTCAAGCAGGATAAAGTTTTGGAGAACAAATTGGAAGTCTAGCCACGCCCCTTCTGGTATCTTCCCTACAAATGTACCATTCCGCCCACTTTAGCGATGGAGTAGTATATCTAAGTTGTGATGGTATATCTAAGTTGGTTTTTCCGACTGAAACTTTCTTACTAATTTCTCCAAAACTTTATCCTGTTATGGCTTAACATAATACAGAATTTGGGCACGATCGTGTCGAGTGCATTTATATTATTACTCCATCTGTAAAGTGGGCGGAGTGGTATATTTGTATAGGTGGTACCAGAAGGGGCCTTTCTTGATTTTCCAGATTTTTCTCAAAAACTTTTTCCTGCTTAAGCTTTTCTAAATACAGAATTTGGGCACGTGCGATTTCTAAAGTTTACGGTACCAGATGGGTATGGAAAGTACCAGATGGGGCATGGTTACACTTCCCGTTTTTTTCTGCAAAATTGTATCCTGCTACAGCTTTACTAAATAAAAACTGTACCCTGCTACAGCTTTACTAAATAAAGAATTTGGGTACGATCACATTGGATTTATTGATATTATTACTCCATCCCTAAAGTGGGCGGAAAGGTACATTTGTATGGGAGGTACCAGAAGAGGCATGGCTAGTCTACCAGTTTTTTTTCATAAGTGGTTTTGTGGAAATATTAACTCGTGCACAGTGTCAAAACATTTGGTTACGTCTTTCAAAAGTTATTGTGCGCACCAGGCGGACACCCAGACAGACGGACATTGCTGAAACGACGTAAAAAGTCATGAATAGAATTTTGTTCAAAGAAACCTAGGGTCTAAAGTGACTCCTTCTATGTGTTACACTTTAGGGTCGTATCAAATAATATATACTCTCGTACCCGTAGGTTGAGGGTATAAAAACCAGATATGTTATACTTGTACATGGAAACTTGAGGAGGTTAATTATTAAGAAGTTGTACTATAATGTACTAAGTAAACGAATTATTGTCTAAAAAAGCATTTCTATAAGTCTTGTCTTACTCTCATAAAAAGACAAAATTCACAATTATTACTTGTTATTTTTTTGTAACACAAAAAGCTGCGTATAAACACGGAGAAATGATATTGGAATGTTCTTGAGTAACATAATCCTTAAATATGCATATACATCAACCAATTATTCCGCCTTAATTGCCTTAAAACACTATAATAACCTTGACTTATTGAATAAACCTCGTTTTTAGGATAGGTATGTTAATGCTTACACGTTTCTTATGTCCGCTGACTTAAATTAGAATCAACAAAGTACGTACATACAACAACTTAACACTCCAAGCCAAGTTTTAAATGTCATACTCTCGTCTGTAGATATGAGGTGCTCGAAAGTTGTACGATAGCCAACATTCGGGTACTCAAAATACAACAAACTGTCAAATTACCATTTTGTTCTCTGAGTGACTATCAGTTGAAGTTTATTCATATGTCCCCAGCGCACCAACTCAGTTGCCAACTGACGACGTTCACTACATATAACAAATACTCTTGGGAAAAATTAGTTCCAAGAAAATGTACCGGAATTCTGATGAAAACTCGTGTTGTCGTGTACAAGTCCATGTCTGTCATAGAAGACACCATAGCCCATATTGTTGTACGAATGAACGAACAACTCACAAACGTAGTCTGGAATCTGACACCGCTGCCTTCCTCGCCCCAAAAGCAACACAACAATACCAAAGACAGAGAATTTAGGCAAATTTCTGGAAGAAATTCTTATTGTCAGCAGAATTTCTTGGACATGTTAGTTTTTTTTCGTTTAAGTTGGGCGAAAACAATTTTAGGCTGTTTTTGCATAATTCAGCAAAAATTACTTTAAGCTTTTTTAATTCAGGTGTTTAATTTGCTGCTGTCGGCGATGGCGGTAGTGGTCGTGTTGTTGTCGAGATCATATTCGTTTTAATTTGCGTTGCTTTAGAGGTTTTGATGATTTTGGGCAAGAAATAGGAATATGGCCGAGGATCATATCTCGTCGCCAACAGTGTTACTGAAGTCTATAGGTAAATACGATACAATGAGAAAATGTGGTTCTTGGAAAATGTTTTGAATCATTGAGTGAGTAGTGGTTCATATCCAATTGTAAATAGGGAATGAAAATGACAATGACACTTAATTTAAAAAATATGGGTTAGGGCAAATAAAAATGAGAAGGTATCAGAAGAAGTCTGTTGTGTTAAAGTCTATGCTGGTTAATACACTTATATTTTCGGTATTGTGGTATATCTAGTTTTCACCAAAGATGAAATGCGTATGGCGGAGGTGCCCGGATTGAATATATGGAGCACACTCTGAATATCTGTAACCAGATTTTCATCCATCCCTTTACTTTTAGATTCTGGTATAATTTTTGGACTTTACTTCTTATCTTTACCTCGTTTTCCCGTTCCTTCATCTGAAAAAGACACCTACCATCTGCTTGTCGATGAGAAAGCCGCATTCGACAGCCGGATACGACAGAATCTATTAGATCTGAGTTTGTATCCCCGAGAAGCAAATACGACTGACACCGACCGATGCGAAGTCTGCGGCGAAAAAAAAGCAAAAATCTAACAGTTTCATTTTCTACCGAGTGGGTTTTCAAACAAGACGATAGTTTGTCATGCGATTTCTTCAACATCATAATGGAAATGATCATACGGAAGGCTACAGTAAAGGCAACTGGTACCATCTTTAATAAAAGTCACATGCTGATCGCATATGCCGATGATTTAGATATCACAGACCATGGACTGCGGGACGTTACTACGGCGTTTTCAAGCATTGAAAAGCGGTCGACAGAAGTGAGTTTGGTGATAAATGAGGGCAAAATCAACGAAAAAAGACTCTACTCGTTTGGGACGCTGTATGAACATTGACAACTAAAACTTTGAAGTGGTAGATGAGTTTCTCTACCTTGGCTCCATCTTAAACAAAAAAAAAACTATGTGAGACTGGAAATCAAGAGACGAGTATTCATGGCAAACCGCTGCTACTATGCGCTAAGACAGCGATTTTATGACAAATCCCTCTTTCGAAGAACAAAGATCCAACTGTACCAGACACTTATCCTATCTGTCTTACTCTATAGCTGGTTTATGACACAAGCGGACCAATCTTTTCTGGTAGTGTTCGAGTGAAATATACTTCGCAAAATATTTGGACCTATCATCGTTAACGGCGAGTGCTGCGTGAATGAACATTGAGCTGTCTAAAGTCATTGACGTTATCAAGCGCGTTTAAATGCGCTCGCTGAGACACGTTATAAGAATGGATAAATATAATTCAGCTCGAGATGTCTTCGGCTATAAACTTGCTTGGAAGAACTATCTAATGAGCGCAAAAGACCGCAGTGCTACTGATGGATGAATGGCTTCCAACTTATTGGATTTGTTTTCAAATTTGTATATCGTCACTTCTAAGGAATGATTATATTCCATTTAGTATGGCAAAAAATTAACAGACAAGTGGAAGAATTAATAAGTTAAATAGTCAATATTTATTTTGGCACAACAAATTTTGCAAATCTTTAGGTGGTCCTCTTAAAAATGTGGGCAGAGTCGTGTCCGGAAATTTCATCGATTTTCATATTTATACCAACACCCTTAGGGATGAGGGTATTTATCATTTGATACGAAAAATTAAACAGTATTAATATTTTTTAAAACGAACTAATGAAATTGTATACGGGCAGAATAGGCCCACCCCTTCTGGTACCACCCATACAAAATAACCTATTTTTGGAAATTAATATTTATCACATAACTTCCAAACAGACACTTTGGAGGTAAAGAAAATTGGTTTGTTAATTTATCTTGTGATAGGAGGCAAAGACCCAAAAAACCTAACTATTTGACACACCCATTCTGGTACCTCCCACACAAATAACTTATTTTTGAAAAATTTATATTTCTCCCATAACTTCTTAACCGGCACCTAAGGGATAATCAAATTTGGTCGGCTAATTTAGCTTGTAATTGGCGGCAAAACTTTAGAAAACATAACTATTTGACACGCCCCTTCTGGGACCACCCATATAAATAAACTATATTGCCCCTTTTACATTCATATCATATATGTATGTACGCTGATTTTGGTAAAATTTTGCCAAGGTAAGCGCTCATCGAAAGTTGATTTAAGAAAAACCCAGGAAGAAAGTTCAGTCGGGAAAACCGACTTATATATACCCTCACCTTAGTAAAGACCTTAGTAGACTTTCAGTTTTTTGGTCCAAAACTAATCCTGATTTAGCTTTCCTAAATGTTGAATGTGGGCACGATCGCGCTGGGTGCTAGATATTATTACTTCATATCTAAAGTGGGCGGAATGGTACATTTTTCTAGGAGGTACCAGAAGGGGCGTGGCTAGACTTACAATTTTTTCTCCAAAACATATCCTGTTACAGCTTAACAAAATAAAGAATTTTGGTACGATGATGGGTTTATTGATTTCTTTACTGGATTACTAAAGTGGGCGGGGTGGTACATTTGTATGGGAGGTACTACATGGGGCTTGGCTAGATTTCCAGACTTTTTCTTCAAATCTTTATTCTGCTTTAGCATTAGTAAATACAGAATTTGGGCACGAGCGCCTTGGGTGTATTAAAGTGGGCTGTACAAAATTAGTATTGGAGGTACCAGATGGGGCGTGGCTAGACGTAATTTTTTTCTCCAAAGCTTTATCTTGTTATAGCTTTACTTATTACAGAATTTGGGTACGATCGCGTTGGAAAAAAACTTAATTTCCCTTTGCACCCCATGAATGAGGTATGGGATAGCTTCTCGCGTTGTTGTGAATTAACACGCTTTCTATTTTTAGATTCACAACTAACGGCACCTACTTATTTATCGACGAATGCGAACGTCACTGTTTTGAGAAGCTCTTACTAGACACGACGATTGAATCGACGCTTAATACTGCGAAGTTGCTGTCAAACAACATTCGAGGGGAGCCGACAATGAAAGAAAAATTTATTTATTTTTTTTCTTTTAAGATGACTGGAGCCAGGTTTGAACCTGCGATCTCCTGCATGGTAGTCGCGTGTTCTAACCACTATGCCACGGCCGGTCCCAATCGCGTTGGATGAAATTATATTATTACTTCATCTCTGATGTGGGCGGAAATGTACATGTGTATAGGAGGTACCAGAAAGGGCGTGGCTAGACTTCCAATTTTTTTTTCCAAAATTTTATCCTGTTGTTGGTTTACTAAATACAGAATTTGGGTACGATATTATTACTCGATGTGTAAAGTGGGCGGCATGATGTTTTTGTATGGGAGGTACCAGAAGGGGCAGGGCCATGTAGCCCATTTGCAACACCGTAAGTAGTTTTGGGGCTCAAACGACTTGAAAAGTCATGAATCGAATTTGGTTCAAAAAAAAACCTAGAGTCTAAAGTGACTTCTTCTATGTGTTACACTTTTGGGTCGTACCAAATGAGATATTCCCTCCTACCCATAGGGTGAGGGTATAAAAATCAGACACTTTGTGCTATCCAAAATTGTACATATTATACAAATAAGTCACAAACAGGCAAAAAATAATAGAAAAGTAATTTATTTAAAAGTATAATTTATTTAAATAACTCAAGACTAAAACAATATCTAATATTGGGTGATGGTATTTATCAGTCAGTTTACCTGACTAAATTTTCTGTACTGGTTTTATAATTATACCATCACCCTTAGGGATGAGGGTATATATCATTTGATACGACCCTAAAGTGTAACACATAGAAGGAGAAGGAGTCACTTTGGACCCAAAGATTCTTTGACCAAATTCGATTCATGACTTTTTAAGTCGTTTGAGCCATGTCCATCTGTCTGTCCGTCTGTGTGACTGGCTGTCCGGCTGGTGCGCACGATAACTTTCGAAAGACTCACACAAATGTCTTGCACGAGTTAATATTTTAATATTTCCCCAAAAATACTTACGGTATTGCAAATGGGCTACATGGACCCGCCCTTTCTGGTACCGCCCATACAAATATATCATTCCGCCCACTTTAGAAATCGAGTAATAATATCAGTACGCCCAATGGGAATACGTACCCAAATTCTGTACTTAGTAAAGCTATAACAGGATAAAGTTTTTGAAAAAATTGGAAGTGTAGCCACGCCCCTTCTGATACCTCTTATACAAGAGAGATAGAGTAATAATATCAATAAATCCAACGCCATCGTGCCCAAATTCTGTATTTAGTAAAGTTCAATCATGAAAAAGTTTTAAAGGGGAACTCTGAAAGTTTAGACACGCCCCTTCTGGTACCTGCCATGCAAATGTACCACATCGCCTACTTTATAGATGCAGTAATAATATCAATACACTCAACGCCATCGTGCCCAAATTCTGTATTTAGTAAAGGTATAATATGATAAAGTTTTGGAGAAATAATCTGGAAGTCTAGACACGCCCCTTCTGATACCTCCCATACAAATGTACCACTCCACTGCAGAAATCGAGTAATAATATCAATATAATAAACAATGTTTTGTTTTACGGAGGATTAGGGTATATGTAAGTCGGGTTGCCCGACTTAAACATTCTTACTTGTTTGTTTGAACTGTGTCGGTTTTGATATGACGTAATACATATTAAGTGAAGGAATGCTTGGTCGGTCTTGACCGACTATTTTCTAATACCTGCCCAAGAGTTTATCATATCAAAGTTAGTTTTGCCCACTAAATTATAATAAACATGTCCACACTATTGTAAACCATGACTACGTTTGCAAACTACTTTTGATCTGATGTTCAAGTATTATTTTTCGTTTATGCATTAATTGTTATAATATAAATGGACACACAAAAATGTAATTAAATGTTAACTATGTATAACTGTTTTTTATACGACTGTCATTTTCTTAATTAAGTGATAAATGTTGATAGCGGAAAAGAGGTCACATTAAATGATTTTTGTTGTGCCTTCTTGAGGTACATTAACAATCTGTTTTTAGAACTTCATTGATGACCAAATCTTCAGCAAGATACAATTTCATCATTTGCACATGCATATACACATAAATCAATGGAAACTTATTAAAGCGGCAATATCGCTTAAGAATAACTAAAATGTATATGCAACCGTAATTTGCTTGTAAACAAAAAATTAAATAAAAGATTACTGAAAGAATATAATGACTCTTTTGAAGATTCTTAATAGTAAGAGAAACCATTCTCACGCGAAAATAACTTTTAAATTGCCACATTTTATTAATGTCAACACAAATGTTATTTTGTTTATCGATCAAGAGCTCATTACGGATACAAGCAGCGAGGAGCGATAAAGTAAAGGGCAGTTAAAGACAATTAACTGATTCACTTGATCCATCCAACATGTATGACGAGGTAAGACTTTGCTTTCATTTTGTTAAAATGGTGTTAATATGCTGATATTCAAGTAACTGCTGAAATAAACTGTCTACATCGTGTATATTGTTCTTAAAATTTATTAGTTTCCCATGAAGTTAAAAATAAGACTTTATCAGAAAATGCTTAAGTTTAACCCATTGGTGGTAAAACTGTGTTTAAGCTGCTATAATCTTAATTCGAAATTTAAGTAGATCGAATGGTCAATTTACAGGTGTGTCAAATGTCCCTAACTACTAAATAAATTTACATGTTATTAAGCGTGAAAATTCATATATAAAAACGCAAACAAATATTACTTTTGCCCCCGCCATCAGAGTGTTAACTAGATTTCTCTTACACAATGTAATGAATTTAGTGACAACCTTTTAAATCCAACAAACTATTCAAAATACAAATTCTACATCATCAATATGTCAAGTAGACTTTAATGCTTGTAGGAAATCAAGAAAAACACGGTGAATATTTTGCGCATGATTTTGTGTTCTTTTTTTGTTGTTTTGCTTGAATCACAGAGATATATTGCAATACAGCAATATATATCCTCCACATTTCTACCTACGATACAACGGAATTGACACAACTTCTTCACATTCTCACAGCTCGTACTATAAGAAATCAAATGTATGGATACAAGTATCCCACATTTGGATACCCAATCGAGTTGTTGACACTATGTTATTCCTGGTGAAGTGCTTGGTGTCTGACTGTATGCTCGCTCAAATCCGAAAAAATCAACAAAAATCAGCAACAACGACAACACGTAAGCGCCTGGAATACTAAACAGCTCTTAATTAGGATACGAGTGATTAATGTCGGATTCGGTTACGATTTCTTAAGAATTAACCATCACCACCATCGCACTAACACCACTCACTCGCTCAGATTACGTTTTAAGGTGACAAATCTTGATCTTTTGAACGATTGTCTCCTGTCTTTAGTTTTTTTCCGTGGCTCCTCCGTTAAGATGTCTGCTGCCATGTCGCGTAGTATACCACAGACGGATGGATGAATGGCAACGAAATGCAGAAAAGAGTTGTAAATTTCTGAAGAGATGTCAACGCGTTAGTGTTGTTGTTGATTTCAGTGTAAATTTCCATATAAATGTACAGGAAACAAACGGAGAGTCAAACATATGGCCAGAGGTACAAACGATGCTTATCAATATGGAAACCACCCATCATGATTCGTGGTAATTCTATAAAATTCCAACTGCCTTTTACGATACAGCCGAGATCGCTTTAAGATAATTATTGGCAAAATTGTTATTTTAATTTAATTGCCCACAAAAGATCAATAAATTGTTTATGTAGTGGCAGCAGCGTAAAATTCCAAATGTTAAGTGATGTTAGCGAGATGATGCATCATCATATCGAGTGCTTTTAGATAAAACAAAAGGATGTAATGAATGACTGGGATTGATGGTAACAAATAGAGCAACTTATGTAGCATTTGAATACTTACCTGTAAACTGATGTGGCTGAAACTTAAAGAAGGATTGCAAACTGCGAAGTTTTTTGAGATTCCCCCAAATAATTTTTAATGTTTTAGGTAACATATTTTGTTACGTAAAGGGGTAGGGCAAATATTTCCAAAAGCTCAGATTGTACCACTACGGGAGACGCCGGGCTTAGATATTAAAAGCACATTTCTAGTTTAGAGTGTGGAATATGTTTAAAATGATATGAATTAAACTAGATCTTAGGGATGTTCCAATTCGAATCATGATCACTCGTATCATGTACCAGAAAAGGTGGGACAAACTTAAATATGATCAACTAGTGCACCCGTCAATGCCTCGCTATTGCATAACATACTTGACGAATATTTATAATATGTTTGGCTTGCTTATTTAAAGGACTAAGTTTAAAAGTCGATCTTGCACGCTCTGTAAGAAATTCGTTACCCAAAGTTACCCCTTAACCTGATCAAACTAACATCGTCTCACTAACCGCAATAAAAAAATCCCGTCTACAACTTCATATCTATAGCGCATAGAACTAACTGTATAAAAATGTTACCTTGTATAGCCTTTATATTAGTAATTTAAAGGCTCGTTTACACTATTGACCTCTTTCTCAGTATTTACCGACATACATTTTTCTGACGAATTATTGCCAAAATAGTCTTCAGACTTTACTGACACAATTCTGAAAAACATATTGTCAAAATGCAGAAAAAGTGCCAGCAAATGTTTATACCCTCACCCCTACGGGTAGGAGGGTGTATATCATTTGATACGACCCAATAGTGTAACACATAAAAGGAGTCACTTTAGACCCTAGGTTTCTTTGAACCAAATTCGATTCATGACTGACTATTGAAGTCGTTTGACTCATGTCCGTCTGTCTGTCTGTCCGGCTGGTTTGTCGGAACCAACTGTGTTGAAACTTTGCATAAGGTAATATTTCCCTAAATCTACTACGGTATTGAAAATGGGCCATGGCCATGTATATGCCCCTTCTGGTACCTCCTATACAAATGAACCATTCCGCCCACTTTAGAAATCGAGTAAAAATATCAATACAGCCAGTGCGAGCATGCCCAAATTCTACAGGATAAAGGTTTAGAGGTAGAAAAGGAAGTCTAGCCACGCCCCTTCTAGTTCCTCACATACAAACGTGCCACTCCCACCATTATAGACATCGAGTAATAATGCCAATTCACCCAAAGCGATAGTCGCCAAATACTGTATTTAGTAAAGCTATAACAGGACAACATTTGGATAAAAAACTGGCAGTCTAACCACGCCTCTTCTGGTACCTCCCATACAAATGTGCCATTCCGCCCCTTTATTTATCAATTTGTATTATTAATACACCCAACGCGATCGTTCCCAAATTCTGTATTTAGTAAAGCTATAACAGGATATAGTTTTGGAGGAAAGTCTAACTAGACGAAGTCTAACCGCGCCCTTTCTGGTACCTCCCATACAAATGTACCACCCCGCCCACTTTATAAATCGAGTTATAATATCAATACCCCCCAAAGCAATCTTGTCCAACAAGATAAAGTTTTGGAGAACAAATTGGAAGCCTAGCCACACCCCTCCTTGTACCTCCTAGACAAATATACCATTCCGCCCAGTTAAGAGGTGGTACGATCGTGCCCAAATTCTACATTTAGTAAAGCTAAAGCAGGATAAAGGTTAGGAGAAAAAAACTAAAAGTCTAGCCACGCCCCCTTGAGATCGCAGGTTCAACTCCTAGCTCCAGTCCATCGATGTTGTGTCGACAGCAACTTCGCAGTATAAGTGTCGAGTTAATGGGCATGTCTAGTAAAAGCTTCTCAAACAGTTACGTTCGCATTCGTCAATAAACAAGTAGGTGCCGTTAGTTGTGAATCTAAAAATAGAAAGCGTGTTAATACAACGCAAAAAGCTATCCCATACCTCATTCATGGGGTGTAAAGGGAAATTAAGTTGAGTTACCACGCCCTTTCTGGGCGTAAGTAAGTCGGTTTTCCCGACTGAAATTTTCTTTCTGGGTTTTATAAGTTAAGAAAAAATGGGTTAGTCATTCAAAGCAAGGCCTTTTGCTTCAACTACAGACCATTTTGATAAAATAAATTTACTTTTTGATACAATAAAAATAATTTTTGTCACAATTAAATAACTTTTTGGTACAATAGAAGTACTTTAATTGTGTTCAATAAAAGTACATACCTTTTGGTAAATTTAAAGTACTACAGTTGAACCTCGATTAACCGTGATGCTCGGGACCTTGCTAATCACGGATAACCGAAAATCACGGTTAAAAGAGGTAAAATTTAACATGTATAAATTTTATATTTTTATTTATTTTTGTCAAAAACATGTAAATCTGCGTCCATAAACAACTTATCATATCTCTAGGAATACATACATTTATTTAAACAAATCTTTTATGGAAGTCGGTCTTATGTTTTTAGCTTTTGATTATTCATCGAACAAATGAGTTTGTATGCGATATATTTTCATTTTATCTGGTTCTGAAATACTTGGACAATTAAAGTTTTCTAGAAAACCTAACAAAATACTACTAGCCTCTATTGCCTAAGCCAATGTAGGCGTTTCGTCCGCATCTCCTCCATCTGATCCCTCGTAACCATGTCTACGATTTCGTCTTCAGATATAATAGCAAACGGAGCGACATCAGAGTCGCACACCATCCACTTTTCGACAACATCAATCGTACATCCAGACGGTATGGTTATATCTGTTTGAATCTCAACAAGGCTATTTGGAGCATCTTCATTATGAGATAATAAGTTATTCCAAACTCTTTTTAGAACTTGTGGAGTGACAGAGTCCCACGAAGCTGCGGCTGCCCACAAAGCTGTCTTAATATTCAACGATTTAACGAAACTCACGTCTGTCATTAGCACCAACAAGTTTTTGAACGATCAGTTTACGGTAGTGACAGTTGAAGCTCCGAATTACTCCGTGATCCATCGGCTGAATCAAGGACGTGCAATTCGGTGGGAGATATTTTACTGTAACGTTTTCAGATATCACAGCATTTATATCTGGGTGTGCTGGACAGTTGTCTAATAGTAAAAGTATTTTACAGTTATTTTTGAGACCGATGCGCCGTTGATGTTTCTTTGCTTCTGATACAAAATTTTGATTAAACCACTCCAGAAATAGCTGTTGTGTTACCCAAGCTTTCTTATTAGATTAATAAATCACAGGAAGCTGTTCAACATTTTTTAAAGCTTTTGGATGGGCACTTTATCCTATTACCATAAATTTACACTTGTGTGTTCCTGCAGCATTTGAACAAACTAGCACTGTGATTCTCTCCTTGGATTCCTTGTACCCTTTAATAGAATATTCATTACCACTAGCCAAAGAACTCTGAGGCAAACACCTCCAAAATAGACTGCATTGTAGATCTATTCAGTTGTAAGTTGTTCGTTTTTAATACACAAACATCGTAGCAGACTCATAATCAGCACACTTCTTTTCTCCCGTAGATTTCAGTCGACGGATTCCATGACGTTTTTTAAATTTATCCAACCAACCAAATTAATAAGTGCACTCAGAATTCATGTTTATCTTCAAATGGAACATTTTTGCCTTTTCGACAATCATTTCGCCTGAAGTTCAGAAGGAAATTTCGGTTTAAGTTCATACAATATCTCGATTTCAGTTAACTTACCTGAAATTGCAGTTCCCTTAAATCTTTCTTGCCGAAACCATTCATATGTTGCGAAATCAACTTTTGGATTTTCAGATGTTTTTAGTGTATATCTGTGTTCAAGGCCAAGCATGGAATCAGTATCGAAGCAAAATTTTAAAATCCGATCTTTGTTTTTTATTAAATCGGATACAGTTTGAATGCTAACTCCATATTTTTCAGACAACATTTTAAAAGGTACTTTACATTTTGAGTATTCAATTGAAAGAACCTTTCTTGCTCTTTTCGAGGATTTAGTTTTTGACGGTGGCATGCTGTAAGGAAAACACGTCTTGACAGATCAAATTTCACATTGATGAATGAATATGAAATTTGATATAAAAATTACACTTTCGTGAAAAAGGGGATTCACCGAATTTTAATATGAGTTATGTGTGTGTATTATACGAAATAAACAAACAAGCAGTCATATGGACATGTGCATCACGGATAATAGAGGTAAACCACGGTTAATAGAGGTAAAAAATCAACCACTCAGCATCACGGTTAATAGATAATCACGGTTATTAGAATCGGTTAATCGAAGTTCAACAGTATTTAGTACAATAAAGGTATTCCGTGGTCAAAGTTATTGTTCTTATTGTGTACAATAAAAGTACTTTCTAAATTGTAGTTTTTAGTACAATAAATTTTACTTTTTGCAGCCAATTAAATTCTTTTTGTTACCATTAATGTACTTTTTGTTACAATAAATTTACTTTATGTGTACAATAATTGTACTTTTTAGTACAATATATTCCACAATAAATGTATTAAGTTAAGTTTTGAAACGCCCCCTTATCCCACTGCTTGAGAATATCAATTTCGCCTGCAAATTTGATCCTGACGTACTACCTCTATCCCTCTGAGGCTAAAATACAGTTTGTTGGCGCGTCCGTCGTCCGCCCACTGATCCATAATTAAAATGTCGTCGGCATATTCGTATTCGTGTTGCCGTGAATTATTTGCGTGAAAAGTATCTATCTAGGGCCAAAAAACAACTTTTCCATGCCCATTATACAAGATTTCAATTTCGTCTGCATATTCATACTCGTATTGTCGTATAAATAATTTGTACGGAAATTGTTATCAGGTAAACTGACTGATTAATACCTTTACCCTATGTAACTTCTATTGATTCTGGTGAATACTGATAAAATAATTGATTTCTTGTAAAGGATTAATTTATTAGTTAGTTGAAGTCTAAATCATTTAATTTGTGTAATAAAGCTGTTCCCTACTTTTAAGTTTTCCTGATTTGGTAGGAACAGCAGACATTCATCCATCAATTGCCACACGTAAAAAAGAATTTCAAGCGCTTTGGTCTTTCGTGCTCAACAAACAGTTTTTAATACCAAGGTTTAGGAACACAGCTCCTTCACCTGATCTCTCTCCTGCACCCTTCTCTACGCCGCTCATCGAGTTAATTGTGCTGTTTCAGCAACAGGGTTCGGTCCATTTAATCGCGCCTAACTACGTCGATATCGTTATACAGCTCATAATTCATACGACGAAGGTACACGCCGTTAATTATAATGGGTCCAAATATTTTTCCATTACCCTGGATTCTGCATTTTACAGCACGGGAGGAAGGAACTGAGTCTGGTAAAGTTGTATCTTTGTTTTTGGAAGAAAACTTTAACGGCAGTCAACACATGTCACTTGATTTCCAGGCTGACATTAGTAGTTATTATTTACTAGTTCAAAGTTATAGTTGTCAACATTCACGCTGCGTCGCAATCGAGTAGATTTTGGTTTTGTTCTTATTTATCAACAGACCCACTTCTGCCGACTGATTATCAATGCTTGAAAAGACTGCAGTAACATCCCACAGTCGTCGGCCAATGATATCTATATCAGTGTAGGCGAGGCACCAAGTGACTTTTATTAAATAATGTATTTTTCGTGTTCACAGCAGGCTTCCTCATGATCATCTCTATAAGGATGTTAAGTAGATCGCTTGGCGGACTGTCGCCTTGACTAAATTTCTCGAAAATCGCTCTGTCGATCAGCCTCATCAACCAAACTTATCCGTGGCGACAGAATAATATATCGGTAAAAAAAGTGTTACGTGTCCCGATGTTTCGCTAAGTCAAGTCTAGGAATCAAAATATAAAATCAGCCGGTGCCGACGGACTTCAGGCAGAGCCCTTTAAGTCAGGTAGAGAGGAGCTGATAACGATTTTGCACCAGCTCCTACGCACTGTTTGGCTTAACGAGTGTATGCCCGTTGATTGGAATCTAAGCGTATTATGTCCTGTGTGTGCTGCAACTACCGCGTTACCAGCCTTCTACCCATCGTATATAAGGTTGTTTCGAGTGTGCTATGTAAAAGACTAAAGTCAGTGTTGTCCAACCTGTGGCTTTAGATCTGGTAAATCAACAAAGGACCAGATATTCACACTTCGGCAAGTCCTGGAAAAGACCCAAGAGAAATAGATCGACATGTACTATCTTTCGTCGACTATAAAGCTGCCTTCGACAGCCCGCTACAACACAAACTACTGGAAGCCATTGCTGAGTTTAGTATACCAACGAAGCTGATACGTTCTTGCGGAATGACGCTAACTGACACAGAAGTCTTCAGTGAGGATTGGCAAGGACCTTAAGGAGGCTTTCTATACCAGACGAGGCCTAAAACAAGGCGACGACCTATAGTGCGTGCGACCTCTTCAACATAATTATGGAGATGAGAATGAGGAAAGCTGCAGTAAACAGGAGTGGCACGATATTCAACAAAAACCACATGCTACAGATGACGTAGACATCATCGGTCGAAAACTGCTGGATGTAACTGCAGCCTTCTCAAATATACAGAAGGAATCAGCGAAAATGGGTTTAATGGCGAACAACTTTTCCCGCTATTACAGCCATAGTTTAAGAGAAATCGAGCTTAAATTTAATATGTTTCTACCCCTTAAACCGAGAGTATGTTCAAAGATGAGCAAGATCGGATAACAACTACACGCACATCCCATACAAACTCACCCTTTTTGGGTCTGTCCCTGCGATTACAGCCGTAGGTTAGGAGCATTTGAGCTGAAATTTTGTATGCAAACTTCTCTAATCGAAGCGAAAGCATAGTTTAAAAATGAACACGATCGGACAAAAACTACTTCCTCCTCCCATACAAACTCAATCTTTTGGGGGTGTCCGTTTGACTTACAGCAGTAGTTTAAGAGCTACCGACCTTAAATTTGGTATGCAAGCTTCTATTCTCTAATCGAAGGCTAAGTTCTGAGATGAACAATATCGGACAAAATCTACTTCCACCTCCCATACTCGTAACAACTCAATCTAGTTGGGGTAAAAAAGCAGAACAAAATTCTCAGCTTATAAATACAATTCAAGCACAGTATTTGACATTTAATTACAAACTAATTGACAAAAAATGGAAGTGGCAGACTAAAAGTAACATTCAACTCATTACATCTCTCTTTTTTCGGTACAAAGTTTAATAAAATATAGTTGAATTGCAAATAACCCGTTTTATCACCATTTTTACAAATTTTGAAGGGTATCTGAACGTCGGCCTGGCCGAAAATAATTATCTTACTAGTTTTTTGTTCAGATTGTAATAAAATATTAATACTTTCATAATACAGTAGCTTACTGAAAGTTGTAAAAAAGAAGTAAGTATTGAATAGAAACATTACATTCATATGTTTACATATCCCACCCATTGCATTTTTAATTCCCATCACACACAGATATGATCCGTTTTAATAGGGATTTATTTACTTTACGAAATTCCCTATAGTTTTCACAACAAAAAATTTAAATTGATTTGTACTTTTTTATGACTCTTATAATGTCATAAAACCAATGGACATTGTATATGACAATGTTGACTTTTTCGGCTGTAACAAATTACAGAAATCACTTTGTAATTCTTTCAACAATAGCACAAATATTATGACTTCTTTAATGTGTGTTTTTTGTTTTGGTTTGTCTGGAAAAAATACAAAATACGGAAATTAAAGATTACAAATGAAGATCTCACACGTTTTCGGACTGAGAACTCTCTTGAGTCACAAAATACCGCCCACGTTGCATGATCGTCAATCACGACATTGTAAATGTCAGATTACGGACATCAATACAAACACCACACAAATATAAATGTGAGATGACATCCTCATGTCCGGAAGTAAATGTTAATCCTAAACATAAAGTTGACCTGTAACATGGAAAGGTGTTGAAAATGGAAACGTCCAACAATGTGATACAGGTGTAATTGTTATTGGTGGGTACTGCCTATTGTTAGAGACATGCTGAACACTAAAATTGAAACATCCTACTCTAGTGTGCAAGGACGAAGGTGACGTTTGTGTCTGCCATCTAGGCAAAAACAATTGTAATGCAAGTAATGAGCAATGCTGTAGGAAACAAATGTCTCATGTATGTATAACCCTGATGTGCCAACATGTTCTGAGATAAGATATCTTCTAGATCGTGTTGACATGTTTTTTATTTTGTAAAGTTGTTAATATTCATAAGAGAAATTTTTCGTTCTGTGTTTTTTGATTTTTCTTTATGCGAGAGTCAAAAAGTACCGTAACCGTTATTATTTTAATGTTTTTCTTTCAATTCGTTTTTAATGTTTTCTTTTACATCCTGTATTTGATTTTTATGGACTTAAGAGCCGTTGTTGTTGTTGCAAGTATCCTGATTGCAAAAAGCGCCTTAAAAAATTCAATAGTAATTGTTGATGCTTTGCCTTTTGGCAATTTTCAACACGTGTTGTTGAAAACTCATAAATTTTATTCTCAACTTTCTAATGTTTTGGCGAGTTTTGTTTTTGTTGCATTTATTGTATCGTATTAGTTCAGGCAGGCTAGAAAATGAAAATTTTAACACTTTTGTACACCATCTATGTGTATATTAATATGTACCTAGTCAGGGAACAGTGGATTATTTGCTTTAAAATTGTAGTAACAAAAAATATAAAATTTATTGACCTTAAGCTCGGAAATAACAATATTTACTTATTCATAAACAAAAACCAGTACAGAAATTTCAGTCAGGTACACTGACAGATAAATACCATCACCCAATATAAGATATTGTTTAAGTCTTGGGAGGTAGAAGAATAGGTGTGACAAATACTTAGGCGTACTGAAGTTTTGCCTCAGTACAAAAAAAAATTAACTTACCAAATTTATTAAATTTACGTTAAGTGTATCAAATGATACATCAAATTCGGCTTACGATCAGAAAAGTGTTTTTTATATTATTGTTTAAATATCCCCCATGTGCCGTTTGGAAGTTATGGTAGAAATATTAATTTTTCAAAAATAGGTCATTTTGTTTGGGAGGTACCAGAAGGGGTTAACTGATATAGCCCATATAATTCCTTTTTCAAATTATCATAACCGTACAACTTACGCAAAATTTTACTAAATTCAGTGTAGTTACAAAATAGATACTTATGTAAGAATAAAAGGATTTATTCGGTCATTTGTATGGTAGGTACCAGAAGGGGTGTGTCAAATGGTTAGGTTTTTCGAGGTTTTGCCTCCTATCACAAGATAAATTCACCGACCAATTTTAATGGGAGAAATAGTAATATTCCAATAATAGGTCATTTTGTATGGGAGGTACCAGAAGGCGTAAACCGATATAATCCATATCCATTGCTGAGTCCAATTTAATAAGTGACATCTCTTACCCAACATTTTACTGAATTTAGTATACTTACAAAATAGATATATATGTAAAACAATAAGGGTCATTTGTCTGGGACCTACCAGAAGGGGCGTGGTAAAGGTTTCGGGTTTCTTAGGGTTTGTCTACTTTTGCAAGAGAAATAAACTGGCAAAATTTCCATTTACAATTCCATTAGTTCGTTTTGAAAAATATTAATACTGATAAATATTCATACCGATCCGTTAAGGCTTACCAGCCATCCAGCCAGCCAGACAGATGGACATAGCTCAATCGTCCTAAAAAGTCCTGAAACGAATTTGGTCTTAAGATACTTGGGGTCTAACTCGTCTCCTTAAATGCGTTACACTTTTTTTCGTATCAAATGATATATGCCCTCATACCTAAGGGTGATTGGAATAATGAAATAAAAACCAGTAAGAAAGGTTCAGTCGAGAAACCCGACTTACATATAGCCTCACCCTCAATAAATCATAACATTTTCTAGTATATTGATATTTTTTCTCGATTTTAAAAGTGAATGGAGTGGTATGGGAGATACCAGAAGGGTCGTGGCTAGACCTCCTGCTTTAGCTTTTTTAAATACAGAATTTGGTCACGATCGCTTTAGATGTATTAAAAATATTAATAGATTTCTAAAGTGGGCGGTACCAGAGGGTATGGGAGGTACCAGATGGAGCGTGGCTAGACTTCCAGTTATAGCTTTTCTAAATGCAAAATTTGGGCACGATCGCGATGGGTGTATTGATGCTTGATTTTTAAAGGGGCGGATGGGTACATTTGTATGGGAGATACCAGAAGGGGCGTGGCTAGACTACCAGTTTTTTCTTCAAAACTTTATCGTGATATAGCTTTACTAGATATAGCTTTACTTTTTATGGGCGGAGTGGTACATTTGTATGGGAGGGACCCAAAGCGGTTGTGTCTAGATTTCCAGTTATTTTCTCCAAAACTTTTTCCTACTTTAGCTTTACGAAATACAGAATTTCGATAAGATCGTGTTTGGTTTTTTATAACATTACCCTTAGGGATGAGGGTATATATCATTTGATACGACCCAAAAGTGTAACACATAGAAGGAGTCACTTTAGGCCCTAGGTTTCTCTGAACCAAATTCGATTCATCACTTTTTAAGTCATTTGAGCCATGTCCGTCTGTCTGTCTGTCTGTCCGTCTGTCTGTCTGTCTGTCCGTCTGTCTGGCTGTCCGGCTGGTTCGCACGATAACTTTCGAAAGACGTAACCAAATTTTTTGAAATTTAGCACGAGTTATTATTTTCTCAAAACTACTTACAGTATTGCAAATAGGCTACATGGCCCCGCCCCTTCTGGTACCTCCCATACAAATACATCATTCCGCCCACTTTAGAAATCGAGTAATAATATCAATACATCCAACGGTATCGTACCCAAATTCTGTATTTGGTAAAGCTATAACAGGATTAAGTTTTGGAAAAAATTTTGAAAGGCTAGCCACGCCCCTTCTGGTACCTCCCATACAAATGTACCTTTGCGCCCACTATAAAGATGGAGGAATAATATCAATAAATCAAACGTGATCGTACCTAAATTCTATTTTTTGTAAAGCTATAACAGGATAAAGTTTTGAAGGAAAAAAATTTAAGTCTATTCACGCTGCATCTGGTACCTCCCATACACATCTGGTACAGCCCACTTCAGAAATCGATTAATATTATTAAAAGACGTAACGAGATCGTGCCCAAATTCTGTATTTGGTAAATTTCAAGCAGGATAATGTTTTGGAGAAAAAATCTGGAAGTCTAGACACGCCCCTTCTGGTACCTTCCATACAAATGTACCACTCCGCCCACTTTAGAAATAGGGTAATCATATCAATACACTCGACAAATTCTGAATTTTGTTATGTTATAATAGGAAAAAGTTTTGGAGAAAAATTTGGAATGCTAGACACCTCCCTTATGTACCTCCCATACAAATGTACCTTTCCGCCCACTTTAGGGATGTAGTAATAATATTAGTACACCCAACGCAATCGTGCCCAAATTCTGTATATAGTAAAGCTATAACAGGATAAAGTTATGGAGAATAAATCTGGAAGCCTAGTCACACCCCTTCTCGTACTTCCCATACAAATGTACCACTCCGCCCACTTCAGAAATTGAGTAATAATATCAATATAATAGAAAATTATTTGTTTTACTGAGATAAGGGTATATGTAAGTGATGGTATTTATCAGTCAGTTTACCTAACTGAAATTTCTGTACTGGTTAATATTATACCTCGTTTTCTAAAGTGGGCGGAATTTTATATTTGTATGGGAGGTACCATAAGGGGCTTGGCTAGACTTCAAATTTATTCTCCGAAACTTTATCCTGTTATAGCTTTACTAAATACAGAATTTGGACACGATCGTGTCGAGTGTATTGATTTTTTACTCCATCTCTAAAGTGAGCGGTACCAGATGGGGCGTGGCTAGATAGGTACCATATTCCATGTGGAAATATGAGAGGGAATTTGGTCACTTGTATGTGAGGTACCAGAAGGGTTGTGGAAAGTATTAATTATAATATTTATATTACGAAATAATTCAAATATCCTCCAGTTGACCGTTTGGGAGTTATGGCAGAAATATGTTATTTCGTAGAATAGGTTATTTTGTATGGCAGGTACCAGAAGAGGTGGGGCTACTGGGGACATTTTAGTGAAAATTATTATTACTTATAAACTTCTACAGGGATTAATGAAGGTTTACTCGAGTTATCCAGCTCAGCAGCCATTCAACAGTCGGACATGTCTAAAACGTCGTCAAAATCCTGAAACAAATTTATCTTAAGGTCAGACTCATTATAAAAAGATCAAGAGATGACCTTAAGGTTCGGCTATACCAAATTGGATTGGAATATAGGAAACTAAATTCATTTGAATTTGAAAATCTATTAATCTATAATTGTAATTATTTATTCCGTCAAGTGTTGACGATCTTATATTTTCAATAATAAAAAACTAGAAATAAAAAACAGACCACGAATTGAGGAATTCTATGGGAAGTGATCACATAAATTTTGGATTTTCTCTCCGGATTTGATGAAATTATTCAAAAATGAATCTTAAAGGGCGCAAAAAAACAGTTATTTTTTTAAATTAAGATTTTATCGTATGAGAATTTTGGTAATTTTACCATCAACCTTAGGGATGAGGGTATATATCATTTGATACGACCCAAAAGTGTAACACATAGATGGAGTCACTTTAGACCCTAGGTTTCTTTGAACCAAATTCGATTCATGACTTTTTGAATCGTTTGAGTCATGTCCGCCTGTCTGTCTGTCCGGCTGGTGCGCACGATAACTTTCGAAAAACGCAACCAAATATTTTTAAATTTTGCACGAGTTAGTATTTCAACAAAAACTGCTTACAGTATTGCTTATGGGCTACATGGCCCCGCCCCTTCTGGTACCTCCCATACAAATACATCATTCCGCCCATTTCCGATCGTAACCAAATTCTGTATTTTGTTAAGGTATAACAGGATAAAGTTTTGGACAGTTGGCAGTCTAGTGACGCCCCTTATGGTACCTCCCATACAAATGTACCATTCCGCCCACTTTAGAGAAGGTGTAACAATATCAATACCCCAAACGGGATCGTACCCAAGTTCTGCACTTAGTAAAGCTATAACAGGATAAAGTTTTGGAATACAAAATTAAAAGTCTAGCCACACCTCTTCTGGTACCCCCCATACAAATGTACCTTTCCGCCCACTTTAGAGATGGGGTAATAATATCAATAAATCCATCGTGATCGTACCCAAATGCGTTATTTGGTAAAGCTTTAGCAGTATACAGTTTTTGAGAAAAAAACTGGAAGTCTAGCCACGCCCCATCTGGTACCTCCAATACACATCTGGTACCGCCCACTTTACAAATCGATTAATATTATTAATATGCCTAACGCGATCGTGCCCAAATTCTGTATTTAGTAAAGTTCAGGCAGGAAATAGTTTTAGAGAAGAAATCTGGAAGTTTTGACACGCTTCTTCTGGTACCTCCCATACAAATGTACCACTCCGCCCACTTTAGAAATCTAGTTATAATATCAATATAACAGATTTTTTTTTGTTTTACTAAATATGCTGACCAATTCACATTTTAAGCGTTCTATTTGCCATTCATGCCATTAAAATTCATTTTCGTAAACCTATGTGATTATAGCTTCTTTTCTCCAAACGTATGTACATAGTCTGTCCCACTGTTATCCGGACAGCAACATAACGTCAACTATTAACACAATATATTGTTCTAAATTTAATGCCAAAACTAATAAAAATCTACAAAATACTTTTCGGTTGCATGGAGAGCAATGGAAGACCATAAGGACAAACAACTTCTTCTACATTTTTTTTTATTGTTACTTTTTGGAAACGAAAACAAAAATGTTGAAAACATGGAGTGACACTTGTTTTATGTTCTCAGAGCATAACTGTGAACACTTTTAAACTTTCATGCCATCGCTGTATAGTTTGCACAAAGTCATCTATCGCAGCAGGCTACTAGAGCGAATACAGTAGGAGGAATCCTATTTAGGCCGAGGTACTTGGAAAATTTAGCAACCCCTAAAGTGTGGCAGTGTTTTGAAATGATGAGCTTTGGAAACAAGTAATAGATTGATATTCGAATGAATTATGCTCTATCGCAGATAAAATGACATTTAGTTTGAATTTCTAACAAAATAATAAATTACTAATTACTACAGGTATTTTTAAATAAAACTTATTTTAAAGCTGATAAGAAATTTGAGGTAGTTCTTATCAGCTTTTAAAGTGCATTGTAAAACATAACCAACATCTTAATATTTAAAAAACAAATTTCACTGAGTTCACACAACCGATTTCAATAAAATTTTGTGGATGAGTATGATTAGTTCTTGCTTATAATATAGGATACGCTTGTACCCGATACAATTTATCTATCGGAGCTGTCATGACTTAAAGCGGACATGATTTGGTAGGAGCAAGGAGTGAAACGGTTCTTGTATCAGCTCCGAACGTTCCACCTGCATTTGAAGATAATTCTTACAAAAATAATAATTGATTAAGTGGTCCTTTTGGAACTTACGGAACAAATAATTTTAAGGCACAAATTTTAGCTTTTTATGTATAATAATAATAAACCAGCTGATATATAACCTAAAATATATAGACGGAATTCATTCATCTTTCAAAAAACCTATCATTCCAATTATTTAGATGTCATCCCTTTCTATATGCTTTTACTAGAATTTTAAAAATATAAAAACGAAAGCAGTACACATGTTTTTCATCAAATCGGTATTGAAGTCTTAACAAGAGTGATAAACAGAAGCAAAAGGGTTGGTGCTTTTCTACCCATATCTCACTTGTTTTAAAGTACCATAAAACTTGTTGGTCTATGAAAAATATTATATCTATTTTTTTTTAAATATTTTAGCAAATATCAAATTAAATTTGTGTTAGGGGTGGATGAAAAGAAAATTTATGACATTATTTATTAAATTTTTATGAAATCAATATACAATATCGTTTTGTCAGCAGATAAACGTGACAAACATTGAATGAGACACATATGGTAAAGTAATTACAAATGAAACTGTGTAGGATGGGTATATGTATTACATATATACGAGTTAAAAGGTATTTTCTGATATGACAATAGCAATTTAGCTTCGAGTCATAGTATCCAGTAGCAAAACATTTATTATGGTCAGTATGGCGTTAGAAATATTTTTTCGGTAGTATGGCCTTGGTGACATGTCATTTGAACCAAATATTAACTAACAAAAATAGTACCCAACTATACTAGGCATTAAATTAATAATTTAATTTAAAGCAACACCAAAAAAAAACATCACCAATAAATTTTTATACTCTTCAGCAGGAGAATGAACGGAGTGAAGGGTATATTAATTTTGTTCATCCATTTGTAATGCCCATAGGGAGGCGTAGTAGGTATAACAATATGTCTATTAATAATATTAGCCTTAAAAACAACTTGACAACATATCGTCACAAGGTCCAAATTTTTTTTATATTTCAAATGCCTAGTATGTATAGAATATGGCAGCAATGTATGCCAGTGCAAAATTTGTGTCTGCTTTGACATTTTACATCCTTTTCATAAGTGGCACATGCAAGGTGTATTTGGTAAATATTTATCAATGTCGGCGAAAAAGGTATATTTTGTTCTTATTTTTTTATACTTTAGACAGAGGATTACTTTTTTTGGATAAAAAAATACAAATCAAACTATTGATTAGCAAGCAAATTTGTGTACAAAGCTTGGGGTTTGGATCAATTAAGGCTTAAAGTAATCAGCCGCAAATAAATGGTGAAGTTACTGACAAATTTTTATAAAATGTTTTTTTTATGCATTAAATAATTATAAAACAGGTTGGATGAGCTGATTTTTTTGAGTATTATTGAAGTACTTTCATAATCAATGCTTAAATGAAGCATTATTAGCGCATAGCAGGGTATTTTTGCAAAAAAAATTGTGTGACGTTACGGACGGATTATTTTATTTTTTTTACTTTCTTGCTTAATAATTTGGAATTTAATTGCTAGACTCCGATTCCTGGTGCAAAAAGAGACAAGCCTTATGTTAAAAAGCTAAAAGAAAGCAACAAATACGACGAGTGCAAAAGGAAAAAGCTCGTCACTGCATAGTAAACGGTACACGGTAATTCGTTAAGGCGTTCCAATATACACAATCGCAAATATTAGTTGCGGAAGAAGAGTTTAAAAAATAAACACCATTTTGCGTACGGCCACAATTTTCGCAAACGCAAAAAACATTCGTGACATTTCGTCTTCGCACCAAATCCGTACCATTGGGGACGAAATAGCAGCTCAACAGGGTTACAATTAAAAATGCTTTTTTTTTGTTATATTTTACGTTTATTTACGGTAAAAAAAAGCGATGCTTTAATTTTGCAAAAATTAACAAGACTGAATATTTTACAGAGTGTCCTGGCTTTTGTTCAAAATACTGACACAAAATTTTTATCACCATTTAGGAAGAAATTTCGACAAATTTTTTGCAAAAAAAAAAACAAAAACAGAAATTAATTCGACATTTTTCGTACTAAATAGCCGCTAAAACTGAAAAGTAGGAAGAAATTACAAATTTTAATTTTAATGATGCAAAACTGATCTGAAACCAATTTCAAACCTCAAGCTATACACATTATTGAAGAGATAACTTTATTAACTAACACTCTATCATACAAAAATCAGCTCTAAAGGTCGAGCCCGATTTGCTACAATTTTTTTTTATGAGACTGGTTTAGTCTTAATATCTCCCCAGGTTGCATCTTAAACTCCTCTACGATGATTTTTTGGTCGTTTAGGGTCCTTCTATTAACCCAAGAGAAAAAAGACCCGAAAATCCTACCGTAATTCGTACGTGTGACGTTACTGACATTTTTGTGTGACGTTACTGACACTGATTTTATGGCGATTAGGTGATTAAAACATATTTCGAAAGTGGGCGGAGTGGTACATTTGTATGGGAGGTACGAGAAGGGGTGTGTTTAGGCTCCAGATTTATTCTCCATAACTTTATCCTGTTATAGCTTTACTAAATACAGAATTTGGGCACGATTGCGTTGGGTGTACTGATATTATTACTACATCCCAATAGTGGGCGGAAAGGTACATTTGTATGGGAGGTACCATAAGGGGCGTGTCTAGACTTCCAATTTTTTCTCAAAAAATTTGTCCTGTTATAATATAACAAAATACAGAATTTGGGCACGATCGTGTCTAGTGTATTGATATTATTACCCTATTTCTAAAGTGGGCGGAGTGGTACATTTGTATGGGAGGTACCAGAAGGGGCGTGTCTAGACTTCCAGATTTTTTCTCCAAAACTTTATCCTGCTTGAACTTTACCAAATACAGAATTTGGGCACGATCGCGTTAGGTCTTTTAATAATATTAATCGATTTCTAAAGTGGGCGGTACCAAATGTGTATGGGAGGTACCAGATGGGGCGTGGATAGACTTCAATTTTTTTCTCCAAAACTTTATCCCGTTATTGGTCTGAAATGACTCCTTCTATGTGTTACACTTTTGGGTCGTATCAAATGATATATACCCTCATCCCTAAGGGTGATGGTATAAAAATATAAAAACGGCCCAAAAAAATTGGGAGTTATTTCATATGAAATAACACCCGAAAATGTATGAAAAAAATTTTGGGAATATTTAATTTCTCATTTAGGCGTTATTTCATTGGGGGGACTTTTCGTGGAACCTTCTGAAGTGGTGTCCGCATCAAGTAAATTTTTAAAATAATCTCTCCATATCTCCAGAACGTTATCCGGGTCCGTCACTAGCTGTCCATCGCTGTCCTTGCAGGAGGGCAACCCTGTTCCACGCATTCTCGCCTTAACTCTCTTGTAGAATTTTCGGGCTTCCCCTCTACTTCTTACCAATTCTGTGCACTCATCCTGCCTCTTCTTCAGCTCCTTCTTTTTCTGTCTAAAAAGACGAGTTGCCTCTCGCCTCTTCTCCCTGTGCCGTTCACGAACAGTTCGCGTTGCCATTGGCTGCAGTTTCGCTCTGTATGCTGCAACCGTCTCTCTTGTGTCATTGCGACATTTATCATCGTACCAGGCATCTTCTTGAGGCCCGTTCTAAGGAGTTGGCTATATTTTGCCATGGCGAGGTTATATTATCAGGGGTTGGAGCATTCCGCAGCAGTTGAGTTAGGTGGTTGGAGAAGGCGTCCGCTACCTCTGTGGTCCGCAGTTTACCGATTGTGCCCGGTTACGTATGTTTTTCGCCATGCTTAGCCCTGTGAGTACCTAACTGCAGTAAGGAAGTGATCGGAGTCAATGTTTGCACCCCTGATCACTAGTACGTCCAAAACACTTGATAAGTGCCTTCCATCGTGATCTATCTGATTCCACGTCAATTGATCTGGAGATAGCCATGTTGCCTTATGAATATTTTTATCGTCAAATCTAGTGCTGCTAACTACTATATTTCAGTTCTAACATTCCAGGTGCATATCCTTAAATCATGGTCCTTAATTCGTTTGCGGTGGTCGTCAACATTTTGGGGGGTCCATTTTATTCTTTTCTTACTTCTTTTCATTGCAATAATTTAGGAGCTATCACGCTGAAATTTGGTACCCGAGCACGATAAGCCAGAACCCCTTTTTGGAAGTGTCCGTCTGTTTATTCCCGCCTTACAGCCGTAGTCTATGAGCTATGGAGCTTAAATTCGAATAATAACTTCACCCACCTCCCATACAAACTCTAACTTTTTGAGGTTTAAAAAATGCATAACAACATTTGCAGATATGATATTTACAAGATATTAGATGAACAATTCACATTTCAGTAACAAATTTTTACCAAAAAATGGATGTGAGAGACTAAAAATCCACCTCTCATTTAAACTCCCCTATTTTGCACTAAGTTTAATAAAATATAGTTGTAGTGCAAATAACTAGTTTTATCACCAGGGAGAAAGGCGTATTTTAACAAATGAACAATGAAAACTAGATAGTCACAAATCAGGATAATACTACTACAACTTTAACCCTGGAGTACTATACATATCTCTCCCAATAACGGCACCACAATCATAAACCCATCAATGTATTAAGTATACATATTATGTTGCGAAAACATCAAATTTTAAACTACGCAACACGTTAAAAATACCTAAATAAAAATATTTTTATACAATTCTAGGAATTTGTTGTTGCAATACCAAAAACATACGAATATAGTGAAATGTTCCTTGCAGAGTCGGAAGTGCTGGCTACTACCTATAAAAAACTGAAATATGGTCATTCCTAATGGAAACGCACATTTTATTGTTAATATTCAAACTGTTTCCAATTTTAAAATAGCAACACTTACATAGCGATAAACCATTACTCACTTTGCCGGGACCCTGTCCATGTGGATCTTAAAAAATATGTTAATGTAAATATAAAAGAAAACAAGCAACAGAAAAAGTGTGCTATAACAGTTTTCTATTTCAAATCAATAGAAAATAAATACATTTGTCATTTGTCTAAGAATACTCCAAACAGTTGTGTGGACGCTCAACAAAACGACCAGGACGTCCCGTCGTTTATATTTATACAAAAATAACCAACATCCTGACTGGTTAGGCGAAGCGTGTGTCGTCCAACTGATGGTGGGTCTGTCCCATTGTTGGTCGTCTCTTTTCTTCGGCAACCCAATCATCATTATTTCCTTGGGTTTCTAGAGAAAGAAGAAAAGAAAAGACAAAGTTATTTATATTTCTCAATTACAATACTCCAATTCTTGAAAATGAGACAACATAAAGGACAATGTTTTGATATCCTTTTTTGTGTTGTTGTTGTTGCTGCTCTCTGTCTCTGTGCTATGTTTTAAATGGGTATTGTCCTTTTCGTTGTTCTCTTCACTGCTAAGTATCTGTTGGCATTTGTATCAATGTCCCTTGAAATGAAAAACGCATGTACGTTTTGTTTCGGATATGCTCCCAATAGCATCGTCATCATCATCGATATCCTTGCGGATGAATGGGGTGTACGACCGGCCATCAGCATCATTTATCATTTGCCATATTGTTACGAGTTGCAATCGAAGATATTGCCATCGTATTGAACCTATTTCTCGCTACATAAAATTGAATGGGTATTGAACACAGATGGGGAGAGAGAGAGAGCGAGAGTTTGTTATTTATTTGTTTGCAAACTGTCCTTAAAATGAATTTACTCGTATTTACGAGTTGTTGTTGTTTTCAACTAGATAATAATGGGTCGGTCGGTCGTCCCTCTGCCCTTGAGTAGCTGTCGCTGGTGTTGGCTTAATTTAATTTCGTTCATTGGTATCATTTATGGAACGGAAACCTCTAATCTGACCATGTTGTTTAACGCATTTTGTGCCATTATTCGTTATATCACTTTGTTGATTATTGTTTTTTTTTTTGTTGTTGTATATCTAAAGTGGCAATTTGGGGATGAAGATTGAATTGAATTGATTTCGTTTATAATTTTGTTATTCCATTGTATCACCACCGATTGGCAATTTTATTAGAATTATTTACAATGTCGAACAGGCTCTAGGACCACCGGAGATGCAATTAGAACAAAATGATATTTCATACACGGGGAAAGTATATAAATTACATAGCCAGAATAAAACAACAAAGTTTTTAACATAGCTTACTTTATATATATTATATTAATTTTGTTCTTCCATTTGTAACGACCATTAGGAGGCGTGGTAGGTATCACTATATATATATATATATATATAGAAATGTCGAATTCTCAGACGATTTAAAAATATTCTTGTGTCTGTCCGTCGCCGCGATTACAGCCGCAGTTTAAGGATATCGAACTGAAATTTGAATAACAAGATTATATCCTCAAAACGGAGATGAGCAAAATCGGTCAAGAAGAACTCCCATACAAACTTAACTATTTTTGGAAAATTAATATTTTCCCCATAACTTTCAAACGGGCAACTGTAGGATTTTTAATCTTGTTATAGTAGGCACAACCTCAGAAAACCAAACCATTCGTCACACACCTTTTGATACCTCCCATACAAATGACCAAATTGCCCCATAAGTACACTGAATTTATTAAAATTTCCCACAAGGTGAATGTTAATTGAACGTTGACTTACAATTAAAAATGAGACACGTTGTGCTGCCCCTGTTAGTACCAGCCATACTAATTAGTAAATTTTCCGAAAAGTTTATTTTTCCCCATTAGTTGGTACCGTAAAAGTCGCAGAGATATAGAATTGAACATTCTACATTTGTTGGCGAATAATATCATATCATAATAACATGCGTAGGGTGAGGGTATTTATCAGTCAGTTTACCTGATCGAAATGTTTTGTGCGGTTGTTTCTATTTTTGTAATCAGACGGTTTTCATGCAGACGGTTCGTCTGCGATGCTCAATATCTGGGAGAGCAAAGGCGCCGCATAGTGCATTTGCCGATCTACGATCTAGAGATTAGATGACATCAGTCTAGACTGTTATTTGCTGTTATTTATGTTGATGATGGAATTGTTCTCAGCAATAAGGGTAAGTTTTCTTCGTTTTGTATTAAATCGTGAAAAATCCCTATTAATATTATAAATGGCAATGTTTGTCTGTTTTTTATACCCTCACCCTACGGGTAGGTGGGTATATAACATTTGATACGACCCAAAAGTGTAACATATAGAAGGACACGTATAGGTTTCTTTGAACCTAATTCGACTCATGACTTTTTAAGTCGTTTGAACCATGTCCGTCTGTTTGTCTGTCTGTCAGGCTGTCCGGCTGGTATGCACGATAAATTTCGAAAGTCGAAACCAAATGTTTTGAAACCATGCACAAGTTAATATTTCCCCAAAACTATTTACGGAATTGAAAATGTGCTACATGGCCACGCCCCTTCTGGTACATCCCATACAAATGTAATATCACTACATCCGACTCTATCGTTTTCAAATTCTATATTTAGTAAAACTATAACAGGACAAAGTTTTGGAGGTAAAAGGGTACCATAGGAATGTACCATTACGCCCACTTTGAAATCGAGTAATAATATCAATACACCAACGCGATCGTGCCCAAGCTCAGTATTAAGTTAAAGTGTAGCAGAATAAAGTTTTGGAGAAAAAACTGGAAGTTTAGCCACACCTCTTCTGGTACCTCCCATACCCATCAGGTACCTCCCACTTTAGAAATCGGTTAATATTATTAATAGATCCAACGAGATCGTGACCAAATTCTGTAAAGCTAAAACTGGATAAAGTTTTGCAGGAAAAAACTGTATGTCTAGCCACTACTCCGCCCATTTCAGAAATCGAGTAATAATAACATCAATATACGTGAAAAATTTTATGTTTTACTGAGGGTGAGGGTATATGTTAGTCGGTCTCCCGACTGAGACTTTCTTACTGGTTTTTGTGTGTGTTTGAGATGAAGAGAGATGAAATTTGATACCTAGATAGTACTCGGCAGCAGAAATGTGAATATACAGACGAAATTTTAATTTTTGACCCAATGGTCAGAGTTTTTAATTTTGAACCAAACAAAATTTTAATTTTGGACCAAACGGTCGTGTCAAAACTTTTTTTTTAAACCAGAGAGATAAAATTTGATTCCCGATAGTACTCGACAACGCGAATATGAATATGCAGACGAAATTTTAGTTTTGGAGCCAATGGGCATAGTTAGCCTTAGAGAGATAAAATGGCGGAATGGTACATTTGTATGGGAGGTACCAGAAGAGGCGTGGCTAGATTTACAGTTTTTTTTTCCCACATTTTATCCTGATTTAGCTCTACCAAATACAGAATTCAGGCAAGATCACGTTGGGTGTACTGATAATACTACTCATCTCTAGAGTGGGCGGAAATGTTACATTTTTATGGGAGGTACCAGAAGGGGCGTGGCTAGACTTAAAGTTATTTTCTCTTAAACTTTATCCTGATGTAGCTTTACTAAATGCAGAATTTGGACACGATCACGTTGGGTGTATTGATATTACAACTCCATCTCTAAAGTGGGCGGAATCGTGCATTTGAATGGGAGGTACCAGAAGGGGTGTGGCAATGCTTCCAAATTGGTACTCCAAAATCTCATTATGCTTGAGCGTTACTAAAAGCAGAATTTGGTCACAATTGCGTTGGATAAATTAATAATATTAATCGATTTCTAAAGTGGGCGGTATCTGAAGGGTATGGGAGGTTCCAAAAATGAGCGTGGCTAGACTTAATGTTTTTGCTCCAAAACTTTATTCTATTATATGTTTACAAAATATAGAATTGGGAACGATCGGGTTGGATGTATTGATATTATTACTTGATTTCTAAGGTGGGCGGAATGGTACATTTGTATGGGAGGGTACCAGAACGGGCGTGGTCATGTAGCACATTTTCAATACCGTAAGTAGTTTTGGGGTAATATTAACTCTTGCAAGGTTTCAAAACATTTGGTCTCGTCATTCGAGTTATCGTGCGCACCAGCCGGACAGCCAGAATACAGACGGACATGGTTCAAACGACTTAAAAAGTCATAAATCGAGTTTGGTTCAAATAAACTTAGGGTCTAAGGTGACTCCTTCTTTGTATGATATATAAACTCCTACCCCTAGGGTGAGGGTATAAAAATAATATTTGTCTACAAATAGTACTTGGCCCTATAGATATGAATATGCAGACGGATTCTTTAATTTCGGTTAGTGAGACGTTGTTAGTTTGATCAAGTTTAGAATTTACTTGGGGTAACGAATTATTTACAGAACGTACAAGATCGACGATCACTCATAGTCCTTTGAGTTAGCAAGCCGAACATATTATAAGTATTCGTCAAGTATGCAATAGCGAAGCATTGCCGGGTCCACTAGTCTATATATATAAAATTGCTTGAAAACTGACTGACAGGGTGATTCATCAATTCATCAACGCCCTAACCAAACGGTATATAGTTAGGATGATGAAATTCTGGGTGGTTGTTTTTTCGATATTCGTACTTTTAGGGGTAAAAAGGTATCACCCAGGCCAAACAGCTAAAGCTATTATCGTGAACACAAAGATATTTTTCAAAATTCTTACTAAAGGGGTTAAAGCTGGTACCACCACCCAGACTAAACGGCTAAATCTGTAATCACCAAATTTAATTTTAGAGCTGTACGAAGAATATTTTCGAAATTCCAACTTTTAGGTCTAAAATAAAACTGTGTTTTTTTGTGGCAGATTGTTCTGACCTTGTATGAGTTACAAAACCAGAAGCAAATTACTTTAACAAAAAGGTGCCAAGAGACCTCGGTTCTCTATGTTAACAATGTTCATTTATAAATAGTAAATTTTTCTTAATTCTACATTCTTTTAATTTTGTACTTCAATAGTTCACAATAGATTCTTAAATTTAAGTATGAACGAAGTTTATACATAAAGTAAGCCTCCAATACTGCATAATTTATTGTTTATAACCTAATTCTCACAAATATCCTTAATCATCTACATACCATTGTCCATAGAATTGTCCTGGATTATACCCTTAATACCGCTCTCCAGATGTTCATTTTACAGCCGTCAAAATATTATTGCATGTATTTGTAGGAATATGTATGCTGCTACTACAATAAATGATCTGTTTTTAAAACGAGATCAATAAAGTCGACAGACGGATGTACACAAGCTCAAGGAAACCAAACATTAGATTGTATTGAAATGTCCGTCATTGTCTTAGACGTCCTGCCGTTTTTAAAAGTGACCATAACGTCGTAGCCTAGTTTGGGGTTATTTTCAATACGGGTATGTAATTGTAAAGCAAAGGTGTTATAATTTAGGTATTTAAGGGTAGCAACACAATGCGTACAATTTGGAACGAATGTGGTTTCGCAATTAAACACTAATGAAAATGTTTACTATCAATGACTTCATTAAGCCGCTTATGTTAGAAATCGTAGGCAGTCGCAGGAATCTGATTATAATACGTGACATAGTGGTCATCTGGCATGAAAACCGGTCATTATCCTGCTGTGAACGGTGACGATATGTCAGTTGGTTTTGTTTTCCACAAAAATGTCAGGGAATTAAGTGTAGCGTTCTAGTAATTGTTATTGATGGAAAATGTGTACTTCGTTACGAATAGAAATGTGTTATGGATTGGAAATGCAGAAATGGAGTCTCTGCAGTCGTAATTGTTAATCACTCAAGCTGTTACTACAGAATATGAGTAAGTAACGATCAACATATTTCGGATTCCTTAAAATAAAAAAAAAAACAGTAAGAAAGTTTCCGTCGGAAAACCCGACATACATATACCCTCACCCTCAGTAAAACAAAAAATTTTCTATAATATTGATATTATTGCTCGATTTCTAAAGTGGGCAGAGTGGTACATTTGTATGGGAGGTACCAGAAGGGGCATGTCAAGACTTCTATAATTTTTCTCCAAAACTTTATCTTGCTTTAGCTTTACTAAATACAGAATTTGGACACGATCGCGTTAGGTCTTTAAATAATATTAATCGATTTCAAAAGTGGGCGGTACCAGATGGGTATGGGAGGTACCAGAAGGGGCGGGCCATGTAGCCCATTTGCAATACCGTAAGTTGTTTTGGGAAAATATTACCTCGTGTAAAATTTCAAAGCATTTGGTTGCGTCTTTCGAAAGTTATTGTGCGCACTAGGCGGACAGCCAGACGGACATGGCTTAAACGACTTAAAAAGTCATGAATCGAATTTTGTTCAAAGAAACCTAGGGTCTATAGTGACTCCTTCTATGTGTTACACTTTTGGGTCGCATCAAATGATATATACCCTCCTACCCGTAGGGTGAGGGTATAAAAATGGGAGCTGCATGTGAAAACAAACTGAATTTCCCTTTACACCCCATGAATGATGTATGGAATAGCTTCTTGCGTTGCTGTGAATTAACGCGCATTCTATTACATATATTATAACAAACGGCACCTTCTTGTTTATCGATGAATGCGAACGTCACTGTTTAAGAAGCTTTAAGTAGACATTCCGATTGACTCGACACTATACTGCAAAGTTGCTGTCGACATCATCGAAGGCTCCTGCAATGAAAGAAAAATGTAGATGACTAGAACCCGGGATCTCCCGCATGGTAGTCGCGAGTTCTAACCATCATGCCATGGTCGGTCTTTGTAACAAAGTGCTTAAAATGCTTCATATCGTTTTGAATGTTGTACTGGTTTGGTATTTTTTTTTTGTACCTATTTTTTACTTGTATCACCTTATACCATAAACTTTGAATCCTTTTCCTATAAATTTGGCAGAGACCCATATTTTAAGTTTTGGCAAGATCACTTTAGGTTATCAAACATAATAAAAAGCTAATAAAGGTATTGCCATATCGCATAAGAAATAACAGTTAATTGATATACGCAGCAAGAACGAGCTACGACTGTGACAATATATTTCTGCAATCATTAGTCATACAATCCATAAAAATTTATCGTGAGTTGCGGCCATTTTACTTCAGCACTCTTATTTTACCCAACGAGCCGACATTAGCGCTACTACAGTGAATATTGAACGCTTTGGGCCCATGCGGTCTGTATTTACTTTTCGGAACGTGACGATATGCATTTGAGGGACATGTAGTTGCAATAGGGCGGGCGATTTGTCTTACTGCCAGTAACACATTTCGCATTTGAAAGATTACCTTCTCAGCGCATATAAACTCGGTTTTCGGTGACTTAACTTGGCCAGACATATCTCCCGTTTTGCCTGTCCTGAACTACTTCCAAGGAATCATGAGAGTGAGCTTTCACTGAAAATGAACAACATCAGGATCTGATCAAAACTAAAAATACAAACAACGAACCAGCCTAATGGGCATTTCATCAAAATGGGCAAACCGTCATTATCGCTATAATTGTATGCAATAATAACATTGTACGGACATACGTTACATGTGCAACGTATGCAAATATTATCTCCGACAATGCGTGGCGTAGGCCCGGTCCGTGTATACGTTAATACACTGACCCGGCCAAATATTTGGACAGACGCGTGTGGACATCAACATCGACATGGACACGGACATGGACAAAATAAACATATGTTCATTAAAAGTGAACAAGGACAGTGATTTCCACACACACACACACACACTCACAAATATGAGCAACAACAACTTAGTTGAAAGGACAAACTCTATGGAGTACAATGAAATGCATTCCGCACACACACACACAGTTTCCAGAGATTCGAGCGTAATGCATTTCGTGTTGCTGTTTAAACTATGACAACAACAATAACAACAGCACATCAATGAGTATAAAAATGTGGGGAACCACAGAAAAATACCCAACTAACATATTTACACAGACACTAGTATGCCAAAGTAATCGCTGAACTGTTAACATGTTTGGGGGAAAAACGCATTTCGCTATAGACCACCACTGATGACAACAAATAACAAACAATAGTTGCAACCCGCAACAACAGCGACAGCATCAACAACAACATGTTGGGTGCAATTATGTTGTAGGTGAAGCTGGAAATTAAACCAATGTTCTTCACTGTATTGTTGGTTTAGTTTGAACAAACTATTGTAATTTAACCAGTCAGACAACCCGAAAAAGCCGCAATGTACGTAACACACATGCCCGAGAGGTGTAAAGGATTGTGAAGGTAGGTGTTTAAGTAACGGGAATACGAGAGAAGTGTAAATAATTTGAGGCCCTGTCAATATAGATTGAGATGTGTCAGAGACGTCTTCTTCTTTTAAATGGCTATAACAGGAGTTTGGATTGTACTCAAGTGCACCGTTTGACAAGTACAGACAATTCGGTTCAATCACGCCTTAACTGCTAAAATGTTGTCCCTAAAGAGATACAAATAGATACTCAGATAGTACTCGACAACACAAAAATATGGATATACAGACGATATTCTAAATTTTGATCAATGAGCTAAGTGGGCGTGGCAAAACCTTCGTATTTACAACTAGATAGATACAATTTGATACACAGATTGTCGGTAAATATGATTACTCCTATATGCATGGGTAAGTTGATTATTACAAATCGATTTTTTTAGAGGAGGGGGAAACAATAATTTTAAGTGTTACTTACTTCTGGCACCAAGTTTATTCTAATCAAGTTCACACATTCGGTTATTGAACGGACTTCTGCCTGAAAAATAGTGTTGTGCTTAGGTAGACATTTCTCTATATATTTCTGTTTCTGTGTTTTCAATGCAGAACACAACAAGGCCGATGTTTGTGTATAGCCGTCCAACGTGTCGAGTTTGGTGGCAGCAAAAATTCAACATTGGATTTTTGGGAATGCCCGATCGAAATATTGTGTCAGTTGTTATAAAACGGACTTCTGCCTGGAAAATGGTGTTGCGCTTAGGTAGACATATCTGTATATTTCTGTTTCTGTGTTTTCAATGCAGAACACAACAAGACCGATGTTTGTGTATACCTGACCAATGTGTCCAGTAGGGTGGCAGCGAAAATTCAACTTTGGATTTTCGGTAATGCCCGATCGAAATATTGTGACAGTTGTTATAAAACGGCCGTGTTCAATGTTTGAGCATTATCGGCAAATTTAAGCCATGCCCCAATAAGGTCAAAGGTTAAATCTATATATATGAAAATGTGTTTGTGCTTCTTTATTTAAAATTTTTAGTACCGTACAGACACTAAAATGGCTTGACCGATCGTTTTGAAATTTTCACAGAACGTAGCTGTGTGGTCAGTGGTGAAAATTGGGTACATGCATTTTTATATCATCACCCTTAGGGATGAGGGTATATATCATTTGATACGACCCGAAAGTGTAACACATAGAAGGGGGTCACTTTAGACCCTAGCATTCTTTGAACCAAATTCGATTCATGACTTTTTAAGTCGTTTGAACCTTGTCCGTCTGTCTGTCCGTCTGGTAAGCACGATAACTTTCGAAAGACGCAACCAAATGTTTTTACAATTTTGCACGAGTTAATATTTCCCAAAACTACTTACGGTATTGCAAATGGGCTACATTGCCCGCCCCTTCTGGTACGTCCCACACAAAAACATCATTCCGCCCACTTTAGAAATCGAGAAATAATATCAATACACCCAACGGGATCGTACCCAAATTCTGTATTTAGTAAAGCTATAACAGAAAAAAGTTTTAGAGAAAAAATCTTGAAGTCTAGACACGCCCCTTTTGGTAACTCCCATACAAATATACCACTCCGCCCTCTTTAGAAATCGAGAAATAATATCAATACACCCAACGGGATCGTACCCAAATTCTGTACTTAGTAAAGCTATAACAGGATAAAGTTTTGGAAAAAAATACAAGTCTAGCCACTGGTACCTTCTATACAAATGTACCTTTCCGCCCACTTTAGTAATAATATCAATGGAGTAATAATATCAATAAATCCAACGCGATCGTACCTCTATTGTACTCCATACCTTCTTTATTTAGTAAAACTATAGCAGGAAACAGTTTTTGGGAAAAAAACTGGAAGTCTAGCCAGGCCCCATCTGGTACCTTTCATACACATCTGGTACCCGCCCACTTTAGAAATCGATTAATATTATTAATATACCTAACGCGATCGTGCATATATTATGTAGTTAGTAAAGTTCAAGCAGGATAAAGTTTTGGAGAAAAAATCTGAAAGTCTAGACACTCCCCTTCTGGTACCTCCCATACAAATGTCCCACTCTGCCCACTTTAGAGATGGAGTAATAATATCAACACACCCAACGCGATCGTGCCCAAATTCTGTATTTAGTAAAGCTATAACAGAAAAAAGTTTTAGAGAAAAAATCTGGAAGTCTAGACACGCCCCTTCTGGTAACACCCATACAAATATACCACTCCGCCCACTTTAGAAATCGAGTAATAATATTAATGTAATAGAAAATTTTTTGTTTTAGTGAGGGTGAGTGTATATGCAAGTCGGTTGCCCGACTGAAACTTTCATACTGGTTGATATATCATGTGGACCCTATTTTTGAAACTGCAATATTTAGTATGTGTTGTTGGTACAGTATGTATTTAAAAGCAACCGTTATAACAGAAACTTCACAGTATATATATATATATATAACAGAAACTTCACGTGACACGTCAATATTTGACTATTGCATATTTAAATAGGAAACCAGTACAGAAATTTCAGTCAGGTGAACTGACTGATAAATACCATAACCCAATATAAGATATTGTTTAAGTCTTGAGATGTGAAAATTAATAGATTTTTATTTAAAATAAAATTATTTATGTATATTTTTTTGCCTGCTTGTGGTGTAAAAAATTTGACTTATTGACACAACTTGTCAGATATTTTTTCGTAAATTAACGTTCAACGACAGCTTATCTGGGAGTTCCAGTTGGGGTGTGTCAAATAGTTACAGTTTCTGAGGTTTTGCCTCCTATTACAAGATTATTAACTGACAAAATTTGACCAACCCCAGGTGCCGGCTTGAAAATTATGGGAGAAATATTAATTTTAAAGAAAAGGTAATTTTGTATGGGAGGTACCAGAAATCAGTGTACTTACAAAAAACGTATGTATGTAAGACTATGAGGGTGAATTCGGTCATTTGTATAGGAGGTACCAGAAGGGCAGTGTCAAATAGTTAGGTTTGCTGAGGTTTTGCTCATATTCGAAGATAAATTAACAGACCACTTTTCATTACCCTCTAAGTGGCCGTTTGGAAGTTATGGGAGAAATATTAATTTTCCAATAATAAGTAATTTTGTATGGGAGGTACCAGAAGGTGTGAACCGATGTAGTTCCTGAGTCCAATTTTCACTGGCGAACGCAAAATTTTAGTGAATTCAGTGTATATACAAAAATTATACATATGTAAAACTATGAGGGTCAATGCGATCATTTGTATGGGAGATACCAGAAGGGGTGTGGAAAATGTTTCTACTTTTGCAAGATAAATAAACTGACCAAAATCAAATATTTGAAAGTTATGAAAGAAATATTAATTATTCAAAAAAAAAGTTATTTTGTATGAGAGGTACCAAAAGGTGTTGAGCTATTCTGCCACTTTACAATCCCATCCATTAAGGTTTCCTCGAGTTATCCTGCTCACCAGCCAGCCGGACAGGCGGACATAGCTCAAACGACTTAAAAAGTCCTGAAACAGATTTGGTCGTAAGATACTTGGGGTCTAATTCGTCTCCTTTAATGCGTTACATGTTTTTTCGTATCAAATGATATATACCCTCATCCCTAAGGGTAATGGTATAAAAATTGGAAATTATGCGATCTCCGATTTCAGTGCCGTATAAATGGCCACTTAACAATCCATTTTGGTTTTCGTAAATTTGTTTTTTTTTTTGGTTTTAACTGCGACCAGGTTTCATGTACATTTTTGTTCGTTCATTTCGTTTTTTTTTTTGAAGATATATATTTGTGGATTATATAAACCTTATGAATAAAATCTAATCAAATTGGACAAAATACTGCGCATGTGCACTAACAACAAAATGTAATCAACATTATGTGCAATAAAAAAAAATAACAAATAATTTTTTCGCGCGAGATTGTTACTTTTCCCTCTGTGTGGTCCGGGAACGAAAAAATTTATTTTATTTTCATACATGTGTATGAATTTTTTTAGTTTTCCAGCCTATCCCGGACCTGTGTTTCTTAAATACATACTCAAATGACTCTCAAGTTGGCAGTATTGAAAAACAACATTAGTAGAACATTTCCACTATTTTTTAAAAAAAACTGTGTAAAAACTGCACAAACGCGCGTCCGGGATCGAAGGAATTGCTATTATTTTCATCTATTCCGGACCAGCGTATACGACCATTTTGTTACTCATACACAATTCATAAAATTGTCTGTTGCTAAAGCCAACATATTTGTTTGCATCAACCTGATTATCAGATTTTTCATGGATATGTAATAGATTTACAGCTGCTAAAAAAAGACATACTAACAACAACAAAATCCTTCACACCGCGTGATCTGCCATAAGGTAAGATTAACCTCACTTTTCAAACACTTTCATTTGCTAGACAACCTCACAGGTTTTATGAGCAATTTTTGGAATCTACCAGACACGCGCCAACAAATTCCAGTCGTATTAGCAAGTGTTTTTGATCCTAGAGTTGCGGTAATATTTTCCATATGTTGTAAAAGTTATTTCCAATTTTACATCAATATTTTCCCAATTGAATTGCACACATGTTTTAGCTTATACATATGAGTAAAAACTTACGTATTAAAAAGTGGGAGTTTCATGTGGGAAAATATCGACAGCCTACGAAAACCCACAACTAAAATGAGCAGGATGGGAAACACACACCATTGGTTTACCTTACTATCATTACTAGCCGACTGTTTTTACACATTCAGCCTGCAATTATTTGTCATAAAATGTACGCGTGTGTGGTTTTTCGTTGCGGTTGTCTTGATCCACCGCAGACAGATTGTGTAAATCCAGGATTGTTTTGACCATCCGCTAACGTCGATTGTTTGGGCAGCAGCAACAAACAAAACGCACCAAATCATCAGAGATCACACAAAACTGTCTGTAATCACTTATGTGTAAATAGATTTTCGTAATTTGTTTGTCCGAGGCTTATCGCCGTCATCCTATGAAAATAATTAAACAATTTGTTGGAAAAACATTGGTTTTTCTAAGGCTCATAGAGCCTAAATAGGCACACGTTCATAATTTGCCAACGTCAGTTTATAGCAGAGTGTGTTGTACAAGTTGGTTTGGGTTTTCCGGATATAGGAGATCAATATACTAAAGTTAATTTTTAAAATGGTACATAGTATGAACAAGTTAATCGTTAGTCGCGGAAACAAAACAGCTTAAGAATATTGTTTTTTTTTTTGTGTTTGGGTAGGCAAGACACTGGAAAGTAATTAGTATATCGAAAATTTATGCCAAGTCATCGCAAAATTTTTATTTGATGACAAAGTAATTTTAAGAGACTTTTGGTGTTTATTCTATTTAAATAAAATGAAATGAAATTAAAAGGAGAATAAATTAAATTAATTAAATTAATAATGAAATTAAATTAAATTAAAATAAAATATAAAAAATAAATATAAATCGATAATTTAATGTAGGAAATGCGTATCTTATTTTTTTATACTTTACAGGAGGAGTAAAAAAATGAATAAAATCGAAACTATTTTGAACCCAGATCGTCTAGAAGATAGTTGCAAGTTTTGACCATTTTTAAGGAGATACCAGAAGTGGTCGGCATATATGGTCCTTTTTCATTCCTGAGCCAGGTTTTCATAAGCATTTGGCTTGTGCACACGTTGACTAATTTCGGAGGACTTACAAAAAAGATATGCATCGAAATATATATGGAAAAATGCTTCAGTTTTCGCAGATCTGCCTACTATTGTAGGATAATTAAAATAACCAAATTCAAATATCCTGCTGTTTTCCCATTTGAATGCTATGGGATAGGATGAGATCTCTGCCAAAAAGAGATCATTTTGTATGGGAGTTACCAGAAGGGTCTGATTCTTAGGCATATTTACAATCCCATATCTAAATTATTAATATTAGTAAAAGGTGGTTAAATTTGAAGGGCCAACGTTGATTTTAAATAAAACACAAATTACACTACGTCACAAAATTTCAAAAGTTTCTGTATCCCGAACATTTAATAATATATTTTAATGTAAAATTCCACGCTGAATTCAAATCTGCTCTCAGATATTTGGAAAGTAGATCAGTTTTTGAGTTATGGTCAAATTTCCATTTTTAGTGTTTTGAAAAAAGGTAGGTCTACTAAAATGTCCTTTTCTCTGGTATTTGTTCTCCGATGTCACCGATCTGTGACGATAATAAAAGATAATAAAATTATTTATTAAAAAAACGATAGCTGATTAAAATCCTATCATAAATGACGAAGTTATGGCACTTTAAAGTTAGATTTTTGTAAAAATTTTAATGATTTTTCAAGTTTTCGCTGCCTTTAATTAAGTTTTTTTCCGTGTTTCCGTAAAATTTGCTCCGGTTTCAGACTATTACATGAAAGAGTAATGTGTTACAAAAATTTGTTGCCCTTGGTCATCAAAATCGGTTGAAAAATAAACGCTACATTCACAATTAAGTGCACATACCTCTTCTTGAGAGTAGTAGTAATTGTTGTTTTGCTTGCTTTCCGAAAAATAACTCTACATTTTTTGTTAAACAAGTCACATAGGAAAATCTAAAAAAAAAATTGGGTTATTTTCCCAAATGCTGCAAATGCGGAAGTATTTTTTACCCGATTTTGATGACCAAGGGCAAAAAATTTTTGTAACACATTATTCTATCATGCAACAGTTTGAAACCGGAGCAATTTTTACGGAAACATGGAAACAAACTTAATTAAAGGCAGCGAAAACTTGAAATATCATCAAAATTTTAACAAAAATTCAACTTTGAAGTGCCATAACTTCATCATTTGTGATTAGATTTTAAACAACTATTGTTTTTTTAAGAAATAATTTTATTATCTTTTATTTTCGTCGCAGTTCGGTGACATCGGTGAACAAAAACCAGAGACAATTTCATTTTAGTAGACCTACCTTTTTTCAAAACACTAAAAATGGTAATTTGACCATATCTCAAAAACTGTTCTACTTTCCAAATATCTGAGAGCAGATTTGAATTTAGCATGAAATTTTACATAAGGATCAACTATTTAGAAGCCGGGATCAAAAATTTGTTGCACTGTGTTATTCAAGAAATTATTGTCATTTCTTTTTTATCGTTGTGTTTGTGTTTATTCGGTCTGTTGGTATGAACATTGACTTTGGAATTTACCTCAAGCTTAAGACCAAGGGTTTTGAAAGAAGTTAGCAGAATGATATTCTCATAATGCCACGCAGTCTGTACAGCTGTTTCGGATTCAGCCACGAATCCTCATCAGCAGACTTTGGTATAATGATTGCAAAATGTTTATCAAGTCTTATGCACCAGAATTTTTATTATGATAATTTGGTATGGTTCAATTATATACGGCGGCACACCTCCACCTCTGATGGTCCAAATTTTCGATGACGCTGAGGCATAATTAAGGTTCTATGCCGTTAATGTGCCGAATTATCTCATCCTTTAGCTCTTGAATTGTTGCTGGCTTATCAACGTACACCTTTTCCTTCAAATAACCCCAAAAAAAATAAGTCCAACGGTGTGAAATCACATGATCTTGGCGGCCAATTGGCATCGCCACAACGTGACATAAGACGTCCAATGAATTTGTGAATAGCGAGAAACAACGAGATCCATTCTCACGATAGCGACCACCATTCACAGTTACTGCCTGGCCGGCCTCATTTTGGAAAAAAAAACGACCCGATGATGCCGCCAGCCCATAAACTGCACCAAACAGTCACTCTTTGTGGGTGCATTGGTGTTTCGACAATCACTCTTGGATTATTATTCGCCCAAATGCTGCAAAATTGATCATCCACTGTTGCCATATCTTGCCACCATTCTGACCAATGACGACGTTTGGAATGGTCAAGAGGCTTAAGATCTTGAGACAATTGCACCTTGTAAGCGTTGAAATGCAAGTCTTTATTCATAATGTTCATCAACGACGAGCGTGAGAGGTGCAATTGTTGAGGTGGACGGCTCTTAAGCCACACTATCGCGAACAGCAGCAATATTTTCTGCAGTATGAGCTGTACGCGCATGCACTGGTGTTTTCACATCTCCTACAGCACATTTGTACGCACATTTAAACGATTAAATTGACCGAAAAATCACAAAGTGCACGATATGCATTTTGATTTGAATGCCCATTTTCATAATAAGCCTGAACAACTTCTAACGCGTTGCTCGATTGTGTATCTTTCCATGGTTCAAATTGAGTTAGTCTGAAATTGAGAAATGTCAGATGAAATGCAGAAAAGTACTTGACGTTGAGGTGTGGTTCACATTCAACATCGGCCCTTGCAATTTAACCACCCTTTAGATTTTCATACGAATACGTAAAGGTTTACCCGGGTGCTCTACAATCATCCCTGTGGGTAGGGTTGCAAGACGGACTGGATTTGGCTGGATTGTCCAGCTTTTTTTTATACTTGTCCAGTGTAAAGCTCAGATAAAATTTGTCCAGCTAAATAGTAATTTTGGAAAAAAAAAATTAAAGCAAACATGTTTGTGTTATAAATAAACTTATTAGTACATTTAAGACAATAACTTTGGAAAAAATTTATATTTGTATTACCATCACTTATATTTAACACATTAGTCAACACTGATTGTACCTTTTTGTAAAGTATTATATTAAAGTATCATTTCATATATCTTCGCTGTTTTATTATCATTAACACATCTGCCGACACTTCAACAGTTGATCTATTGAAAGAAGTTCCAATTTTATATTAAAATTTTTGTTTTTTTTTTCATTTTGTGTTTATTGTTTAATATTAATTCTCAGAGGTTTGAGTTAACAGGGCAATTTTTATTTTTTTTTTAAAGTTTATTTAAAATCTCAAAAATTTAAAAGACTGAATTAAAAATATTTAAGTTCCATTGTACTACTTTATGTTTCCAACAATGTTAAAACTTTTTTTTAAATAAAAAGATTTATACATTACAAAACTCGGATTTTTTTTTTTTGTAGACATTTTTTGAAAATGTCCAGCTATTTTTGCAAAAAACAGTTTTTTTAATCCGAATGTTCAGCTTTTTGCGAATCTGGATCTGGCAACGCTATCTGTGGGTATAAGCCATCATATCACTCTAACCAACCACTCATATGGTTTGGTCTTGAATATAAAAACATTAAAAATTATTATCATTTAAATTGTACAAAAAACTAATCACATTGCAATGTACCAAAGCAGAAATCATCTTCTTCCCAAACGTTTTTCAGATCACCGCCACGGTCGTTAAACATTCACATCAACACTATGTAGCAGCATAACCACAGTCCGCCATAAGTACATACTTCCCTAGCCTTTGAAGTACATTTTTCAATTACGCGCGACCATTTTAGTAGTTTATGTAAACAATGAAGTGAAATAAAAACGTCACATTAAAATGTCAAATTGACATTAGCATATAAACTATAAAATAAAGCAGTGGCGCATGAAATGAAATGGAAAAATAAAGATTCCCAAAATCAACAAAATGAAACGACGACATGATACACTCACTTACTTGTGCCAACATTAAATCACAAGCGAACCAACCAATGAACCAACTCACAATCACAACAACAACAACAACACCAAATACAATTAAATGTCATCGGTGGTAGATTGAGAATGGCGCTGGTGGTGTTGATGATGACGATGATGATAGTGATGGTGATGGTGACAAAGATGACAATGTCGTTCGGTTCCACTTCACAAGTGTTTGCATAGCAAAGGAAGATGATGAGCCGCGACTTAATAAACATTAAGCAAAAGCGTTAAAACAAATATCAAACGTAACAACAACAAACACAGCAATTTGATGGTGATGAAATATTAAAAACGAACGATGGGAACCGATCTCATCTTTAAAGTACTTAGTAATCAGTTCAATATACTCCACCAATCCCTTTCCCACTGTCACTTGGCCATATTGATTGTATTTAGTTAAATATTAGTTGATGTGTCTTTTATCAAAATCATTTTTGACACTTGCAGATAATTGACTTAAATATGTGTCCACGCTAAGATTTGACTTGTACACATTTTATAGTTATATGAACAGATAAATTTTCCTAACCTGGGTACTTAAATTGCTTAATGGATTATTAAAATATTTAACTTTAGTGATGTACAATGTTTTCTTTGTTAATGATGTGTAAACTAGAAGTAAATGGTTAAGTTATTCATTATGTGTACTTAACATTGTGATATTCCATTAAATTATGGATTATTGCTATACAACGTTTTAGAGATTAGTGTAAACACAAGGCTTGGTAAACACCAATAATACATTGCCTAAGCACACTGTGATGAATTTGATAATATTTGTGTAGATTTGTGTAGATTTCTGTAGAGTTAAGAATTGAAATTTGCTAACATAAGAATTTATCATTTGTATGATAACACTGTGACACAAAATGAAACTTTCCGAATCGGAATAGAATGAAACCAAAATCAAATGAAAGTTGACATTTTGTATAACAAAATCCTCAAGGGTTTTTTTTTAGTTTTGTGCGAGATTGTTTTCTTACACGCATTTGAAGTTGGTGATTTTGGAACGATTGCAGTCGTAAATTAAGAGCTATGGTGTTGATATTAAGTATGCAATCTTGTATCCTCTAAGCAATGATTATGTTCTAAGATAGGCATGATCGGACAAGAACTACTACCACCTCCCATACAAACTCCCCCTATAAGGGGATGTCTGTCTGTTTGTTCTCGCGATTACAGCCGTAGATTAAGGGTAATAAGATGTGCAAGTCGGGACTGGCATTGGAGGTGGAGGATGTTTTTGTCCGATCAAACTCATCTGAGAACTTAGCTTCTTCTAAGAGGTTAGAAGTTCGCATACCAAATTGTGATTGCAGGGACAGACCCAAAAAAGGTACAATTTGTATGGGAGGTGGGAGTAGTTTTTGGCCGATCATGCCCATCTTAGAACTTAATCTCCGCTTAGAGGATAGAAGCTTGCGTACCAAATTTCAGCTCTTAATCTACGGTTGTAATCTCGAAAGCAGACAAAAATGTGATTTCGCTCAGAAATAAAAATTAATATCAAAAATGAATTCCACGACCCAAAAGCAGTAAGATACTGCAACTTTCTTGGATAATATAATTTAATAAACATTATTTTAATAATTTTTTTTAGCCAGCATTCTAAAACCGGTAACTTCAAATGAGTGTAAAAACAATCACACACTAAACTAAAAAAAAAACCCCTTGAGAGTTTTGTTATTCAAAACGTCAACTTTCATTTGCGTTTGGTTACATCCTATTCCGATTTTGGTTGTTGCACAGTGTAATAATTTGAGAACCTGTGAAAAGAACTGCGTACTAACAACGGTGTTTGGAAACTCAAGTATTTTTTTATATTGGACGAATCTCAATCCTGTTCTTGTAAATTCTCAGAATTCAGCTATGCTTGAGAAGGATATCGCAGTTCCACATAGTTGCAGATTTAAAATGCATCGTTAGTATTATTTAATCTATAGCGTTCTGTGTCAACATCAACCCCGCAGTTCTAGAGATGTCGAATGGCCATGCTTGGACTACCTACCCCACTACTCCCTACATGGGTACTTAGTTCAATAAGCGAACACCGATCCACCGAGTTAGAAAATGTATGCACACGAAAGCGACAGAAAGCATAAACCTATTTCAAATTTTTATTTCTGGCTACGGCCGACCGTAGCACGATGGTTAGATCCCGCGACTATCATGCGAGAGATCTATGTATCGATTCCTCTCTCCAGTCATCTACATTTTCTTTCATCGGCAGCCCTGCTTAAGTACATGCCCTATGTTGTTAATCTAAATATAGAAAGCGTGTTAATTCACTATAACGAGAGAAGCTAAACCATACCTTATTTATGGGGTGTAAGATTAAAATTTTCTGGGTTTCTCATATCACCACCATCATCAGGGGTACCTATGTAAGTACCCTTTTCTTGGACCCGGATAACATTCTGAGGATATGAAGAGATCATTTTAAAAATTTATTGGATGCGGACACCACTCCAGAAGACCCCGCTCCAATCCATGACGATGGTGTTTATTGTCCGCCTCCGAGCCAGAGCGAGATACGTGTGGCAATCTCCCGCCTTAAAAACAACAAAGCTGCTGGGGCCGATGGTCTCCCTGCTGAATTGTTTTAGGCTGGCTGGGAGGAGCTGATTAGGAGCATGCATCAGCTCATGGAGAACATCTGGCAAGAGGAGAGCATGCCCGGGGATTGGAGTCAGGGCCGGCGCTTCTATGGAACAGTAAGAACAGTTTGACGGGGCGCTTAAATTGGAGGGCGCCAAAATCTAATTAATAAAAATAAATTTACAAACACTGAACACTGTCCATAGTTAATATAGAAACGAAAAATATCGATAACACCCTTTCCGTTTCTTATATGAAAAAAACCCCTCAAGCACAGCAAATTTGTACTGTTCATAACAAAAATTTCAACTTTATGTGTGTTTGTTGTTCTTTTTGCAGTGCAGTTATTTCTGCTTTTACTTGTGTGTGGGCATAGGAACAACAACGAAACAGCCAAACACACAACATCACACATACTTTGTACGAAGTAGCTGACGTATACGTGTGTCACCATAACGTCGACTGCGCTCTTTCATACGGAAAGTTTGTTAGTGTAATCCATTGAAATTGCTCTTTGTATATGCGCCTATGCTCTAGCTATAACAAGAGCATTTACAAAAACAAAAGAGTACCAAGAGTATAGGCTGTCGGCAGTGTTACCATGTTGGCATAAATTGTGCCGTTTTGGCACAATTTTTTTGGTTTTGGCCCTGATTTTTTGAAACATGGTGCCAAGTGCCGTTTAGCACAATTTTTCCAACATTAACTAAATTTTTTTTAAATTTTCGTGTAATTTTTTGGCATAATTTGGTAGTAAACAGCACAATTTTTTATATTGAGACATCTTCATGTTTTCAAAACGACAATTTACAGTGTGTTTGGACTTTTTTGATAAAATATTAAAAATTTTTTATTATTAGAGCTGGCAAACTCTTTTTTTGGTTAATTTTTTTGATAATATTCTAGATAGAATTAATATATTTAGCAAATATTTACAAAGTCCTGCTATTTGTTTGACGACGGCAGTAAATATGTTAGAGGGCACAAAACAGTTTTTGACGGACTTAAGAAATGACGAAAAATTTCAGGGGTTTATCTTTCAAGCTAAAGAAATAGCTTTGAAATTAGATGTTTCACCAAATTTCCCTGATGCTCCAAGACGCCCTAGTCGAAAACCTAAACGAAGGTAGAGACGAAATCATATCAAATCCTGAACAAAAGTTTAAAGTTGAATTTTACTTTCAAATCCTTGATCAGGCAATTCAATCTGTTAGCGAAAGATTTGACCAAATTTCGGAACACAATAATATTTTAAAATTTTTGCATAACATTTCTGTGGTTTCATTAAATGCTTCTGATCTTTTAAATAATTGTCTTTCCCTTGAAAAGCATTTAACTTTCAATTCAAATTCTGATATAGTAGGATTAGATTTATTGGATGAAATAAAAATATTCCAAAGTATAATTTCAGAAACTTTAAGCCCTATAGAATCATTAAACTTTATATTTGAAAAGAAATTAGACCCGATATTACCAAATCTAGTTGTAGCTATTAGAATTTTATTGACAATACCAGTAACAGTAGCTTCCGGGGAACGTAGCTTTTCGAAATTAAAAATTATTAAGAATTATTTACGTAGTACTATAGGACAAGAAAGACTAGTAGATTTGGCTAGAATATCTATAGAAAGTGAATTTCTGAGCAACTTGGATTATAGTGACTTGATGGACGACTTTGCTAAAATCAAAGCTCGGAAAATTAAATTTAATTAATTATTGAATATATTTTTTAAAATTTAAAATTGCACGCTTGAATTTTAGTGCTTTTTATCTATTCAAATATTTTTATTAAGTTTTTGTTTTTAAAATCCGTAGTGACTTGATAGACGACTGTGCTAAAATCAAAGCTCGGAAAATTAAATTTAATAAATTATTTAATATATTTTTTAAAATTTAAAATTGCACGCTTGAATTTTAGTGCTTTTTATTTATTCAAATATTTTATTATTGAAATTCGTACGCTGGATTAGTACTATAGCAATATTTATTTATTTTTTATATTTTTGAGGACTATACCTACGTGGGATACCTCGTTAAAAAAAAATGCATTACATATCCTACCTCTTGGGTGATGCGAAAACGGATTATTTACGGCAAATTAATGTTTTTTTAAAGGGCGGCATTTTTGAAAACTGTGCCAGGTGCAAAAATCTGTAGCGCCGGCGCTGATTGGAGTCTCAGTCTGTTATGTCCCATATACAACAAGAAAGGAGATCGTAGTGAATGTAAGAACTACCGTGGAATAAGCCTATTACCAATTGCGTACAAGGTCCTTTCAGGCATATTGTGTGAACGTCTAAAGCCAATTATAGAAAAACTAATTGGACCATATCAGTGCGACTTTAGACCTGGCAAATCTACGACGGATCAAATATTCACCTTAAGACAAATCCTGGAAAAAACCCACGAAAAGCAGATAGACACCTACCACCTCTTTGTCGACTACAAAGCTGCCTTCGACTCTCAGATATGGAATAGGCTTAATGAGGCCATGTCTGAGTTTGGTATTCCTGCAAAGCTGAATCGAATATGCAACACCAAATCATCGCTTAAGATTGGTAATGATCAGTCTGAACCATTCAAAACGGAAAGAGGTCTCAGGCAGGGCGATAGCCTCTCCTGTGCACTGTTTAATATAGTTATGGAGAAGGTGATGAGAAAGGCTGGTGTCAACATGACTGGCACCATATTCCACAAGACCCACATGCCACTAGCCTATGCCGATGATATCGACATCATTTGTCGAAATCTGCGGGTAGTTACTGCAGTTTTCTCATCACTAGAAATGGAGTCAGCAAAAATGGGTTTAGTGGTCAACGAGGACAAAACAAAAATAATGATTTCGACAAACAAAGAGTCCCCTCGATGGGGACGCATCATGAACGTTGACAATAATTGTTTTGAGGTAGTAGATGAGATCTTCCGTCAACAAGAAAAATAATGTCAGCCAAGAAATTAAACGGAGAATAGTGCTAGCCAATAGATGTTTCTACGGACTTCGGCAGCACTGTAGTAACACCACCTTATCACGGAATTCCAAGTAACAGCTATACCAGGTGATAATCTTACCTGTTCTGTTGTATGCTGCCGAATCATGGGTGCTTACTACAACGGACATACAAAACCTGGGAGTATTCGAGAGAAAAGTGCTCCGAAAAATATATGGACTTATCTGTGTCGAAGGCGAGTTTCGTCATCGGATATACCATGAGCTGTATGAGCTTTACCACGCCATCGACGTAGCTAATAGAGTCAGAATCCAACGACATCGATGGGGCACAAAATAACAAACAGGACAACAAAATGTAGGTGAGCCGCTAGTAATGTCAACACATCAAACAAATATTTGATGTTTTGAAACTGTCTTTGGATAACCGTTAAAAGTAGGGTGTGTCCCTGTTGGCATCTACATCCATCTACGAGTCATGTCGCCAGGATGGATGTAAATGCTCCAGCGAGAAAGGTGTTTGAAGGCGACCCTGAAGTACGGCGCAGAGCAGGGAGACCCAAACTCCGTTGGAAGGACCAAGTGGTAGGCGACGTTCCATCATCTGGTAGGAGTAACTGGAGAACACACGCAGAAGACCGAAGCGTGTGGAATTTTTTATTACTTCAGGCCTAAAATTTATGAACTTCGTTTACTTAAGTAAGTAAGTAAGTAAGTTGTGCTTTCTATTCTTCGTATTGTGCTCGTTGCTGGGGGCACCAATCAATAAACTGCTAGATGGTAAAACTGGAAGTAGTTTGACTACAAGGTCTAACCAGCGGTCTTTTCGTGATGTAGTGGCTGACATGGTTCCACTTTCTTAAGGACATTGCTGTGAAAGTATTGCTACTCGTGGATATACTTAGCTGGTACTTCTTTGCAATCCCATTGGATTATATACCGCACGTAGAAAAATATTATAAGCGCCTGGATCTTCTGCGCTTCTTCTTCAGCTAGTCGCACCGAGTTCTGTAAGGTTCTCAGTAACCTGGTCTTTCCAACGGAGTTTTGATCGCCTCTTTGGTATGTAAAAGTTTTAGTCTGATATCTTTTTGCGAAAGGCGACCAGTTCTGTGAAGTGTGGTTCATTAAATCATAAATTGGTAGCAGCTTATCTGCGAAACTCCCGCAGGTAAGTGTGGCCGATAGCGTGAGGATCAGGAGACCCCCGCCTGATCGGTGGTGTAAGCCACCTAGTGGGAGCATCACGCGGGGTGTGGTTGATACCAAAATATCTGGAAGAGTCTTTGAATAGGGAGTTGCATTGTAACCGGTTGTTATAGACCAATAGAGTAGCAGAGATGGTAAGATAGGCCTCACCTTAACAAAAGGGAGGTATGTCCCGTTAGACTAGCACTGTTTGAAAATGTTGAAATTTCTTTCGATGAATGTAACAGGGACGGCCTTGTGGGGTCATAAAATTACATCTAAAAATCCCTTACATTCTTGAGCCAGTCCAATGTCGCTACTGTCATACTCTATTTAGTATCTACTGGCCGACAATTGCGGTAGCTTGCTCCTAAAGTTGTCGACTCCTATTTCTTGAGAGCTCAAACTTGCTTAAACTATCCCAGGGGGCGCTAGCAATCGTACTGTAATATACCCAGTGTGTTTAGCACACCATGGGTAAGGCCTTCACGGCGAGACTCATGTAAAACTCTCGTGGACTCTGTGCACATACTGTGGAACAGACCAGAACTTCAGAGACCATAATTTTGAATGGCACAACTGCATAAGCTTTTGTACAGACGGAGCAGCAGCTATGATGGGAAAAATTAAGCTATTTGCAATTTATATTGTTTTTTACACAGGGACACACTGATGATAAAGTTCGTGCCTGATGAATTGTTGTGTGTACTATAATATACTTGTTAATATTTTCAATTACATCAAGTTGAGGCCGCTTAGCTCTCGTCTGTTTAATGCAGAGTGTCAGGAAATGTGTTTTGTAAAACTTCCAACTTCCGTATCTGGCGGACACGTCTTCGGTAAAATTGAAAGTTTTCGCGCTAAGTTTGTGTTATGGATCAGAAACGCGGTCAGTGTTAGTAACGAAATGTTTCCAAATGTCGTGGCTGCCGACTCAGAAAAAGGGACTATATTTGATAACTGGTAATCCAAAAGATGTTATGGATGGAAAAAAAGTAGATGCGAACAAAGACATCCCTTTATTTAAAGGTTATCCAAAGACAGTTTCAAAACATCAAATATTTGTTTGATGTGTTGGCATTACAAGCGACCCACCTAGATATTGTTGTCCTGTTTGTTATTTTGTGTCCTATCGAAACAAACGCATATCGTTGTTCATGTTTTGTCAATAATTAAATTTTTCCTTTTCGCCACTTTTTGCTCCGAAGTCAATTTTGACTTCTCTGGATTGATTTTTTTATTTTGGTAGTAATTTTTTCCAGATAGAATAAAATATTCTTAAAATTAATTTCTATGTCTTAGGAAACTCTTTACCTTTATCGGTTGCAATGTCTACCCCCAGGCGAAGTTGCAATTTCTGTGCCCTAATATTAATGTTTCGTATTTGACAAACATTTTTGTAATTTAACCACAACATCAACATTAACGAAAGATTTTGATCTACAAAAATAAAAAAAAAACATCTAACGGATAGACTCCTTCCACAACATCATCTGCTGTACTTGGTGCAAGGTTCGTGAGATTTTGATGTTTTGCCCGTAGTAAGTGTGTAAAAGAGCACTTTATTTTGACTTTGAATAGAATTCGTGCTGCCATGACTGGCTGTCGGATAAGCACAAATTATAAAATTTGACTGATTGTTTCCCGGCAAACATAACCATTGACTGTAGTCTTTTATAAAACATCAGCAACAGAAGTAGTAGCAGCCGCAGCATAATTCATCTCAAATGACATTTTACCACGGATATGTTGACTACATATCTAAAACTCATAAAGACCATAATGGTTATGGAGTAGTAGGTAGACTTATGATGTATATCGAATACATCATCAGCTTTTCAACCTTAACATCATCGTCCATGTCGTAAATGAATGACATCCATCATAAATTATACTCCTGAATATGCTGAGGATGAAGATGATTATTAAGCTATCGATGATTATGTGGATGCTGTTAGTAAGTGCGGGGAGAAAGTTGGAAGTGGTTAACGGTAACAGAGGAACATAAAGTCAGTTGTAAGGGTTAGATGTATGGTGAAAAGGGATCAAATAAAAATATAATTACTATATGTTGATTATGGGGGTGATGCCGCCCTAGTGTAGCAGCTAAATTTAACATCCGATGTAAAAGTAAGCAAATCTGAGACCATTGGATCTATTTAACTCTGACCACTGAAAGTGTAAATGCTTTCAAATTTCGAAATTCATTATCCGCTTAATTGGAAATAATATCGAAATTTCTCCATCGATTTTCTTAAGAAAGGACACACCAAAGTGTTGAACTAAACACTTTTTACAGTTTTCGATTTTTTATAAATATTTGAAAATTTTTTTTTACGAAAATTTCGACTATTTTTGTAATCGAAGGTCTATAATGCATCAAAAAAAAAATACAGTGGAAACCGGTGTCGATTTATTATTCATTTTGTTGAATATTGTTCTCATTTAATTCCGAACACACACACAAAGCACATTGAAGTAAAAACCCTTACTTTTTGAATAGTGTACCTAAGTTGTTCCCAGTTTTCATTATTCTTCTTAACAAAATTCAAACATTTCAATTAGCCGCAGTGTAAAACCTTTCAGCCATCACTTGACAATGAATCCATTTTATTGACTAGTTGGGATTTTCTTTGAGATTCAATATCACAATAAAGTCCACTACTTGGTAAATAGTTATATTTTCAACAGTGGATTCAATTTCACACAAACAAATTGACAGTCTTAAGAAGTTGGGGGGCGTAAAGGCAACATAAAACCCAAGAAAGTTTTCTATAGGATGCTGTAGTCTTGGAAGGATGTATCACGACAGTGCATCCGTCGCACTAGATAAAAACAAATCCAACAATTCAATTTTTAATACAGACATTTCCACAAATGTTAACTGCCACCGGTTGGTGGGTGACATTTTTCTTTGTATTCCTTTTCTTGCTTTCAACGACTGCTTGTCGTTGTTGGTGCTGTATTAATACATTGCACTAAGGATTTGGTGATTTCAAATTAAGAAGTCCTTTTGTTGTTACCACAAAGCTTATGCCAGAGGTGGATGGGGTAAGAAGGATGCAGGACATCGTTTGAGCTGAAGATAAACCAGTGACAATTTTTTACTTTTATTCTGCTTTGCTGCCACCATTTGTATTTGCATAATTTACTAAAGTCAGAAAAAGCGATTCATTGCAAAGGTCCTCGTGGCTCCAGCTCCTCGGCAAAGAGCTGGGGTTGGCGGGTGCCAGCCAGTTAGTATGGCGTGCTGGGGATAAAATTCGTATGTAAATGAATGAAAAATATAATAATGAAATTGTACGAAGCGTAAAACGTAACTGCGGCGACTTTGCAGCGACGTTAATGAATATTTCATTTGGGCGAAAAGTGGCTTAACGCTAGACTTTTTTTAATTTTAAGCGTGCTCATTCTGTCGTCGTCTCTATTACAATTTCTATATGAGGTACTGTGGTTTACATTACAATTTACGGAAATCGAAAACTGAGATATTCTTGTGGAGAATTGGAAAACGTGTTTGCATTTAAGATTGACAATTTCTAATGGCTCTAAATATATCAATAAATCAGCATATTCAATCTTTTAATAATGGACTGAAGATGACAGCCGCGTAAAACAGCGATGTGCATCAATTTCAGTATATGTTAGTCTCATATACTGAAATTTAGGCTGTAATCGCGGGGATAGACGCCCCAACAAGAGGGAAGTGGTTTTATTTTCTGATTTTGCTCATCGTAGAACTTAACTCCGCTTAGAGAATGGAAGCTTGTGTACCAAATTTCGGCTCGATAGCTCTAAAACTACGGCTGTAATCGGGTGTGGAGACAAACGGAAACAGCTTAAAAGGGTGAGTTTGTATGATGTTGTGATCACCCCATCCTGCGCAGTTAAGTTTATTGTCAAAGACTTTTCGAGCTGAAGCATTTTCGTACATAACGATGGTGGGTCTAAATATTTTTAAAAGTATTAATCTTCAGAATAGACCGATCCGCTTTTTCAATATTGCTGTATAGTCATTAGCCAGGTTTTTGCGCTGTAGAGCAAGACAGGTCACACCTCGCCTGAATGGGAAAAGATTCATTTAGACTAAAGCGTCTTAAAGCTAAAGTCTGTATGCTTCCAATGAAATATAACAGGATATAATAACTCAGCGATTTGATGGCGAAATAAAGGGGGCAAAGAAAGTCACTTCTTAAAAAAAAACACAAAACGGAGATAAAGTTCCTTTCATCTTAAAAAAGGATCAGCTAGGATTCTGATTCAAGTTGATTTTTATACCATCACCCTTATGGTTGAGGGTATATATCATTTGAGACGAAAAAAGTGTAAGGCATTGGAGGAGACGAGTTACACCCCAAGTATCTTAAAACCAAATTCGTTTCAGGACTTTTTAAGACGATTGAGCTATGTCCGTCTGTCTGGCTGGCTGGCTGAAACGGCTCGGTATGAAAATTTACCAGTATTAATTTTTTTATAAAACGAACTAATGGGATTGCAAATGGGCAGAATAACTCCACCCTTTCTGGTACCTCCCATACAAAATTACATATTTTTAATAATTAATAAATCTTTCATAACTTCATAACAGACGACCGAAGGATATTTGAATTTGGTCAGTTTATTTATCTTGCAAAAAGAGATAAACCCCAAGAAACCCGAAAACTTTGCCACACCCCTTCTGGTACCTTCCATACAAATGACCGAGTTGACCCTCATAGTTTTACATATATATCTTTTTTGTAAGTAAACTGAATTCCGTAAAATTTTGCGCAAGATGTTCGCTATTGGGACCGGCCGTGGCATAGTGGTTAGAACACGCGACTACCATGCGAGAGATCGCAGGTTCTAACCTGCCTCCAGTCATCTTAAAAACTGTTCTTTCATTGTCGGCTCCCCTCGAATGTTGCTGACAGCAACTTCGCAGTATAAGTGTCGAGTTAATCGGCGTGTCTAGTAAGAGCTTCTCAAACAGTGACGTTCGCATTCGTCGATAAACAAGTAGGTGCCGTTAGTTGTGAATCTAAAAATAGAAAGCGTGTTAATTCACAGCAACGTGAGAAGCTATCCCATACCTCATTCATGGGGTGCAAAGGGAAATTAAGTTTTTTTTTTAATTCGCTTATGAAAATTGGACTCAGGAATAAATATGAACTATATCGGTTCACGCCTTCTGGTACCTCCCATTAAAAATGTAATATTTTTGAAAATTAAATCATCTCGCCTAACTTCCAAACGAACACTTGGGGGTTAATAAAAATTGATTGATTAATTTATATTGTGATATGAGCCAAAACTTCAGAAAATCTAACTTTTTGACACACCCCTTCTGGTACCTCCCAAGACTAAAACAATATCTTATATCGAAGGTGAAGGTATTTATCAGATAGTTTAAATGACTAAAATTTCTGTACTGGTAAATGTTCAATTGACTCACAACAAAAACCCATTTACCGTTTTTGTTACCATTTTAGGTCAACCTATTTTTATAACATCACCATTTGATACGACCCAAAAGTGTAACACATAGAAGGAGTTACTTTAGACCCTAGGTTTCTTTGAACCAAATTCGACTCATGACTTTTTAAGTCGTTTGAGCCATGTCCATCTGTCTGTGCGGCTGGTGCGGACGATAACTTTCGAAAGACGCAACCAAATGTTTTGAAATTTTGCACGAGTTAATATTTCCCCAAAACTGCTTACGTTATTGCAAATGGGCTACATGTATGCATCGATTAATATTATTTATGGACCTAACATGATCGTGACCAAATTCTGTATTTAGTAAAGTTTAAGCAGGATATTGTGTTGGAGGACAAATTTTGGCAGTCTACAAATGTATCACTCCGCCCACTGTAGAGATGAAGTAATAATATTAATACACTCGACACGATCGTGCCCAAATCCTGTATTTTGTTTAGTTATAACAGAATAAAGTTTTCGAGAAAAAATTGGAAGTCCCCCTCCCCTACAAATGTACCTTTCCGCCCGCTTTAGAGATGGAGTAATAATATCAACACATCCAACGCGATCGTGCCCAAATTCTGTATTTAGTAACGCTATAACAGGATGAAGTTTTGGAGAAAAAATTGGAAGATTGGAAGCGACGCCCCTTATGGTACCTTCCATACAAATGTACCACTCCGCCCACTTTAGAAATCGTGTAATTATATCAATATAATAGAGAATTTTTTGTTTTATTCAGGGTGAGTGTATATGTAAGTCGGGTGGCCCGACTGAAACTTCTTTACTAGTTCATTCAGGCGAGGTATGATGTAGGATCAGTGTCTTGTACAGTTGGATCTTTGTTTGTTGGGTGAGGGGTTTGTCATTAAATCGCTTGCTTAGCGCATAGGAGTAGCGGTTTGGGATAAGTACTCGTCTCTTTATTTCCAGGCTGACATTACTTTTTTGTTTACGGTGGAGCCAAGGTTGAACAAATTATCTATCACTTCTAATTTGTAGTTACCAATGTTTTCGCAGTGTTCCAAACGTGTTTGTTTGTTGAAACAAATAACTTGGTTTTGTCCTCATTTACCACCAGACCCACTTCTTCCAACTGCTTCTCAATGCTCGAAAAGGCCGCAGAAACATCTCGCAGCACACTACCAATGATATATTGATCATCGGCATACGCGAGCAGCAAGTTAACTTTTATGAAAGATGGTACCAGTCGTGTTTACCTCAGACTTCCGTATGATCATCTCCATTGTAAGGTTTAAGAGATCGCATGACAGACTTTCGCCTTGTCTAAAGCCTTGCGTGGTAGAAAATGGCTGTATCAAAATGTTTACTTATTTTTATCGACGACTTTGTGTCAGTCAGTGTCATCCCGATATGTCGTATCAGATTCTTCTCCAGAGTATGTCGTAGTGCGAATATCTGGTCGGTCTGGTTAAAGGGCAAATTCAGCGGTAGTTGGTGCGGACACTTGGAGCGCCTTCCTTAAGCACAGGACATAAAACACTCAGATTCATCGTGTTTATGAGCTGGCTATTCCTTATAAATGGGTATCCCTGTTCCAAAACCGTTGCCTAATACCTTTATCCTGGCTCACCTGAAAAGGCGTTTATCTCCCCCTCTTTATATCTTGCCATGTATGCAGTATCCATTTCCTCAGACATTACTCGGCATTCCATATCATAGCAGGGTTTGTTCGAGCGTGGTTTTTCATAACACAGTATGGTCATTGTAGTCATAGAATTCGCAATATGCTGGCATTTTTTGTTGGGAACATTTGAATTAGGGGCGTTTGTTTGCAGTTATTGAAAGAGTTTGTTATAGTAAGCATTAGCTATCTCGGTGGTATGTTGCTTTGTAATGCCAAGATTTTTTGGGTTTGGTAAGACCTTTGCTGCAACTAGCATCTTATATTCCTTTTTAAGCAGTAACATATTCTAGAATATTCTGGCCGCGGTTTTACATAGTTCCTCCAGGTGTTTATAAAATGTATCTTAAATGTCATGGCGTTTTTCTTCCGTCGAGGTGTGTACCCAAGTCAGCGTGATGCGTCTTAATGCGGATAGCGGCTATTCAGTCACATACAGGGTTAAACCGCTAGCCCAGACGTCGAAGTTACTTACCGACTATGAATCCACATCCAAATTCGAGTTATTCTGTGCTCGCCTGTCTCTTCCATTGCATATCCAAAATGGCGTTGAAGTCAGTCTTGAATTTGTTGAGGACATCCGCCAATTGGATAGAGGCACCATCTCTGGAGATTGTTCGGGCATACCAGGTGCATATCCTTAAATAAGGGTTCTTATAAAGTTTGCGGAGGTTGTCAACATTTTTTCCTCGTGTGTTCATACTAGTTTTCTTTATCTAAAAAGAATAGCCTATTATGCCACCGCGCCCGACCCTAACTTCTTGCGGCTGCCTAACCTGCTAAAACAGCCGTTTAATTCACACTATATCGATTAGTTTTTTATTTAAGTATTTTTCACTAGAGTCATTGTTAACACCACTGTGCATATATGTCCTGGCTAGCTCGGACCTAAAGGACATTTTCGGCTACAAACAATAATTGTGCTGTCGTTGCCTTGTTACTGCTTCTGTTGCAAGTTGTTGTTAGTTCAGCTACTGTCGCTTCATCACCAAAGCGCCATTTTTAATGTAGCATAGACAATTTTTGCTTCAATTGCTTTGGCGTCATTTGCGCGGTTTACATTTTCGTTGGTAAGAAAATTTATTTGATTGTTGTTAGCGGTTGAGTTGGCTTAGAAATGTAAATTATTGTAAGTGTAAGTATTTTAAAAAGTATTTAAAATTTTCTTTAGGGTTTTTGGCCACCAAACGAAAGCTGTTTAAAGGATTTGCATCTTTTTTGTTTAGGGTTATCCACCGCGATGTCATCCGCAATAGCATTTATTACATAAACATAAGGAATTCCTAGAATTATAAATTCAGTTTGTGGGTTTAATTAAAAATTATAGTAAATTAATTTTCAGGACCAATACACATTTGATACACTTTGTGTGACAGCTGTGATTGATAAAAAAGCACATTGAAGGAATTATGTGAGTATGGAACTGGGAATTACTGATTAAATTTTATTTACAATTCAATATTTAAAAAAATGAGGATTTAATAAAAAAAAAAAATTGTGGCATTAGTTTAGGATAAGTGCTAAGATATTGAAATATTTTACTCCAAAATTTTGTGTAACAGGGAAGGCTCTTGCTTATAACTACTCTGATTCTATTGTGTGCTGCTACTGCGTCTACTTATTGGCTCTATTATGACCACATTACTATATTAAACATACCACACATATGTTCTTTGTTTAGGTTAGGTTACGTTATGGTGGAGGTCTGTAAATTAGACTCACTTTGACAACAAAGTCCATTGTGAAACCCTGAAATTAGCGATGATCCCTAGTATCTCCATTCAACCAACCGGAGTACTATCAGTCAGATCACCTAGGCCCCTAGAGAAAATTGACCGCAGTATTGGAACCCGCCTGTTCACCAGGGCAGTGCAACTGCAGAGAAGGTGTTTTATAAGAAATTGGAGATCCAACCACGCCTCTTCTGGTACCTCCCATACAAATGTACCATTCCGCCCATTTTTGTAATCGAGTAATAATATCAATACGCCTAACGCGATCGTTCTTCAAATTTAGATTTAGTAAAACTACAAAAAAACTGGAAGTCTAGCCAACCCCTGCTAGTACCTCCTATTCAAATATACCATTCCGCCCACTTTAGAGATGAAGTAATTAAATCTATACCCTCAACGTGATCTTGCCCACATTCTCTTTATTATAAAGCTATAAGAGGATACAATTTTTGAAAAAAAGTTGGGATTCTAGCCACGCCCCTTCTGATACCTCCCATAACCATCTGGTAACGCCAACTTTAGAAATCAATTATTACTAATTAAAGACGCAGCGCAATCGTGCCCAATTTCTGAAATTAGTAAAGCTCAAGCAGAATAACGTTTTTTAGAAAAATTCTAGCCGCGCCCATTTCGGTACCTCTCATATAAATGTACCACTCCGCCCACTTTAGAAATCGAGTAATAATATCAATGTACTAAAAATTTTATATTTTACTGTGGGTGACTGTTTATGTAAGTCGGGTTGTCCGACTGAAACTTTCTTGTTTTTTGTTGTTTGGGGAGTGGGGTAGGGAAATTTTTTTTAAGTCGTCTCGAGTCATCTTTAATATTTGCTCTCGACTTTGGAAATGTTTTTTTTATATGGGTATCAAACCCAGTCTTACCACCACTTTGGTGAGGACTTACTTAATTTCCCTTTCCACCACATGAATGAGGTATGTGATAGCTTTTCGCTAGCTATTTGAGAAGTTTTTACTAGAGGTGCCAATTGACTCGACACTTTACTTAAACAAAAAACTAATTTCTCTTTACACCCCATAAATAAAGTATGGGATCGCATATCGCGTTTTTGAGAATTAAAACTCTTTCTATTTTCTATTATTCACAACAAACGGAACCTACTTGTTTATCGTCGAATGCGAAGGTCACTGTTTGAGAGGCTTTAAATAGACATGCCGACTGACTTGACTTCATACTGCGAAATTGCTGTCGACAACATTGATAAGGCATGCAATGATAGAAAAAGGCAGATGAGTGGAGCCGGGAATCGAACCACGGATCTCCCGCATGGTAGTCGCGTGTTCTAGCTACTGTACCACGATCGGCCCAAATCCGGTAATTCAATCCATGGGAGGAATTTTAGTGCCCCCCAAGAATATAGGTTCCACGGATAAGGTCTTTTACCTCCTGGCTCTTTTAAGGATGTATCTAAGTAGAGGAGGTGATAGAACACCACCTTGGGGTGTGTCACTACTAACAAATCTTATAAAGTCCGACGACCCTAATTTGGCCGTGATACATATCATTGTAAGGAGATCGTATACAAACCTCGTAATATTGATATCTACTCCAAAATTTGATAGTAACACGGCAATCGTATCGGGAATTACGTTATTGAACGCGTCTTCTATATCTAGAAAGTCTACCATAGTATACTTTTTGACGACCAAGTCAGGCAGGGCTATTTCAGTGAACTTACCCTTCCTGTAAGCAAGCTGCCTGCCTGACAGCAGCATACGTTTGCCCTAAGGTAACTGCCAATGAGTCTGTCCAGTGTTTTAAAAGAAACGATGACAGGCTGATAGATCTTAAATCTATGGGAGGGTGTTCCCGTTTTATGAATAAATACTATTCCCTCGACACAGTAGCGATATATGTTAGGTCGATATATAGCATTGTGCATATAGCATATAGTAAAATCATGTCCGGTCCAGATGACTTGAAAGCTGTAAATCTTAAATCTAATAGCCGAAGGTTGACGTTGCGGAGTGCTGTTCGCGGAAGTCTTATTTCGGTAGTTATCGGGGGAGTGAGTATCTAGGTTATCAGGGGAGTGAGCAACTCTAGTGATTCCTTACTGGAAGTTATCACAATGCGGTTTCTTGAGATAATCCCTGGGGCACGGTGTAAATGCCTATACTTTCCTTAGCTTTGAGGCTACAGAAGTGTCTTCAACTGATTTCACTACAGGATTAACTGATTTCACTTTTTATTAGCCTTTCTCAGCGAACTCTAATATTTGCAAAAATTTTCTGTAATCGTCCTAATGCTTTGAAGCTCTTGTGGATTTAGCCCTGTTCGTTGGTCTTCTTTAAGTAATAAAAATATATATATATATAAAATATACCGGCTACATTGATACCCCATACACATGACCTTGCATCCTTCTTTGTTTAATGATTATCTGTAGTACTTTGAGTGACAGTTTCCAAACAAGTTTCCCCAGACAACTTGGGTTAAAAATGAACGTGAGCAACGAACTAATTTCGATTGCGTTATGTTGTAATATAAAGAAACTTGAAAATTGTGAACATTTAACACTTCCAATATTGCTACACCTTCTTTATGCCTGTGCTCTTTTATACAACACCACTGTAATTATCCGCCCATCCTTCAATTAAAAGTATTTTGAATATCCGCCTAAATCTTTCGAGTACACAGTAGTCGCGTCGGTATATGTGTTTATCGAGTGGTTGTGCCACTGACAGCTGTGTGTCATATTCGTGCACGCCAGTCCATTCATCCGTCCATCCTTCTGTCTAACTCTCTGACAGCGACGGTCATAAAGTTAATAACATTAATTTGCATTTTTTCTCCACTTGCGGTCAAATCATGTTTTATACTCCCCCACAAGGAGGCGGAGAAATGGGGCGAGAAAACGAATGGGATTGGATTGTAAAGTGAACGACGTGGTTTGTACGGCCATTGTTTTAATCCCCAACAAATTGAAATGCAAATTTGCCCTCCTCCATTGAAAAATCCCTACCAGATTGTCTACAAATTTTTAATATTAACATTTTGTTGATTTTGTTGTATGGAAAATTCGGGATATCAATCCCTTTTTTATCGCATCACCATGAACCCCACGATTTATATGACAGTTGTTCAAAATGTGTTGAAAGAATTCCTAATCATGTCTTTGACGTTCTGCTGTTTCAAGATTTTTATCTTAACATTTCAATTATTTTATTACGTAAAATATATGTGACTTTTCCTGCTCATTTCCACCTGCGAGTGTGTGTGGTCGTTTTAGTTTTCATTCAATGCTGCCGGATATTAGTGTCATTGATTTAGTTTCCACACGACCACCCGGATCGCCCGTTGTTTTGGTTGGTTGGTTGCTTGTTTGTTTGTCTGTCTGTCCCTCGGTCCTCGTGTCTTAACTTGTATTACCCCTCAGGGGTAAATGTGTATAGAGATATGAAGGAAATCATAGGTGTTGATTGTGTTTCCATTTCATAAATCATTTATCAAAAAGGTCTATCAAAACGATATTTTTTTTTTGTTTACCGCTGTTCAATTTATCGTCTTTAATCATCGTTATATATTTGGTGTCAAAAGAGACACAATAAATATTTTGATTATCAACAATGACTACCGAAAAGACAAAATACGTATGTTATAATTTATGGTCCTCAAAAAGATTTCTATTGGAAAGGGGAGCCATGATTTGTTAGAAGACACTCGTGAAAGTGCTGAATAAACCAAAATTATTGAAGGAATGAATTTTGGATTCTACTCCTGTTGACTTCGATTGCTATTGACATGGCAGAAGATGAAATATTATTATTGAGAAAGGAGAAGGGGGCTTGGAAAAATGTGAAATCAACCAAGCAGTTGACCTCGTCCTATCCAAAATATGGTATTAATATGTCGTATGGTATTCATAATTATGATTTCCGTAGTGAAGTGCATAGTTTGCTGACACATACATGAAAAAATAATTTTTCTAAAAATGTTGTTGCGCAATTTCAAATTAATTTCTATGGACTCTTGAAAATCGCCGCATATTAAGCTCGTAGACTATATGCGGCAACATTTGTGTTGAAACGTGTCGTTAGCTGGTATGATAAACATTTACTTTGTATGTAAATGCATACTTCGTTGGTCATGACCGTAAAGATCCCAACTAGTTTCAGAAACTTTGCTATCACAATTTTGCAGAAATCTAGTTACTAACTATTTCTATTGTATTGGACTTGCCATGCTTAACTTGTCCATTTTTCGGATGGTTATGTAAATTATTGGAACCGATCGTGGCATAGTGGTTAGGACACGCTACTTCCATGCGGGAGGTCCGTGGTTCGATTTCCGGCTTCAGTCATTTACATGTTTCTTTCATGGCCGGCCCCCCACGACAGCAACTTTGCAGTATAAGTGTCGAGTCAATCGACATGCCAAGTAAAAGCTTCGCAAACAGTGACGTTCGCGTTCGTCGATAAACAAGTAGGTGCCGTTTGTTGTGAGTGTAAAATAGAATGCGTGTTAATTCACAACAACGTGAGAAGCTGTCCCACATACTTCATTCATGGGCTGTAAAGGGAAATTTATTTTATACCCTCACCCTGCGGGTAGGAGGGTATATATCATTTGATATGACCCAAAAGTGTAACAATTAGAAGGAGTCACCTAAGACCCTAGGTTTCTTTGAACCAAATTCGATTCATGACTTTTAAGTCGTTTGAGCCATGTTCGTCTGTCCGTCTGATAACAGACTCTTACAAATGCTTAACACACAACGACAAAGATAAACAGTACCTGTTGCACATTGTAGAGGGCCACCGTAAGGACTTCCTAGTCTATACAAAATCTTCACTGATTTAAAATAAACCAATTAAAGCCTATTAATGAAAATTATAGAAAAAACATTATATCTTTAGTAATTTTATTTAAAAAAAATTAATAAAATGCAATAAAAAGAGTTTTTTGTTGGCTTTTTAAAAATGTTGACCTTTGACCTCATTGGAGCACGGGCTGGCACCATCCGATCAGCCTGAAAATTTGCTATAACAATTTTGGCATCAAATCTCATATTTTAATCGCCACCCACACTCAAGATTCCCTAAAAACTTTTTAACGCCAGGTCTAATGCAGACGACATTTTAATTTCGGATCAGTGGGCGGAGGGGGCGTGGCAAAAATGTATTTTAGTCCTAGAGAGATCAAATTTGTAGAATGGTAGTACTCGTCACTATAGGTTCAACTTTGCAGACGATGTTGTTATTACCAATCAAAAGTCGAAGGCAAAACAGTTTTTTAGACCTAGAGCGATATTTGATACACAGATAATACTCGATTTCAAAAAGTACAATTTAGTTAATCAAGAAGTACATTTATTGCACTAAAAAGTACAATTAAATGACCAAATTGTACTATAATTGTACACACTTACAAATCTTACATACTTACGTACACTGAATTCAGTCAAATTTTACGTAGGTTGTACGGTTATGAAAATTTGAATCAGGTATTAATATGGATGATATCGGATCACCCCTTCTGGTACCTTCCATACAAAATTACTTATTTTTGGAAAAGTAATATTTCTCCCATAACTTCTAAACAGGCACTTGGGGTATACTCAAATTTGGTCAGTATATTTATCTTGTAATAGGAGGCAAAACTTCAGAAACCCTAACTATTTGACAAAACCCTTACGGTACCACCCATATAAATAACCGAAGTATTTTATTTTAATTAAAAATCTATTAATTTCAATAACTCAAGACTAAAACAATATCTTATATTGGGTGATTGTATTTATCAGTCAGTTTGCCTGACTGAAATTTCTGTACTGGTTTTGAGTCGGCGTTATCAGTTCACTTAAATTTCTTTCTACATTTATATAACAAAATGGTTCAAATTTAAATACAAGAGAAATGTCTATTATGAACCTTTTAATATTAAACTTAGCATTTATGTTCTGCCGAATGTAATCCCCCCGCACTCCTTCAATATGTTTCACACATACAATAAACAACATATTTTTTTTTTGTATATCAAAATTAAAAATCTTTCAAATATTGACCATTTTCATATAAATCACAATTTGCCACCCCTGACAGATGACGTCGGCCAAATGTATAAATCTCATAGCACATTCCCGGTGGCATCTAAGGGGAGCTCAGCAGTTGATGGCATCCAGTTCATTCCTTTGTCGATTTAATCCTATCAAACACGTGTGTAAGTCAATATGAAGGAGCGGTGACACATGTTTTCATACTTTTTTAGGGGTTTTTTTCGCTCTACGATATCTACTAAAACATTATGACCAATACAGTAAGATAAAGTGTTAACAAGAACAACCATATCGGAACAAACGAAGATGAAGAGGCTAGCATGTAAGAACACACGTTTTCTAATAGGATTTAAACAACAAAAGGACTCATTGACGATGGCAACGGCTATGGCTCTGGTGATGATGTTAGTGAATACGCCAACACATATGAATTCTTGATTCATTTTATGACAATGAATTGCGAAATGTGATGCCGAAAGGAATGAACAGAAAGAGCCATGAAAAAAGCATACTTTTCATCATAATGACCGATATGCGTAACGTCCACAGGATGACGATGGAGCGAACAATGAAGGAGAGAAAGTAGGAAAATGTGTGCGTAATCCTTATACAATGGACCTTTCCGGAGAAAGTGAGCATTTTTTTTGTTAGCGCTTAACGCCATTCTCTGATGATGGGTTTTGACATTTTTATTAGTTTATTGTGGAAATGAATATCCTTTTTAAGTTGAACTAAGCCCATCACACCTTTACGCTTTGACTCCAATGCGAAATATTAACGGAATGTTTTGCAAAATATTATGCTATTGTGGTTGTTGTTTAAAGGACTTTTATGGCAACAATACGAGAGAGCTCTTGTCACATGTTCGATACAAGAAAACTATGCGTAACGACCTTTTCAATTGGATTATTAAAAGAAAAAGAAGTTTTTGACTTTTACCTTTCGGCGTTTTACAAAGGAACTAGGGCAAAATTGTGTCTACAAAGGCACAGCTAGCCAGAATGGTAGCTGTTAAAAAAGACCAATGAATGGATGGATTAATGTTTTACAAAGTGCATGAATGTGTTTTGTCGTCATATCAAATTGAGTTTTTTTTTTGTATTCGCAACACGAACTGAGGCGTAAAATCTTGTTAACCAAATCGAATGATGGGTAAGAAGCAGTAGCTTTCATGGATTTTTGAAAACTAGATTAGAAATGTATTGTTTATTTGAAATGTGTTAAATTACCGGAGGCATATGTTGTAGTATGTTAGTAGGAAAATCAAAAAAAAAACAAGGCGTGATTGTGTAAGTGGTAATTTACAATTTGTGACATAATATAATATCAAGCAGATGGTCAAAATAGAGAACGGAGGTTTAAATGGCAAACTTCATGTCTTTATATTAGTTTTCGTTTCATTTCTCCACATACATCACATTTTCGGACAATTATAAGCAGGGCCAACAAAAATATGCACGAAAAAACTGAAAATATGCGCATTAGATATGCACGAAAAACATTAAAAAATGTCTTTTTACTAACGGTTCTGTATACATATTTCGGTCGTGCTGAATACAATGGCGTACTTAATATTTTAATGTATAATAAATAGTCAAACTTTTAGTATATTTTCAGACCGCTTATTGTTTCATCGAAAAAAGTTTTTATTTTTCGCAATGCTATCTTTTTTGACATATCTGAAAAGTTAAACGCTATTTAATTGTCGTGGCCAGCTGCGAAAAATTATAGAGATTATCTTCCAATCTAAATGAAATACACAGATTTTGTCTATACTTCCAAAAATATATACGAAAAGTAAAAAAAACCACTGAAAACCCCAAAATACGTTTTTATATGCATACACCCCCAAAACAAGCCCGTAGGGCTCTAATATGCATTTGCATATGCAAGTATGCAATGCATACTTTTGTTGGCCCTGATTATAAGAAAATAAAATGAAGTAAAACTCCATGAACCGGCCGTGGCATAGTAGTTAGAACACGCGACTACCATGCGGGAGATCGCAGGTTCAAATATGGCTCCAGTCATCTTAAAAGAAAAAAATAAATAAAATTTTCTTTCATTGTCGGCTCCCTCGAATGTTGGTGACAGCAACTTCGCAGTATTAAGCGTCGAATCAATCGTCGTGTCTAGTAAGAGCTTCTCAAACAGTGACGTTCGCATTCGTCGATAAACAAGTAGGTGCCGTTAGTTGTGAATCTAAAAATAGAAAGCGTGTTAATTCACAACAACGCGAGAAGCTATCCCATACCTCATTCATGGGGTGCAAAGGGAAATTAATTTTTTTTTTTTTAAACTCCATGAAGAACATTAAATGAAAAACGACAAAATTTGAATAACATGCTTATTTTGAACTAACGTTAAAGCAAAAAACAGCACTCAGATTCCATTGTGCTTTCTGAATCTGACATATATTGATGTATTGACTGAAAAAAGCAACGTCGCTTTATAATAAACAGTTTCGCATTACACAGGTCAACAGCTAAAAAACACTTGATTATCCACTATATAGATTTGATGTATATTTTTGAACAAATTGTAATTAAAATTGTCAATATTTTGAAACGTTTCTCCACTTATGTTGTCATAACTCAAAACCAACTTGCCCGATTTTGTTAAACTAAATTTACAAAAATATTGATTAACAATACCTTTAAATGATGCATACACTTGTTTTTTAAAGCGATCAATAGTTTCAACATTATAAAACTAATTGTTAGGTAAACCGGTAAGAAAGTTTCAGTCGGGCAACCCGACTTATATATACCCTCAGTAAAACATAAAATTTTCTATTATATTGATATTATTACTCGATTTATAAAGTGGGCGGCGAGGTGCTTTTATATGGAAGGTACCAGAAGGGGCGTGCCTAGACTTCCAAATTTTCCTCCAAAACTTTATACTGTTATAGCTTTACTAAATACAGAATTTGGGCACGCTCGCGTTGGGTGTATTGATATTATTACTTCATCTCTAAAGTGGGCGGAGTGGTACATTTGTATTGGAAGTACCAGAAGGGGCGTGTCGACACTTCCAAATGTTTTCTCCAAAATTGTATCCTGATTTAATTCCAAGTTTTTTCTAAAAAACTTTTTCATACTTGAGCTTAACTAAACACAGAATTTGGACACGATCGCGCTACATCTATGAATAATATTAATCGATTTCTAATGTGGGCGGTACCAGATGGGTAAGGAAGATACCAGATGGTGCGTGGCCAGACTTCCAGTTTTTTCTCCAAAACTGTATCCTGCTATAACTTTACTAAATAATGAATTTGGGGACGATCACGTTGAATTTATTGATATAATTACTCCATCTCTAAAATGGGCGGAGAGGTACATTTGTATGGGAGGTACCAGATGGGGCGTGGCTAGACTTTAAATTTGTTATCCAAAAACTGTATCCTGCTATAACTTTACTAAATAATGAATTTGGGTACGTTCACTTTGGATTTATGGATATTATTACTTAATTTCTAAAGTGGGCGAAATGATGTATTTGCATGGGAGGTACCAGAAGTGGCGAAGCCATGTTGCCCATTTGCAATACCTTAAGTAGTCTTTGGGAAATATTAACTAGTGCAAGATTTTAAAACATTTGGTTGCGTCTTTCGAAAGTTATCGTGCGCACCAGTTATCCCTTTCACCCAATACCAAACATGTCTGTGCAAGATAAACTTCAGCTTTTGAATTAATCCTCACTTTTGTTAACCGTACAACTTACGCAAAATTTGACTGAATTCAGTGTACATACTTACAAAAAAGATATGTATGTAAGGCTATGGGGTTGAGTTCGGTCTTTTGTATGTTTGGTACCAGAAGGGGTGCGTCAAATAACACAGTGCAGCAGTGAAAAAAATACAAGAATGTGGTAGTATAGGTTCTATTCTACTATCGAAGGGTAATAATACCCTATACTCAGTTTGGCGAGATTGGTGACCAATTTTACTTCGTTATAGCGCTAAACTGTATTCGGCAATAATGTAGCTGGGAGTTTTGCGCACTAACTTTATTAACAAATTATGTCAAAAGGTTGGTTATTCCTGCCCATTTTTAAAAAAAGTTGAAGAAGAATTTATTATTTTTTCACTTTTTGAGCATTACTTTGAGGGAGTCCAAATTTTTCTCTAACACTGTTCGCCAAAATTGTAGCCCTGGTCAAGATAAACAACTTTCGTGAAGATATCAAGCCGATCTGAACGTGTCTAGGCAACCTAAATAGCTCATAAAGTCCACGTTGATACCGGTTTTTCGAACCTTTACGCACTTATAAGCCAGTAACGTGGTTGAATATCAACCGATTTTAAATTTTTCAATGGATTTAGAAAGAAGAGACTGTGGCCTTTCCAACCATATATATAGTTATATTTGTAACTTGTCATATCTGTTTGTTTTTTGTCTCGAAATTTCAAACTTTTGTAATTTTTTACAATTTTTAAGTTTGATGAAGTTTGTAGCCCCTATTTTATAAGGACACCCTAATGTTAACTACATTATTCAGAAAGTGCACGCTTTCACGAGTTAAACGCATACTTGTTTGTAAAAATCTGTTAACAAATAGTTAAGTTATTCATGTTTTCCGAGGGACGCAACTTTCATATCCTATACTAAAATCAAAGTTGAAGTAATTAACAACAACACTAAAACAATGCTTCTTCTTTAACTCTTTGATTTTAGTATAGGATATAAAAGTTGCGTTCCTCGGAAAACATATTAAAATGTATGTAGTAATTATAATTAGGTTTTCTGAGGATTCGCCTCCTATCACAATATAAATTTACCGACCAATTTTCATTACCCTCCAACAACAGGTCATTTTGTATAGGAGTTCCCAGAAGCCGTGAACCGATATAGTCCATATACATTTCGGAGTCCAATTTTCATAAGCGAACATTATACGCAAAACTTGAGTGAATTCAGTTTACTTACAAAAAGGATATGTCGCTCGTTTTGTGCAAGACCGTCATAACTCAAAAAACGTTATTTTTGAGTTAATGATGTAGAAATGTTCATTTCATCATATTCCATGTTGTGTAAAAAATTCATGTTAATATCTTTTATACACTTCGCATGAGAGCTATTTGAATTCCTCCATTTCGTACAAGTTGGGTGTAAATTCAAAACTTTAAACGCGTTTATCTCGGAATTGATTTTTTTGAGTTTTGACAGTCTTGCCCAAAACGAGCGATATATGTAAAACTATGAGGGTCAATTCGGACAAAGGTTTCGGTTTTCTAAGGGTTTGTCAACTATTGCCAGAAAATTAAACTGACCCAATTCAAATATCCTTCGGTCGTCTGTTTGGCAGTTCTGAAAGAAATATTAATTATCCAAAAATAGGTAATTTTGTATGGGAGGTATCAGAATGGGTGGGGCTATTCTGCCCATTTACAAACCCATTAGTTCGTTTTGAAAAATATTAACACTGGTTAATTTTCATACCGATCCGTTAAGGTTTACTCGAGATATCCTGCTCAACGGCCATCCAGACAGACGGACATAGCTCAATCGTCTTAAAACGTCCTGAAATGAATTTGGTCTTAAGATACTTGGGGTCTTACTCGTCTCCCATAATGCACTTTACACTTTTTTTTAGTATCAAATAATATATACCTTCCTACCCGTCGGGTGAGGGTATAAAAAAGAAATCAAATTTAATAATTACAAATTTAACACATTTCTGCACAGACTTAATAAGTAAAGGTATTTGATTAAGGAGTCATGAGTCTTCTTTAAACTGTATATGCCATAAAAATTTACCTAAACAACATTTGAATCAAACAAGTTCAACAAATTTATAACGACATAATTTTAAATCATGTCATCTTACAAACATGATTACAATCAGCAATTTTATTTTAATAAACCACAACTAAGTATCACTCTTACAAACCTAGTCCTGTATTCGCTATGTTAACTTTTACATTATAATTTCTATCTCCACGTGATTGTAAATAAATGTGTCACATTACTGATGTTAGTCTGCGGCAAATCTCTTTTGCATGGAATTACCGCACTGGCATTCTTTTATTTTACTTTAGCACTAGCATCACACTCCTCAAAAACTACTTCTCATATATATTCATACCATACCTAACCATGATAGCGCAAATTTGCATACCAAATACTAATTTCCCTGTTTGTCTGCATGATTACAAAGAAAAATATTATCTTAAAAATTTAAAACAATTAAACTAACACTATCTTAACATGTCATCTGAAAATTTTACAAATTTTCAGCAATTTTCTGCAAACAAACTATGCAAATTTCTAACGCTTACCATGACTGAAAGGGCGGACGGACGTAGAATGCCTATCAACAAAGCACATAAATATTATGAACACATAATTTGCCTTTACAAGTTTTCAAAATCTCATCACATCACCAGCTGTATAGACAAACAGTTAATTACTCACACTTTTTCATGTATGTAAATGTTAGGGTGACCAATAATAAAGCAGATTTTTCGCCGTATTCCCTCAAAATAAAAACAAAAGTAATTTTAGATTCCTAATGTTCGCTGATATATACAATATATAGTTCAATATATATTTTATACCTGACTTTGGTAGCTGTGGGTTGATTGATAGAACCATTTTGGTCATGCAAGTCGCCTATTGTTAAAGTTACTGAAATTCCGTAATACTCGTGCTTTTTATTTTGGGGAACAATAACTTGGTTTTTTTTTTTTAAATATTCAAATACCAGTACCAAGATGTATTAATAAAGGTGGCGTTAACAGCCAGCTGGTTTCTGACTTTTTTTCTGATTTTGGTGCCTCTGCACTGTCAACTTACATATACTCGTCGGGTTGCGCCTTTCGGTTGTCAAAATTTTGTATGGAGATTTTGACACTAGAGAGGCACTACACAAAATAAATTGCCTGTTGTTGTTGAAATGCCAAATTTGTTGTACAGATAACTCCACCTGTATTAATACATCTTGACCAGCACCCTTAGGGGTGAGTGTATATTCGTTTGATACGAGAAAAAGTGTAATGCATTAAAGAAGACGAGTTAGACCTCAAGTATCTTAGGACCAAATTCGTTTCAGGACTTTTTAAGACGATTAAGGTATGTCCGTCCGTTTGACTATGATTTGATCGATTAAGCCAGATTCTACTTGGCTTAACCCTAAAGAAGGGTGACAATAGCCACTCATAATTTACATATTAGTCTGTTTTGTACATCACCCTAATCTATACGAGTATGAATACCAAAGTTGTATATATACAAAAGTCAAACTACTTAGAACGCCCTTTCGTATCGAAATATGAAAGGATTATTTTTTGAAACTAGAAAATGTTTTTCATTATCCTTAACAACAGCAGCCGCAGCCCACACAATAAAATCTTTACACTTTACGTTAGAACATCACACAAAAACATCTATACATACATGTATACACAAACATATACCTATTTTCAAGAGGACAGTGGTAAAGTTATATGTAAATATGGGCAAATTTTTTTTAGTAAATGAAAACTTATAACTTACTTACTTACTTAGCTGGTACTTCTTTGCAATCCCAGTGGATTAAATACCGCACGTAGAAAAATATTTTAAGCGCCTCGATCTTCTTCTGTGCTTCTTCTCCAGTTAGTCACGCCAAGTTCTGTAAGGTTCTCAGTAACCTGGTCTTTCCAACTGAGTTTTGGTCGCCCTTTTCTGCGCCGTCCATCGAGTTCATTGTCGATGACTTTTCGAGCTGGAGCATTTTCGTCCATGCGTACAACATGACCTAGCCAACGCAACCGTTGCACCTTAATGCGTCTGACCACGCCAATGTCAGTGTACAGCTCGTACAGCTCATGATTCATGCGACGCCGATACTCTCCGTTAACGATGATGGACCCATATATTTTACGGAGTACCTTCTGAGCCATACATTAAGACGAGTAGAACCAGTTTCTGGTATATCATAGCTGGAGTTTTGTTCGTCGAGAGAGGGCTCTGTCATTGAATCGCTTGCTTAGTCCGTAGTAGCATGTACTTGCAAGCAGGATTCTTCTCCGGATTTCTAGGCTGACATTATTTGCTTTGTTGATGGCGGAGCCTAGGTAGACAAAATTATCTACCACCTCGAAATTATAGTTGTCAACGTTCACGCAGTTTCCCAAACGAGTAGATTCTTTGTTCGTTGAAACTATTAACTTCGTTTTGTCCTCGTTCACCGTTAGGCCCATTTTCGCTGATTCCTTCTGTATGCATGAGAAGGCTGCAGTCACATCCCGCAGTTTTCGACCGATAATGTCGACGTCATCAGCGTACGCGAGTAGCATGTGGCTTTTGTTGAATATAGTGCCACTCGTGGTTACTGCAGCTTTTTTCATTATCATCTCCATCATTGAAGAGATCACACGATAGGCCGTCGCCTTGTGTTAGGCCTCGTCTGGTACAGAATGGCTCCGTAAGGTCCTTGCCTATCTTTCTGCCGCATCGGGCTGTCGAAGGCAGCTTTATAGTCGACGAAAAGATGGTACGTATCGATCTGTTTCTCATGGGTCATTTCCAGGATTTGCCGAAGTGTGAAAATCTGGTCAGTTGTTGATTTTCCAGGTCCGATCAGGTTGGATAACACTGGCTTTAGTCTTTCACATAGCACACTCGATAGGACCTTATATGCGATGGATAAAGGCTAATCCCGCGGTAGTTGGAGCACACACTTGGATCACCTTTCTTCAGCACACTACATAATACAATCGTCGGGCATGCACTCTTTAAGCCAAACCGTGCGCACGAGCTGGTGCATGCTCGTTCCTCGCCACCGGACTTGAAGAGCCCTGCCGACAGACAGTCGGCACCGGCTGCTTTGTTGTTTTTCAGCCACGATATTGCTCTTCTTACCTCGGCTTGACTTGGTGGTAGGCAATCTAAGCCGTCGTCGACAATTGGCGTGAGAACTTCACGTGCGCTGCCTTCTGGAACCAGCAGTTGCTGGAAGTGTTCTCTCCATATGTGCAACACAATCTGCGTAGCCGTGACCGGATTTCCATCCTTGTCCTTACAGGTGGGGAGGCCATTACCGTATCCATTTGCTCTTACTTTCTGGTAAAATTTTCGGGCCTCACCTCTATCCCTGTATCGTTCTATATACTCGTTCTCCCGTTCCTTCATCTGACGTTTTTTCGCCTAAATAGCTGTCTCGCCTGTTTTGCTTTCTTATTAAGCAACATCAATTTCGATTGTATGTATTAGGTGACGGTAAAATGACATAATCGTCAAGGAAGTCTGGAAGTCTAGACACGAACCTGCTGGTACCACCCATACAAATGTAGCACTCCGCCCACTTTAGAGATGGAGTAATAATATCAATAAACTCGACAAGATCGTACCCAAATTCTGTATTTAGTAAAGCTATAACAGTATAAAGTTTTGAAAAAAAAATTGGAAGTCTAACCACGGCCTTTCTGGTACCTCCCGTACAAATGTACCTTTCCGCCCACTTAAGAGATGGAGCAATAATATCAATAAATCCAACGCGATCGTACCCATATTCTTTATTTAGTAAAGCTATAGCAGGATACAGTTTTTGAGAAAAACTGGAAGTCTGGTACCTCCTATACACATCTGGTACCGCCCACTTTTGAAATCGATTAACATTATTAATATACCTAATGCGATCGTGCCCAAATTTTTTATTTGGTAAAGTTCAAGCATGATAAAGTTTTGGAGAAAAAATCTGGAAGTCTAGACACGCCCCTTCTGGTACTTCCTATACAAATGTACCACTCCGCCCACTTTAGAAATCGTGTAATAATATCAATATAATACATCAATATAATACATCAATATAAATGAAATGTTCTTACTGGTTTTCTAAAAATCTTATTGCAGGTTTTTTTCTGTATTTGAATTTTGAATAATGAAATTGTACAAAGTTCAAAGGCTCTCAATGACATAGTCCTAGAAATATTTTTTGACATATACTGCAGAAGCTGTCACTTAATGCCTATTGTATCGCTGCCACCACGTTCTTCAAAACCAATTACAATTTATTTCATTTGATTTCTACCAATTCACTGTGCGGTCTGCAAACGCATAAACATTTACACTCACTACATACACATACATCTGAAGTCATTCTAAGGAGGTGTTAACTTTACAATGTAAATATAGTTTAAACTTTCGAAACTCTAATATACCCTCACATAGATACACATGTTGTAACAGTCCTAGTGGTAGTAAAACAACGTATACCTATAACCGAATACGTACACAGGAATATCCTTAACATCCCAGCGGCGAAAGGAAGGACCTAGAAGGCCTCATTAAACGCTTTTAAGAGCAATCTGTAGGCCTTCCCTCTGTATTCCCTCTACCTTTCTAAATAACATAGGGTGCCGTTGGGAGGATACAGGACCTGCATACACATGAAAAAAGAAGGTCTTGAAATTTAAAAAAAAAACTATGCAGTTTGTCATCCTCAAATTGTTTAGTTTACTTTTAGATATTACTCACTTTTATATATTTTTCTATTCTTACACATTTTTACCAACGACAGTAAACCTTGCAGGAGTTTGAACTTATTACCTCGCGATTGTTAGTCAGCCATGCTACCATCTAGGCTATGAAGATGCGTTTGAATTGTGTGACTGAAACTAATCATAAAAACATACGAACACCTTTCTTGTAGTATTTTCTATTCATTCCTTCTATGAGAAGGGAAACGAAATGGTTATGCACACGGAATGGTGTGATGACAAATCATCTAAAACCTTGATTCTCCCTTCTCAAAAACGGCCTGTAGCATAGGTCTTTAAAGATTGGAGTGAATATGTTCTCGGGATATTTCAGAAGGGTAGGAGAAGGTGAAAACAAAGCCTTGATGACATTACGTCTAAATGACTCAGAAGGCCTTGTTGCATTGCTGCTTGTAGAAGTTCCTTAGAAATTTCGCCGCTGGACTACTCTATACGTACAGTCGTCATATTAGTTTCTCATCTACAGCTTTTAACTTTAGCTATTGTTATGGTAAAAGTACAAGCAAACTTTCTGACAAACTCTAGTAAAACACTCTAAAAAACAAACACACACACACACACGCCCACATCCACTTAGGATCTGGAGAGATTTTCCTTTAGGCATTTAGGATGTAACACTGCACTTCAATGTGGCAGTGGAATGTTTTGTATGTGATAAACTTTGTATAAATATTTTTACAAAGTTTTCAGTGTTGGCTGCTTTGTCCATATCCTTTGTGTGCCCGTAACATGTGATTGGTTTGTGCTTAGGGTTCGGTGCCAGTTTGAAGTTCATTGTTCTGATATTACGACAATGTACTGTTGGGGGAGTAAAAGGTAGAAGATGCTTTCGGTCCTTGTTTTAACACTTAATTTCAGCGGTACACCATGTGAGTGTGTGTATCAACACTGCAAACGTGTTAAACTTTTAATGGACACGACATATTACTTAAGACTCTTCATACATATGCCAAATACTATGGTCAATTGACTGAATAAAGTTGTAAAAGAAAATTTGTTGTGGTTTAAAAGAAAAAATTCAACCGAAAAATTAAATGGTCTGTTGTATGAGCTATTTACTGTGAGGAGAGTTTTGCAAATAAAATCTATTGGAAATTGGGGTGCGAAAAAACACTGAATACTTTTGGAATTGAGTACAGTAGGCATTGCTCAAATGAAATAACGCATATATGAAATTACCGCATATAAGAAAAATGTCACTAAAATATAAATTTTGTTAATCTTTTTGTTTAAAGTTTCTTGGGTGTGCCAACGCTACTTATCTTAAAAAAACTTAATTTCCCTTTACACCCCATGAATGCGGTATGGAACAGCTTCTCTCGTTGTTGTGAATTAACACGCTTTCTATTTTAGATTCACAACAAACGGCATCTACTTGTTTATCGAAGAATGCGAACGTCACAGTTTGAGATGATTTTACTAGACATGTCAATTGACTCGACACTTATACTGCAAAGTTGCTGTCTACAACATCGAGGGGGCCGGCAATGAAAGAAAAATGTAGGTGGCTGGAGCTGGGAATCGAACCACGGATCTCCCGCAGGGTAGTCAAGTGTTCCAACCACTATGCCACGGCCGGTTACACTAATAGAGCATTTTTGTCGGTTTTAAGTAACTTGTATTACCTACTTACTAAGATGCTTTGCTGGTAGCATGCCATTTGAGTTACTCAACATATATCGTTAATGTAACGGTTGCACTTACAGTTAGCTGTTTCAGCAGCCATCAATTCACAGAATAAGATATGCAAGTCCGGCAAAGTGATTTGGAACGAAGTTTTCCCTTCTAATACCCATATATGGGAAGCATTCGCTATCCGCCGCCTGCACGTCGTTGGCTAGGAGTTACAGCCTTCCCCGAGAAAAATACTACGTTTTTATACCATCACCCTTAGGGATGAGGGTATATATCATTTGATACGACCCAAAAGTGTAACACATAGAAGGAGTCACTTAAGATCCTAGGTTTTTTTGAACCAAATTCGATTCATGACTTTTTAAATCGTTTGAGCAATGTCCGTCTGGCTGTCCGGCTGGTTCGCACGATAACTTTCGAAAGACGCAACCAAATGTTTTGAAATTTTCCACGAGTAAATATTTCCCCAAAACTACTTACGGTATTGAAAATGGGCTACGTGACCACGCCCCTTCTGGTACCTTCCACACAAATGTACACTTTAGAAATCGAGTAATAACATCAATACATCGAACTCGATCGTTCCCAAATTCTATATTTAGTAAGTTATAACAGGATAAAGTTTTGGAAAAAAATTTAAAGTCAAGCCACGCCCCTTCTGGTACCTCCAAAACAAATGTACAACTCCGCCCACTTTAGAGATGGAGTAGCAATATCAATAAATCCAAGGCGATCGTACCCAAATTCTTTATTTTAGTAAAGCTATAGCAGGATACAGTTGTTGAGAAAAAAAAACTGGATATCTAGCCACGCCCCATCTGGTACCTCCCATATACATCTGGTACCGCCCACTTTAGAAACCGATTAATATTATTAATAGACCTAACGCGATCGAGTCCAAATTCTGTATTTAGTAATGTTCAGGCAGGATAAAGTTTTGGAGAAAAATCTGGAAGTCTAGACACTCCCTTTCTGGTACCTCCCATACATATGCACCACCTCGCCCACTTTAGAGATGGAGTAATAATATCAATAAATCCAAGGCGATCGTACCCAAATTATTTCTTATAGTAAAGCTATAGCAGGATACAGTTTTTGAGAAAAAAAACTGTAAGTCTAGCCACGCCCCATCTGGTACCTTCCATAAAAATGTACCACTCCGCCCACTTTAGAAATCGAGTTATAATATCAATATAATAGAACAATTTTTGTTTTACTGAGGGTGAGGGTATATGTAAGTCGGGTTGCCCGACTGCCTTAAGTGCCTTAGTGCCTTAAAATCGCCATCAAATATCCACCTTATTGTACACAGTCTTTCTTAGTCACTAAATGGCCTAGAGAACTCTCTTATATCAGTCAAACCAAAACGCAAAAATAAGTCCTTCCTAACCAACGAACTGTATCAAATACAGGTGGCTCAGATCTTCAATATAAGATAATCTTAAGAAAAACGCATTTAAGTTTACCTTTTTTTTTGGTGAATGAAATCTTATGCTGTTAATGGATTTGTTGTGTTTTTTCGATGCCATTACTACCCTTTTATGGTCATCCCCCGTCAGTCCGCACAATCAGGTGATAGATGGGCTTAGACATTGAAACTTATCTTTGGTAAAGATTTTGAAATTGATCTTAATTAATGAACGACAAGAGCAGATCACATTTTAAATTGATGCTAGGCTGCAGAGAAAGATATCCTACTAAAATGTACCTGTAGGAAAATATCCCAATAAAAGCAAAACAACAGCAACAACGATGTTAATCTTCAATAGCTCAGCAGGAGCCTGTACATAAAATAACATCGAAAAGGATCTATACAAGAAAGTAAAAGAGGTATCATAAAATTGTGGATAAAGCATTGAAATGACATTACACCTGATGTTATACATAAGATTGCAATTGGGTATAGTTTGCTTAGGCAAAGTGACTGAACTATTTAAAGATTTGATATTTTAACAGCAATATACAATTTTGTCTGCGATCGGTTTAGCTTATTGAAAGTAATAAATCCATATATTCTTAGATACATATCGTCAGCTGAAATGAAAAAGGCTATTACTCACAAAAATGTCAAAATCCTTGTTTTGATTGGATAAGATATTATTGAACAATATTCAAGTCCACACAACATTTTCATGTGCTGCGATTAAATATAGAGATTTTATTCAATAGACTTTTACTACAAAGTTGTTCTATTGAATACAAATTGTTTGCTTCACCTGTAAAATAATAAATTCATTAGTTAAGGCCGTTTGTATTTCAGCTGACGATATAGTTGACTGGTAAATATTGTGCATAATTGAATAGGATAAGTAAATAATTGTGTAGAGCTATGTTATAAGGCCATAGGCAATAAAGCCATATGACCGCATTTCCATCCATATTGAGAAATAAGGCCGTATGGCTTTATCATTAATAATGGCAATGTTGTATCTGACGATTATGTTAGTCGAATAGCGATGATGATGATTAGGGCGACCATTTTTCAGCACGAAAAAAACGGTTTTCAGTACTTAAAACAGCATGAAAAACCCTTGAAATAAGCACGATAGATTTTATATTCAGCATTTATAATTTTTTTTATTTGTTGAAAAACAAACAAAAAACAATTTCACATCTATTAAAAAAGTAATAAAAACCGGTACAGAAATTTCAGTCAGTTAAACTGACTGATAAATACCATCACCCAATACAAGATATTGTTTAAGTCTTGAGTTATTGAAATTAATCGATTTGTAATTAAAACCAGTTAGAAAGTTTCAGTCGGGCAACCCGACTTACATTTACCCTTACCCTCAGTAAAACAAATAATTTTCTATTATATTGATATTATTACTCGATTTCGAAAGTGGGCGGAGTGGTACATTTGTATGGGGGGTACCATAAGGGGCGTGTCTAGACTTCCAATTTTTTCTCCAAAACTTTGTCCTGTTATAAGATAACAAAATACAGAATTTGGGCACGATCGTGTCTAGTGTATTGATATTATTACCCTATTTCTAAAGTGGGCGGAGTGGTACATTTGTATGGGGGGTACCATAAGGGGTGTGTCTAGGCTTCCAGATTTATTCTCCATAACTTTATCCTGTTATAGCTTTACTAAATACAGAATTTGGGCACGATTGCGTTGGGTGTACTGATATTATTACTACATCCCTAAAGTGGGCGGAAAGGTACATTTGTATGGGAGGTACCATAAGGGGCGTGTCTAGACTTCCAATTTTTTCTCCAAAACTTTGTCCTGTTACAAGATACCAAAATACAGAATTTGGGCACGATCGTGTCTAGTGTATTGATATTATTACCCTATTTCTAAAGTGGGCGGAGTGGTACATTTGTATGGGAGGTACCAGAAGGGGCGTGTCTAGACTTCCAGATTTTTTCTCCAAAACTTTATCCTGCTTGAACTTTACCAAATACAGATTTTGGGCACGATCGCGTTAGGTCTTTTAATAATATTAATCGATTTCTAAAGTGGGCGGTACCAGATGTGTATGGGAGGTACCAGATGGGGCGTGGATAGACTTCCAATTTTTTTCTCCAAAACTTTATCCCATTATTGCTTTACTAAAAATATAATTTGGGTACGATCACGTTTGATTTATTGATATTATTTCTCCATCTCCATAGTGGGCGGAAAGGTAGGTTTGTATGGGAGGTACCAGAAGGGGCGTGGCTAGGCTTTCAAAATTTTTTCCAAAACTTTATCCTGTTATAGCTTTACTAAATACAGAATTTGGGGACGATCCCGTAGGGTGTATTGATATTATTACTCGATTTCTAAAGTGGGCGGAATGATGTATTTGTATGGGAGGTACCAGAAGGGGCGGGGCCATGTAGCCCATTTGCAATACCGTAAGTAGTTTTGAGAAAATAATAACTCGTGCAAAATTTCAAAACATTTGGTTCCGTCTTTCGAAAGTTATCGTGCGAACCAGCCGGACAGCCACCAGACAGACAGACAGACAGACGGACATGGCTCAAACGACTTAAAAAGTCATGAATCGAATTTGGTTCAAAGAAACCTAGGGTCTGAAGTGACTCCTTCTATGTGTTACACTTTTGGGTCGTATCAAATGATATATACCCTCATCCCTAAGGGTGATGGTATAAACAATAAGTAAATTAACCAAATTATTCAATCGTGTATTCATACAAAGAAAGTAATTTTTAAACCAAAAAAAAAAATTCTTAAAGTGAGATTATACCTTGGTCAATGTCACGATTACAATTAAGCACTAAGTGCATTTTTAAATTTTCCAAGGATAAATTTTTACGTTGGTTTGTAAAAAAATTTTCATATATAGAAAAAACGCGTTCCACGTCACACGATGAAACGGGAGCGTTTTTAAAAAATGTTGATTCAGCAGGCGAATGTTTTCCCATAAACGCACTTGTTGTTTTGGAATTTTTAAAAATAATATTGTTGATTTCCACAAAACCAGGATTTCGCGCAAGAACGGCAGTCATGTTTTTAAAATAATTTTTATCAGATGTTTTTCTATAGCATGTTAAATTGATTTTATTGTTTCCAAGCTTTCATTCAATGGCAATCCGCTTGACTCAATTTTTGTGTTGGCATGCCAGATGCACTAAAAGTTAATTTTTATAAAGGAAAAGTCTGATTACAAATTTTCATTAGAAAGAACCTCTTTGCTTTATCGCAATGCTTCAGAATCATTTTCGTTAAACTCTTGAATGACTTCCCTTATGTCTTCCAAATAATTTGAATAATACTCCGCTGCTTCCAACCACGTTCCTCATCGTGTCGTTATTGGTTTAGGTTATAGAGGCACATTAGGTTTCATTAGTTTAAATTTTTGTTTTCGATAAGGCGCCTGAAAACTATAGGAATATAACGAATCGAACGATCTAAGCTATCGATAAAAATAGGGCTATTACAAAATCTTGAACACAGACTGTGTGTAAAATAAGAGGATAGTTTGCAAATTGAATTCTACCTGTCATATTTTTATGAACCGCAAGGGCTTTTGATATGTAAAAATTTTCAATTGATAGAAACATATCTTATCAAAATGTATTAAAAATTAAAATAAGGGCAAAAACAGCATGAAAAAGCACAAACCTTTTAAATAAGCAAGATCGCTTGAAATCGTTAAATTAAGCAGCATCAGCAATATTCAGCATGTGCTGAAAATTAGTCGCCCTAATGATGATAAACTACAGTTATCCCATTCGGAAAATGGTGTGAAACAAAACCCAATTATCCAGTTTTAAGCGAATCTGATAAGTTTTTATTTTTTGTCCGCCATATTGGATCCGCCATTTTGAGATTTAAAATACTGAAGCCGAATTCGTAATCAGTGACCCCAAAAACTCCTGAGCAAGGAGTTTCAAGCAATTTCAGTCCTTTTCTTATTCTAGATATTTAAAAAACATATTTTTTTGCAAAAATACTGTTCTTTAGCTTCAACTTATTGTCAATTTGTGAATTTTTGGTTTGTACCACGTGAAAGAGCATCTCAAAATCTAGCATAATCGCAAAAAAAAGTGAAATACGTATTTTTGACACGTAAGCCCCCTTTTCACTGGTAAATAATTGGATTTGGCATTACTGGATTTCAGTTGGTTTAATTCGGACTTCGGCGTGTTGAATCTAACTTTTGTAGGTTGAACCAAATTTCTCTCGGTTTAATCAAACTTCGGTCTGTTGGATCCAAGTTTGGCTGGATCAATCCAATTTCGTTTTGTTTAACTTAATTTCGGTCGGTTGAATCGGACTTAAATCTGTTAAATCCAATTTCGGTTGGTTAAACCCAATTCCGTTTGGTTTATCTTGACTTTGGTCGGTTTAACCGGACTTCTGCCTGTTAAATCCAACATCGGTTGGTTGAAACCAATTTCTTTCTGTTTAATTGGATTGCGGTCAGTTGAATCCAACTTCGGTTGGTTAAACCCAATAACGATTGGTTTAACTTGACTTCGGTCGGTCAAATCAGACTTCGGTCTGTTGAAACCAACTTTTATTGGTTCGACCCAATTTCGATTGGTTTAACTTGACATCGGTCGGTTTAACCAGACTTCGGTCTGTTGAACCCAACTTTTATTGCTTCGACCCAAATTCGATTGTTTTAACTCAAATCAAATCGTTTTAATCAATCTTATGTCTGTTTAATCCAACTTTGGTTGGATTCGATTAGATTGGTCTAACTTGACTCTGGTCAGTTTAAACGGACTTCGGTTTGTTGAATCCAACTTCGGTTGGTTGAATTCAATTTCTTTTGGTTTAACTCGACTTCGGTTGGATTAATCAGACATCGGTCTATTCAATCTAACTTTGCTTCAACACCACTTCGAGTTCCAGACAAAAAGCTGAATTACCGACAAACACAATTCCGAGTTGGTTATACGAAGCCGATTTGGAAAACGCGAATTAACAACACGATCCCGAGTTTTGGAAACGATTCTGGTCTCCCGAATCTGCAAAACGTTTCCGTATTTGTGATATGAACCTGAACTGCCGACAAACCAGAACCATCAATACATTTTCGAATTGCTGATGTTAACCTAAATCGCAGACAAACTCGAATCACCTAGACAATGCTGAATTGACGACAACTCTGAATTATCAATACTTTTCCGAGTTGCTGAAATACCATAGTTAACATGTTCCTGATCTATTGGCCTCTAAATTGTTAGAGAAATAAAGTTGATCCTTTCAAATCGGCCCGAGCGAGAAAGTTTGCGATTATCTTAAATCGCCTTAAGCCTCGAAACGCATTATCGTAGTCATGGATAACATCAATACTTTCCGAACGCATACTGAAAATACAGACAGACGTTGCTATCGCAAAATTCAAACACAAATCTGAATTATATTCGTATCTAAAAACTGTATCCAATATGTTATTCTTCTTCTTTAATGGCAGCAACAACAGAAATTCATCTATCAGTAGCCGCACGTAGAAAAGTATTCCAAGCGCTTCGGTTTTTTGCGCTCCGTAGATATCGTCACACCAAGCTTGAACCGCCCATCGAGTTTATTGCTGAAGACTTTTCTAGCCGGGGCATTCAGTCTATTTGAACGCGCTTGACTACGTCGAAGTCTTTGTACAGCTCATACAGCTCATGATTCATTCGACGACGGTACTCGCCGTTAACGATGATGGGTCCAAATATTTTGCGTAGTATTTTTCTCTCGAAGACTCCCAAAATAGATTTATCCGCTTGTGCCATAACCCAGGATTCAGCGCTGTACAGCAAGACAGGTAGGATCAGAGTCTGGTAGAGCTGGATCTTTGTTCTTCGAGAAAGCGCTTTGTCATTAAATCGCTTGCTTAGCGCATAGTAGCAGCGGTTGGCGATCAATACTCATCTTTTGATGGCGGAGCCAAGGTAGACAAAATCATCTACCACTTCAAAGTTATAGTTGTCAATGTTCACGCAGCGTCCCAGACGAGTGGACTATTTGTTCGCTGAAACAAATAACTTAGTTTTGTCCTCATTAATCACCAGACTCACATCCCGAAATCCACGGCCAAAGATATCTATATCATCGGCATACGCGAGCAGCATGTGACTTTTGTTGAAGATGGTACCATTAATGTTTACTGCATCCTTCCGCATGATCATCTCTATTACGATGTTAAAGAGATCGCAGGACAGACTATCGCCTTGTTTAAAGCCTCGCTTGGTAGAAAATGGCTCAAAAAGATTTTTGCCAATTTTCACTGAAGACTTCGTGTCAATCAGTGTCATCCCGTAAAGTCGTATTAGCTTCGCGGGGATACTAAACTCAGCCATAGCATCCAACAATTTCTGTCGTGTCGGGTTGTCGAATGCAGCGTTGTAGTCGATGAACAGATAGTAGGTGTCGATCTGCATTTCTTGGGTCTTCTCCAGGATTTGTCGTAGTGTGAATATCTGGGTCCGTTGTGGATTTACCAGGTCTATAAGGCTTTAGTCTTTCACATAACACACTAGACAGGACCTTGTATGCGATGGGTAAAAGGTTAATCCCGCGATAGTTGGTACACACACTTGAATCGCCTTTCTTAAGCACGGGTCATAGGACACTCAGATACCAATCATCGGGCATGCACTCCCTGAGCCAAATCGTGTTTATAAGCTGGTGCAGAATGTTACCAGCTCATCTCATCGCCTTGCGATCGCCGTGCTTATCTCTTTTTGGCTCGGTGGTGGACAGTCTACTCCATCGTCGATGATTGGCGCGATTTCGTCACTTATGCTGCCTTTTGGAAGGAGAAGAGATTGAAAGTGTTTCCTCCATATTTGCAGCACACTCAGAGTGGGGGGGGGGGGGTTCATGTTGTTTCTTTTCTTCGTGTTTTCATAATAATTGTTCTGTTTAAGGAAAGTGGCTTATTGGGCATCCGCGCCCGATCCTAGTTTCTTGGGGCTGCCAAAACCATTAAGAGAGCCTGTGTTGAGGTTTAGTAACATCTGTTGCCTACTTCCTTACGGATGTTCAGTGGCATTGCCCGGGGAATACGTGATCTCTCGGACGTTGTGAGCTGCTTGGGAATCTCCAAAGAGAGCTTCTAGTTACTCCCAAATGAATAAACATTTCGTAATAAATTTTAGCTCGAAATCATCACCAAAAATGCGAGTTTGGTTGGGAAACGGGAGTAGTTTTCGTCCGATCTTGCTCATCTTTACATAGAACTTAACCTCAGAGGATAGAAGCTGGCATACCAAATTACAAATGGAAGAACAAACTGAATATATCATGCAGTCTGAGCGGGAGAGTGGTGAAGGGTATAAACTACAACAAAATCGGTGTAAGAGAATGCATAAATCCAAAGCTGCATAAAAAAAGCAGGCTCAAAACAGGAGAATGTCATGAACGGCCATTTAAATCAATATTTGGCTCTTGGCTATTTTAAAATTGCCACTTCACCATCCAAATTTTTTGGGGAGAGACTTAAACATATCGACAAATTTGCAGTAGGTGTTTTTTTTCATTTCAAATTTTAAAGCTATACAGTAACTACAATCTGCCAATGTTCACCTACTAACCACTCAAACAATACAAACAACGATAAAGATCTTGAAAACGCTTCTTCGACAATTGTACTCGAGTGTAGAGATAAATAACAAATCGAACTGAAGAAAACAGTAGCTGCTATGAATGAGATTTATAATTGCATCTCCTACTCAACAGCCAGCGCTTCAACCATTCGATACACAGCATCACCAGATATTTTGTCAACTCATTTTTATCACTTTGGTTAATACCTGCAACTCCTCCATCCTATCAACCATTTCTATCGATGACTCTTTGTATTTTATTATCGCGCAGCATTTAAAAGGTGGCAACAATATAAAACTCCAACACAAAGTGTAGAATATCACAGTGCAGTTTTTGGTTTTTTTTATAGCGTTTTAATTTTCAAATACTGCTCCAGTCAGACAAAGGAAAACATCGATTAACAACCGCTGAAGAACAGCCCACAAAAAACAAAAAGCTAATCTCACGCATCTGAAGAGGCAGGTAGCCAGCCAGGTAGTTCAGGTGACACTCGAACAATGCCATCCAACCAATATGTCAAGAAATTACTTTAATATCAATTCATTTTGGTTGCTATACATATTCTGCTCTTTTCAATGTCTTTCGGTGCGGTGTGAAACGGTGCTCTGGTGTTGAATTTTGTATTGTTGATTAGTGAACATGAGCTTATCTTGATGGGAAGACCAAAAGTAATAATGTGTTATTATAGAGTGGATCCAAAGATTAAGTAGAGGTCGCTACAGATCGACCTACAGATATTTCGATGGGAGCTCGATTGGTGGATAATCCAACACCATAAATGAAGATTTGTTAAGCAGATAATGGAAATCTATAGGGAGAGATGTTTAATTCCGAAAAGGCGATTGGAAAATAATGTGAAAACATTCTTTCACATCGATCTAATAGCTCAAGAGTAAATGTGTGACAGAAACATTTGTAACGATGTGAATGTAAGCTACTTGATGGCTTAAATGAAAATTTAACTTTTAAATTAAAAGAAAAATGAAATGAATTTTAGTGTCATCATGGGATGTCTCCAAAAGCTACACGTGCGGACACGACTAAGAAGAATATTCAAAAAATAATACCGAATCTAGATGTATCTATTAAGATGATGGTATCAATTTGTAAACTCCGTTAATTCATTACGATAGACACAGTAAAAAGTTAAAGAGGGAAATCAGCAGCTTAGTGTTATTATAATATATTGTAACAAATAATAACTTTATACCTAAAACGTTGTACGCGTAATTGGAGTAATCAATTCGCTCGCCGGTTAGCAACTAGATTTACTGCATGCAGCATTTACATCCATCCAGGCAACATGTCCCAGCCATCGTAGTCGTTGGATTCTGACTCTTTGACGTCGATGTCGTGGTAAAGCTCATACAGCTCATGCTTCATCCAATGGCGAAACTCGCAGTCGACACAGATAAGTCCATATATTTTTCAGAGTACTTTTCTCTCGAATACTCCCAGGTTTTGTATGTCCGTTGTCGTAAGCACTCATGATTCGGCAGCATACAACACAACGGGTAAAATTAACACCTGGTATAGCTGCTTCTTCGTATCTCGAGAAAAGGTGGTGTTACTATAATGCCGCCAAAGTCAGTAAAAACCGCTTTACGATGAGAAAACTGCAGTCACATCCCGCAGATTTCGGCCAATAATGTCTATACCACGGCATAGGCTAGTGGCATGTGGCTCTTGTGGAATATGGTGCCAGACATGTTGACACCAGCCTTTCTCATCACCTTCTCCATAACTATATTAAATAGTGTACAGGACAGGCTATCGCCCTGCCTGAGACCTCTTTTTGTGTTGAATGGCTCAGAGTGATCCTTACGAATCTTAACCGAGGATTTGGTGTTTTCCAAGGTACATCTGCAAAGTCGAATTAGCTTTGCAGGAATACCAAACTCAGACATGGCCTCATATAGCTTATTCCTTATCGGAGAGTCGAAGGCAGCTTTGTAGTCGACAAAGAGGTGGTAGGTGTCGATCTGCTTTTCATAAGTTGTTTCCAGGATTTGTCGTAGAGTGAATATTTGATCCGTCGTAGATTTACCAGGTCTAAAGCCGCACTGATAAGGTCCAATTAGATTTTCTACAATTGGCTTTAGACGTTCACACAATGTGCTTGAAAGGACCTTGTACGCAATTGCTAATAGGCTTATTCCACGGTAGTTCTTACATTCACTACGATCTCCTTTCTTGTATGTGGGACATAACAGACTGACACTCCAATCCCGGTCATGCTCTCCTCCAGCCAGATGTTCTCCATGAGCAGGGAGACCATCGGTTTCAGCAGTTTTTTTGTTTTTAAGGCGCGAGATGGACATATGTATCTCGCTCTGGCTCGGATGTGGACAGTTAATACAATCGTTATGGATTGGAGCATGGTCTCCTAGAGTGGTGCCAGTATCCAGTAAATTTCTAAAGTGATCTCTCCATATCTTCAGAACTTTATCCGGGTCCGTCACTAGCTGACCACCGCTATCCTTGCAGGAGGGCAACCCTATTCCACGCATTCTCGTCTTAACTCTCTTGTAGAATTTTCGGGTTCCCCTCTACTTCGGAGTAACTCAGTGCACTCATCCTGCCTCTCCTTCAGCTCCTTCCTTTTTCTTCTAAAAAAGACGAGTTGCCTTTCTTCTCTTCTCCCTGTGCAGTTCACGAACAGCTCGCGTTGCCATTGGCTGCAGTTTTGCCCCGTATGCAGCATCCGTCTCTCTCGTGGCATTGTGACATTCATAATCGTACCAGGCATATTCTTGAGACGGCTTTGAGTACCCAAGTACGCTCCTCGCAATCCGTTCTATAGAGTCGGCTATATATTGCCAATGCCAGGTTATATTATCAGGGGTTGGAGCATTCCGCAGCAGTTTAATTAGGTGGTTGGAGTAGGCGTCTGCTACCTCTGTGGTCCGCAGCTTATCGATGTCCAGCTTTCGTTGTGCCTGGTTACGTACGTTTTTCGCCATGCTTAGCCTTGTGCGTACCTTAACTGCGGTAAGGAAGTGATCCAAGTCAATGTTCGCACCCCTTCCATCGACTACCACGTGATCTAACTGATTCCTCGCCAATTGATCTGGAGATAACCTTGTTGCTTTTGAATATTTTTATGGTCAAATCTAGTGCTGCTAACTACCATATTTCTTGCCGGAGAGAAACCAATCAGTCTGATGCCATTGTTCGACGTTTCGCTGTGCAGACTGAATTTTCCGATTGTAGGCTCTAATGCGGTCTCCCTGCCTATTTTAGCATTAAAATCTCCTAGTACAATTTTGATGTCATGGCTGCGGCTACGGTCATATACATTTTCTAGGCTCTCGTAGAACTCGTCTTTGGCCTCATCGCTTTTCTCTTCTGTCGGAGCATGGGCACACATAAGTGTTATGTGGAAAAACTTTGTTTTGACTCTTATGGTGGCTATACGTTCACACACCGGGTTGAACCTTGAGACTAGGTGTCGCAGCCAACCACAAATCCACAACCAAACTCGTGCTTGTCCGCATGGTCTTCTTGCGCGAGCACCCGTGTCCCGTTCACCAGATTTCCTGTAAAGCGGTTATTTCAGCCTTGTAATCTTCAAGGACTTCCGCCAGTTGGATGGAGGCACCTGGTCTATACAGTGTTCTAACATTCCAGGTGCATATCCTCAAATCATGGTCCTTAATTCGTTTGCGGTGGTCGTCAACATTTTGGGGGGTCCGTTTTATTCTTATCTTACTTCTTTTCATTGCAATAGTTTATACGTCAGTGGCGGGTTGCAAGCCCAGCGCACCACGTCGCAGTTTTCTCCTCTGCCAGGATTTTATTGCAGCCGTCCATTCTGGGTCAGACGCTGACCAGGGTACCGCTCACTCTGAGCTGACGTGCCTGGGTTTTAGGTTTCGCCCCTCACATTTAGCCGTGCTCTGACGGGTGTCAGAAGCACGTTTCCAGGCGTCACCACTTGGATGTACTCCGTTCGCAGTAGTATCACGAATACGGAGCTCTGTGAGTAGACTTGGCAAGGATCACTCTGGGTTTGCCAAGTTACCTTGCATCACACTCCCGACGCCCTTTGCCACCTATCACAAGATAAATTAACCAGCCAATTTTCATAAGTTCGTTTGGAAGTTATGGGAAAAATATTAATTTTCCGAAAATAGGTCATTTTGTATGGGAGGTACCAGAAGGGGTGAAACCGATATAATCCATATTCATCACTCAGTCCAATTTTCATAAGCGTGCATCTTGGCCAAAATTTTAGTGAATTTAGTGTTCTTACAAAAAATATATGTATGTACAAATATGAGGGTCAATTTGATCATTTGTATGCGAGGTACCAGAAGGGGTGTGGCAAAGGTTTCCGGTTTCTTATGGTTTGTGCAAGATAAATAAACTGACCAAGTTCAAATACCCAAAGGTAGTCCGTTTGGAAGTTATGAAAGAAATATTAATTATCCAAAAATAGGTAATTTTATATGGGAGGTACCAGAAGGGGTACCTCCATTACAGTCGCATTAGCTTAGCTCGTTTTAAAAAATATTAACACTGGTAAAATTACTAGAGTTATCTTGCTCACCAGCCATTCAAACAGCCAGCCAGACGGACGGACACAGCTCAATCATCTTAAAGATACTTTATGTCTAACTCGTCTTCTTCAATGCGTTACACTGTTTTTCGAATCAAATGATATATACCCTCAACCCTAAGGGTGATGGTATAAAAATGGATGTGCGGGTCTAAAAGTAATTTTCACCTCTCACCAATTCCCATTTTTTGCGGTACAAAGTTTAATAAATAAAATATAGTTGTGGTGCAAATAACCAGTTGTATCACTATTTTTACAAATGGTGAAAGGTATCTGAGCTTCGGCATAGCCGAAGATGATTACCTTACTAGATTTTTAATGAAATAAATTCCTGTCGCCTCCAATGGTACTTTCAAGAGGGATAAAATGTAGAACCTGCTTTAAAAACTTTAACACATATATTTTTCAACGGTCTTATTAACCACTGCCGCCCATTAGGTATCATCATGGCTAGGGTAGGTAAGTTAGCCAGTTTAATTTGAAACCAAGACAGTCCTCTTCGTGCCCAAATAGGTTTTTACTTAGCTGCAAAGCCTAAACAATGTTCTTAGTCCTTCATAAACTTTGTTGATTTTTTTTATCTTTTATCTAAAACCCGATTCTGTTATTCAAATAATTTAATTCAAAATAGCCAGCCCTCTTTTACAGTTCCATTATCATTGCTTGTTATTCCATTCAATTATTTATGGTTTATTTAAAATAGTTTTATACACCAGCATTAGCTTTCTGAAAAACAATTGCAATTTGCCAACCAACTAAATGACACCAAACTACGACCACAACAGATACAAGGACACATCCTTTCGGCATTCGTAAACATAACCACCATAGTCCTTTACAACACCCATAAGAGACAGAGACTGAAACAATAACATCCACGTTGCTTCATCTTGCTGAAAGGAGAGGAGCAGAAGAACAAAAAAAAAAAAAAAACGACGAACAAAATGAAAGAAATAATATGCAAATTTTGTTGCCATTTCCATATAAACACAACAATGGGGCCACCAAAACATTTTAAGTAATTGCTTTAACATTTAAGGATTGTTTATGACGTTGTACCCTCCATCTGCCAACGTAACCAGTCTATGCCCTCATGTAAAGTCTACGAATAAGTTCGACCGGATACTAGTCGGTATCTCGCTGTAGTCTTTGTGTACGTATATTGCCACATAATGTGGCATGTTGTTAGCAATGGGTGCTAGATCTAAAAGTGGGCGTATTACAAATACATTTTAATCTTGTATCTTAAGGATTCCAAATGCTTTTAAAGTTAATACATTGAGGATTAGTTATTTGTATTGTCTAAAACTTTCCAAAAATACCCACAAAATTGTTCGTCTGTTATGGCAGCAACACTAAAAGCCGACAATGTTGATAGTGGTGGTCGTAAGAGGGGATGTGGATGTGGCTGTTGATGACTGTTTTATTCTAAGTGTTCGAAATTCATTTGTCATTCAAAAGCTTTAGTTTTCAGTGTTGAAGTTTATAAATGTTTGAAGTCATTACATTTTCATTAGCTATACGTATGTTATACAATAGTAATACAATGTCACCCACACTCACCCTCACATCACATCTCACCAAACGGACAAGGAAGGGAGGATATCCTTCACACACAGCCTCTTTATGTTGGTGTGCATGAGCAAATGTAGTAGCAACACCACCATCAACGTCGAAAAAGGACACTTGTTTTTCTCTAATAGTTTTCATATGAGTCCTGTTTTATTGTTATTCCGATGTAAAACCCTGGGATTCTGTTACTAGACCTCTTGACATTGTAAGCATGGACATTTAAAAACAATCTATATTATTGTCAATGCTGTAAAATCTATTATTAAGCAGCGAAGTAAAGAAACTGGGGTAGTTCATGGGGCTACAGCGTGTTTTTTTTTGTAACTCACTCATGTTTATTTGGTCCTGCTTGTCCCTTTTGCCATAGTGGTGATGTTAATGGGTTTTGCCAATTAGGATTACCAGATATGGTTGTTGTTTTCAAAATTAACAACGAAATGTTTTGCAATATGTGACATTATTTTTAAACTTAAAGGAGAGTTGGGGAATAAACATAAAGTTTTTAAGAGATGTATGATTTTGATATTTGTGAATTACAGAAAAAAAAAAAAATGTTTTTAAATTATTATTTAACAACAACTTTTAGTAGAAAACATTGTTATAGTTTTTTTTAAAAAAAACCAGTACAGAAATTTCAGTCAGTTAAACTGACTGATAAATACCATCACCCAATATAAGATATTGTTTAAGTCTTGAGTTATTGAAAATAATCGATTTGTAATTAAAACCAGTTAGAAAGTTTCAGTCGGGCAACCCGACTTACATTTACCCTTACCCTCAGTAAAACAAATAATTTTCTATTATATTGATATTATTACTCGATTTCGAAAGTGGGCGGAGTGGTACATTTGTATGGGAGGTACAAGAAGGGGTTATAGCTGTTATAGCTTTACTAAATACAGAATTTGGGCACGGGTGTACTGATATTATTACTACATCCCAAAAGTGGGCGGAAAGGTACATTTGTGTGGGAGGTACCATAAGGGGCGTGTCTAGACTTCCGAATTTTTCCAAAACTTTGTCCTGTTATAATATAACAAAATACAGAATTTAGGCACGATCGTGTCTAGTGTATTGGTATTATTACCCTATTTCTATAGTGGGCGGAGCGGTACATTTGTATGGGAGGTACCAGAAGGGGCGTGTGTAGACTTCCAGATTTTTTCTCCAAAACTTTATCCTGCTTGAACTTTACCAAATACAGAATTTGGGCACGATCGCCTTATGTCTTTTAATAATATTAATCGATTTCTAAAGTGGTCGGTACCAGATGTGTATGGGATGTACCAGAACTTTACGTTTGATTTATTGATATTATTTCTCCATCTCCATAGTGGGCGGAAAGGTAGGTTTGTATGGGAGGTACCAGAAGGGGCGTGGCTTTCAAATTTGTTTCCAAAACTTTATCCTGTTATAGCTTTACTAAATACAGAATTTGGGGACGATCCCGTAGGGTGTATTGATATTATTACTCGATTTCTAAAGTGGGCGGAATGATGTATTCGTATGGGAGGTACCAGAAGGGGCGGGGCCACGTAGCCCGTTTGCAATACCGTAAATAGCTTTGCGGAAATAATAACTCGTGCAAAATTTCAAAACATTTGGTGGCGTCTTTTGAAAGTTATCGTGCGAACCAGCCGGACAGCCACCAGACAGACGGACATGGCTCAAACGACTTAAAAAGTCATAAATCGAATTTGGTTCAAAGAAACCTAGGGTCTGAAGTGACTCCTTCTATGTGTTACACTTTTGGGTCGTATCAAATGATATATACCCTCATCCCTAAGGGTGATGGTATAAATATAATCATTAGTGTATAGGCTTTATTTCTAAAAATACAAATATAACCCCATATATTCTTTTAAAATATCTAACATCCTAATTGTGTTATTAAGACCTACGTTTTTAGAATTTATTAAGGTACGCCTAGTTCCAAAGAATTATTATACATACAAAATGCATTTCTCTTAAGCAAACACAGTGGTCTAATACATTGAAACGAGAAATTTTTTAGAAATACGTCAACCTTCAAGTTCCTTTGTAGTACATGCACTATTTTTATTATTTTGTTACGAAATATTTATGGAAAAATTTTAACAAAGTAGTATCAAGTTTTTCACATCCATCCATCCTTGCATCGGGAGTGCGATGCAAGGTAAAGCTTCGGTTTTACTTGATAAGCCCTGGGTGATCCTTGTCAACCTTCGGAGCACGGCTAAATGTGAGGGGCGAAACCTAAAACTCAGCCACATCGGCTCAGAGTGAGTAGTACCCAGAATGAGCGGCTGTAATAAAATCGTGGCAGGAGGAGAAAACTGCGACGTGGTGCGAGGGACTTGAAACCCTCCACCGACGTTTGAACTATTGCAATGGAATAGAAGTAAGAAAAGAATAAAACGGACCCCAAAATTGTTGACGACCAACGCAAATGAATTAAGGACCATAATTAAAGGATATTGACCTAGAATATTAACACAGTGTATAGACCAGGTGCCGCCATCCAATTGGCGGAAGTCCTCGAAAAATACAATGCTGACATAACTGCTTTATAGGAAATCCGGTTGACGGGACACGGGTGCCAGCACATGAAGACGTCGACATCTACTATAGTGGCCATACAGACAAGCACGAGTTTGGATGAGGATTTTTGGTTGGCAAGAGACTGCGACACCTAGTCTCAAGGTTCAACCCGGTGTGTGACTGTATAGCCACCATAAGAGTCAAAACAAAGTTTTTCCACATAACACTTATATGTGCCCATGCTCCGACAGAAGAGAAAAGCGATGAGGACAAAGACGAGTTCTACGAGAACCTAGAAAATGTATACGACCGTTGCCCGAGCCATGACATCAAAATTTTACTAGCCGATTTTAATGCTAAAATAGGCATGGAGACCGCATTTGGGCCTACCATGGGAAAACTCAGTCAGCACACCGAAACGTCGAACAATGGCATCAGACTGATTGATTTCTCTGCGGCAAGAAATATGGTAGTTAGCAGCATTATATTTTACCACAAAATATTCATAAGGCAACATGGTTATCTCCAGATCAATTGACGAGAAATCAGATAGATCACGTGGTAGTCGATGGAAGGCACGCAAGGAGTGTTCTGGAGGGGGTGCGAACATTGACTTCGATCACCTTACCGTAGTAAAGGTACGCACAAGGCTAAGCAGGGCGAAACACGTACGTAACCTGGAGTAAAGAAAGCTGGACATCGGTAAACTGCGGACCACAGAGGTAGCGAACGCCTACTCCAACCATCGAATTCAACTGCTGCGGAATGCTCCAACCACTGATAATATTACCTCGCAGTGGCAATATATAGCCGACTCCTTAGAACGGGCTGCGAGAAGCGTACTCTAAGCCGTCTCAAGAAGATGCCTAGACTCCAGAAGACACCGCTCCAATCCATCACGATGTTATAAGCTGTTTACCTCCGAGAGATATATGTGGCAATATGCCGCTTTAAAAATAACAAAGCGGCTGGAGCCGATGATATCCCGGCAAATAGTTTAAGGCTGGTGGGGACGAGCAGATTAGGAACATGCATCAGCTCATGGAGAACATCTGGCTAGAGGAGAGCGTGCCCGGGGATTGGAGTCTCAGTCTGTTATGTCCCATATACAAGAAAGGAGATCGTAGTGAATAAAATAACTACCGTGGAATAAACCTATTACTAATTGCGTACAAGGTCCTTTCGAGCATATTGTGTGAACGTCTAAAGCCAATTGTAGAAAAACTAATTGGACCATATCAGTGCGACTTTAGACCTGGCAATTCTACGACGGATCAAATATTCACCTTACGACAAATCCTGGAAATAACTCATGAAAAGTAGATCGACATCTACCACCTCTTTGTCGATTACAAAGCTGCCTTCGACTCTCCGGTAAGGAATAGGCTATATTTGGTGTTCCTGCAAAGCTGATTCGACATTGCACATGTACCTTGGAAACCACAAAATCCTCTATTAAGATTGGTAAGGATCACTCTGAACCATTCAACACGGAAAGAGATCTCAGGCAGGGCGATATCTTGTCTTGTACTGTATTTAATATGGAGAAGGTGATGAGAAAGGTTGGTGTCAACATGTCTGGCACCATATTCCACATTCCACTAGCCTATATCGATGATATAGGCCGAAATATGCAGGATGTAACTGCAGTTTTCTCATCACTAGAAAAGGAGTCAGCAAAAATGAGTTTAGCGGTCAACGAGGACAAAACAAAAATTATGATTTCGACGAACAAAGAGTCCTTTCGTAGGGGACACACTGTCAACGTTGAAAATTTGATGTACTAGATGAGTTTACCTACCTCGGATCTACCGTCAATAAGAAAAATATTGTTAGCCAAGGAATCAAGCGGAGAATAGTGCTCGCCAATAGATGTTTTTACGGACTTCAGCAGCACTTCAGTAACACTACCTTATCTCGGGATACTACGAAACTGCTATATCAGATGTTAAGTTGTAGGTGGGTGCTTACGACAATGGACATACAAAACCGAGTTTAGCCATCGGATGAACCATAAGCTGTATGAGCTTTACCACTACATAGACCTAGCTAAAATAGTAAGAATCCAACGACTTCAATGGCTACGACATGTTGCCAGGATGGATGTAAATGCTCCAGCGAGAAAGGTGTTTAAAGCCGAACCTGAAGGACGTCGCATCGCAGGAAGGCCCAAACCCAAAGGACCAAGTGGTGGGCGAGTGCCGCCATCTGGTAGAACTAACTGAAGAACGCACGCAGAACGCCGAAGCGTGTTGAATTCTTTAATACTTCAGGCCTCTTATTTATGAACCGCGTTTGTAAGTTGTAATTGACCACATAAGTCTAAACTCCAAAATAATAGATACATTATTTACTTTCAGCGAAATGTAAACAAATATTGTTTTATAAATATAATTTTTCAAATGTTTCCATAAAATAATTTGATGTTTGAAATAAGTTTGAAATATTTAAAGTATTTCGTGTGGAAAACATTCTATTACTACATTTATTTTCAAACAAATTAATTCGTATGAAATACTGAACTCACTACTAGCCCATAGAATGGTAAAATTATCATGCATGCACTGATTCTACTAAATCTGATTGTACTAAAATCGACATTCTTCTTGTATGGCAGAAAGATCAGATATTATCCATCAATTCCCGCACGTAGAAGAGAATTTCAAGCGCTTCGGCCTTTTGCGCTCGGTAAATAGTTCGCCCAAACAGTTTGAATAACTATTTCTTAACATGGTCCATCGAACGAAGTTTTGGTTGCCCTTTCCAGCGCGTTGAGCTTATCGACTTTTTGCAATTGTCTAGGTCGTTTTACTTATATAGCTCATATACTAAATCATGGGTCATAAGTTGTCGAAATATTTTCTCTCTAGACATTCAGATAGATCAAAAACTCCTATAACAGAATCAACCGCTGGTGTTTTAGTTGTGGAGTTATACATGTAGGATAAGTGTCGGGTAAAGTTTGATCTTTGTTTGTAGTAGGAGGTAATTGCCATTAAATCAGTTGCTTAGGGGATAGTAGCATCGGTTTGCGATCATAATCGTCTTGTTTTCCAGGCAAACCTTATTATTATTTTTTACGGCGGAGTTGAGGTAAACAGAATCCTATACCACTTTAAAGTTGTTAACGTACACAGCGTTTCCAACGAGTATACTCTTTGTTCGCTGAAAAAAATAACTTGGTTTTGTCATCATCTATAATCATAACCACTTCTGCCGACTGCTTCTTAATGCTTGAAAAGGCCGCAGTAACATCCCACAGTCCTCAGACAATGCTATCTATATAATCGACATACATCGTCGTACCAGTTGTGTTCACTGCAGCCTAGCGCATGATTATCTTTATTATGATGTTAAAGAAATCGCATGACAAACTATCTATCGCCTTGTCTAAAGCATCGCTTGGTAGAAAATGACTCTGTCAGATTTTTATCAATTTTCACTGAAGACTTCGTGTCAGTCAGTGTCATCTCGCAAAGTCGTATTAGCTTCGCGGGGATACCAAACTCAGCCATAGCATCCAACAATTTCTGTAGTATCGGACTGTCGAATGCAGCTTTGTAGTCGATAAACAGATGGTAGGTGTTGATTTCTTGGGTCTTCTGTCGTTTGTCGTAGTGTGAATATCAGGACGGTCGTGCATTTACCAGGTCTAAAGCCTCACTGATCAGGTTCGCCAGAAAGGGCTTTTGTCTTTCACATAACACACTAGACAGGACCTTGTATGCGATGGGTGTATGATAGTTGGTACACACACTTGGATCGGCATTCATTAGCACAGGACGTAGAACACTCAGATTCCAATCATCGGCCATGCATTCCTTGAGCCAAATCGTGTTTATGAGCTGGTGCATGCATGCTGTCAGCATATCGCCGCCGGCTTTAAAAAGCTCTGCCGGTAGGGCTTTTACAGCATTCAACTATTTATGTAAGATATCAATCATCCAATATATTTGTACTAAGGTGTATTTTTCAAAGGTGTATTTTTCTTAACTGTTCCCCGTATATTTGTTGATTTCATTATATTAATCTATGAAATCGTAGTGTCTTATAACATTCCACATTGCTCCCACCCAGTGATTTGATGTTTGTAGTAAATAGAGAGACATTTCGTGTAATTTAATTTATATAAACTCTCTGACAAAATAAAAACCAATATTAAAAACTAATGTTTGATGTCCATAGAGCAACAAACCTTTATCCTGTGGTAGTTGACTCTTCAGAAAATTAAGTAAAAAAATAGCTCATGTTTTTCATATCTAACAAATGCTGTTTTTGTATTTGGTGTTTTTGTGGGCTTGTAAATTCTCCTTGTAGTTGTTGTAATTTTTTTCTTGTATTTATTTTGTATTTATTTTTTTGTGGGTTTGGAACACCCAGCAACAAAAACAGCAAATTGTAACTAACATAGGCTCACATATACATAGTAGATACAACAGCGAACAACAAGTACATCAAGAACATGCAACACAAAAACTCTACATACAGCATTACCAACAACAATAACAACACAACATTTAACCTTTGGTGATACAACAACAACATGCATACATCCATGCACACAGAGGATGGCAACATGGTTGCCACAACCTGATGGGGGTACATTTGAAAGTACCGACCGACGGACTACAACAGACCCCCATTTGAATTGGTTCATTCCGTTTGCTTCGGGGGGTATTCTTTCTTTTATTCGCAACGGAACTGACTGAAATCTGATGGCCAGCCGCATTGGAAGTGTGTTACTACAAAGAGACCTTGTAAAATTGGTTTGTTGCAAAAATGTTTAACATTCGTAACATCAACATCCAAAACAGCAACAACAACAACCGAATGTCAGTTTGTTGCAATGTTACGTCGGTCGTCTGGCGTTTACAGAGGCCGACGGACAGACATACCGACTGACATTTGGTTATTCGGGGCTGAGGCCGGTATTATTATCATATTCCATTCATCCGCAAAATTATACAAGACAGCTCATGTTCTTCCTCTTCTCTGCTCTATGGCAATGTTGTGGTTACATGTTGTTTTTTTTGTTTGTTTCTTCGTTAGTTAACTGGCAAATATTTAAGAGGGGGTGTTTGTGTAAAATTGAATTTGTTAAATAAATTTAAACGAAAATTCTGAATTTAATTACAAAATGCCGAACATATCTATTTTAGTTTGACATTAATGACGACAAGGAGTTGTTTGTTGAAGAAGAAGTCGTTTGAAATTGTTGAGTATTTTAAGGAATTTTAAAGGTGGTAATTACGAAAAGTCCATGTCCGTCTGTCTGGCTGGTGGGTACCATAACTCGAGTAGACCTTAACTGATTCCTATGAAAATTTACCAGTGTTAATATTTTCCAAGATGTAATTATAACAAAAGTGATGTTGCATACCAAGTTACGGCTCTGATCGGTTTTAACATGGCAAAACCCATAACAAGCTTGGTCTCTCCTTCCTCTCAACTGTGGACACTGGCTCTCCCTGTTGTGTCACCTGGAGCAGCTATCTTTAAACATCCGTTGAAGGGAGTGAACTGACATGTGCAGCGCGTTCTCCCACTATAACGATAAAAAACTGTATTAGGACGTCGGTTTAGTAATCCACCCCTATAAAAAAGTATCACCTTGTCCCCAGATTCTATTCGGTGAATGAGAGGCTAACTACAATCCGCATAAAATCTTAATATTTTATTTTATGAGCGCCTAGAGAATGCATATGTCCGCTTTTTAAGAGAGTATCTTTGGCCCAACTGTTTGAAAATTTAGCCTCCATGAGGAAACAACCGATAATAGAATGAGGCTATGCGGTTTTTCAGATGTCACCAGATCATAAAACGAGGAACCAAATTGATCATGTTGTAACTGACGGAAGGCACTTATCCAGTGTATGAGACCAACAATCGACCCGAGGAACTAACATCGATTTAAATCATTACCTTTTATTAGCAAAGGTACGCAACCGTCTCAACTGCAAAAAGGAAGCAAAGCATTGCTTACTTCATGGAGAACGACGATATTGAGTGTTAATCTCCTAAGACGTCTGGCTCAGCTTGTTTGTACAATTTGGCTCGAATAACGTATGCCTGATTATTGGAACCTCAGCGTTATAAGTGCTGTACACAAGAATAGAGACAATACAGTATGTGCTAACTACAAAAGGATAAGTCTGCTTTCCATCTATCATAAAATCCTATCGAGCGAGATAATTGGGTCTTATCAGTACGGCTTTAGACCTGGTAATTCCAGCATCGACCAGATATTCAAGAAAAGCAGATCGACACCTACCACCTATTTGTCGATTAGATGGCCGCTTTTGACAGCCCCATACGTTTTCCAAGCCATGTCTGAGTTTGGTATTCCTGCAAAACTAATACGACTTTGCGGGATGACATTAGCTGACACACGATCCTCAGTTAAAATAGAAAAGAACCTCTCCGAGTCATTCAGTACTAAACGAGCCTTAAGACGAGTAGACCGACTATCGTGGGATCTTTTTAATATACTGCTGGAAAACGTCATACGTAGAGTATACAAAACCGAAACCGGAAACCGACAAACCGGTTTTTTTGTTGAAAACCGTCAGCCGGTTTTTACAAAATATCGATTTTCGAATAACCGGTTTAACCGTTTTTTTGAGGTCGGTTTTACCGGTTTTCTGAAATCATGAAAAGTTGAAGATATCGATCTTTTGCCTTAGAACAGCCCCAAAAATTTTTCTAAGCAACATCTTTAGTAGCATATTTTATTGTTCCAAAGTCCCATTTTACGACACTTTTCTTGAAATAAGAACGAAAAAGGGCACGTAAGGAGTCCAGATAGAGAGTTTAAATGTTTCACAACAAAAATAATCGTTAAATTTCATAGAAGGCATCAGATATCAATAAGTGCTAAAACAATGACAAACTTCAGACTCTGAATGAAAAGAAACAAAACCAGTAAGAAAGTTTCAGTCGGGCAACCCGACTTACTTATACCATCACCCTCTGTACGACAAAAAATTTTCTGTTATACTGATATTATACTCGATTTCTAAAGTAGGGTAGTGGTACATATGTATGGGAGGTACCAGAAGGGGCGTGTCTAGACTTCCAGATTATTTCTCCTAAACTTTATCCTGTTGTAGCTTTACTAAATACAGAATTTGGGCACGCGTTGGGTGTATTGATATTATTACTCCATCTCTAAAGTGGGCGAAAAGATACATTTGTATTGGAGGTACCATAAGGGGCGTCGCTAGAATTCCGATTTTTTCTCCAAAACTTTATCCTGTTTTAACTTAACAAAATACAGAATTTGGGCACGATCGTGTCGAGTGTATTGATATTATTACTCCATCTCTAAAATGGGCGAAGTGATACATTTGTATGGGAGGTACCAGAAGGGTCGAGTTTAAACACCAGATTCTCTAAAACTTTTTCCTGCTTAAACTTTACTATATACAGAATTTGGGCACGATCGCGTTAGGTATATTTATAATATTAATCGATTTCAAAAGTTTGCGGTACCAGATGTCTATGGGAGGTACCAGATGGGGCGTGGATACCAGATTACTCGATTTCTAAAGTGGGCGGAATGATGTATTTGTATAAGAGGTACCAGAAGGGACGGGGCCACGTAGTAGTTTTGGGGAAATATTAACTCGTGCAAAATTTCAAAACATTTGGTTGCGTCTTTCGAAAGTTATCGTGCGTACCAGCCAGACAGCCAGACACACAGACGGACATGGCTCAAACGACTTAAAAAGTCCTGAATCGAATTTGGTTCAAAGAAACCTAGTGTCTAAAGTGGCTCTTTCTATGTGTTACACTTTTTGGTCGTATCAAATGATATATACCCTCATCCTTATGGATGATGGTATAATGAGTAGTAAAAGTTGGAGATATTGATTTTGGTCTTACAACACCCCATGTGAAATTTTCCGAGAAGCATTTTTGTAGAGCATTTGAATGTTGTAAAGTCCTATTTGAAGATATTTTTCTGACATTTCTTGAAACAGGTACGAAACGGGCACGTAACAATTCAAAATAGACGGTGCCGTAAAAGTTCCATAAAAAAATTATTGTTAAATTTTATTACAGACATCTGATATCGAAAATGCACTAAAGCAATAAGGGTAAGAAACGTAGTCTTAAGTGCCTATTTCAATGTCTATTATGGGTTAAACTGAAAACTTCATCAGTGATATACTCATCTAAGGCTTTCATCCCGTAAAGGAATTATTCCGCCCTTAAAAATTTGCTGGCTTCAAATGCCCAATAATTGGCTTATATTACATGATTTTTATCTAATTAATATTAGAATTAGATTTAGACATGTTTTTCTGTTAAACGCTGCCTTCCATACGCCATTTTTAACATTTCTAAATTAAATTGCTCATAATAGTAACACTTTTTCTTGTTTTTGTGCACAAATAAAAAACTCGAAAAATAACCGGTTACCCGGTTTTTTCTTAATTAAGTATTCGAAAACCGAGTTTTTGAAATTATGTAAACTTCGAATATAACCGAAACCGGTTTTTCAAAAAAGTGGAATGTTTGTATACTCTAGTCATACGAGACGCGAAGGTAAATGGAACTGGCACACTATACAGCAAAGAACACATATTACACGCTTATTCTGACGATATTGACATCATAAGTTGGACATTGCGAACGAAAACTGCAACTTTTGATAAATTTGGGAAAAAATCGGCGAAAATGCCTTTTGGCAGTAAACGCAGTTAAAACTGAATTGATGGCACAAGACGTTCAGAAGAGTCGGGCATACAGTGGAAGTTGAAAACTGTAATTCTGAGATAGTCAGTGAGTTTATCTATCTCATAAACAAAACAAACAACATCAGTTTAGAGGTAATAAGAAGAATAATCCTGGCTAATAGATGATTCTTTGGACTAAGTAAGCAAAAATCACACTCTAGAAGTCACTAATACTAACCAAGCTGTTATATGGCTCAGAAGCACGGGTACTTGCGAAAGCAGACGAGGTAGAACTTGGAGTGTTTAAAATATGTAGACCAAAAAATATATGGACCAATCAGCGTAGTCTCAACGCGGGCTGAATGTGCTATATGCCGCTTTTGACTTAGTTACGCGCATTGAAATATAACGGCTAGGTCATGTTGTGAGTATGAATCCGGTGGGAGACTAAACCTTGATTGAAGGTACAAGTGGAAGAGGACATCTCGAAACTTGGTGTCAGAAATTGAAGAAGAAGCACAGAACCACGTAGCGACTGGAAATCTATTCTATATTCGGCTATTCTACATTGTAGTAGCCACTTAGACTAAGAAGAATTATATACATAATTATATATTATTGGAAAACTAATATTTCTCCTACAACTTGCAAACCGACAACTGCAGGATAATCAGTATAATTATCATCGTGTAATAGTAAAATTGTATTTCCTCAAGCCAAATGTGTATGTGGTCGAGGAATGCATTTTTATACCCTCACCCTACAGGTAGGAACGTATATATCATTTGATACGACCCAAAAGTGTAACACATAGAAGGAGTCACTTTAGATCCTATGTTTCTTTAAACCAAATTCGATTAATGAGTTTTTACGTCGTTTGACCCATGTTGGCTGCCCGGCTGGTACGCACGAGAACTTTCAAAAGACGCAACCAAATGTTTTGAAATTTTCCACCAGATAATATTTCCTCAAAACTACTTACGGTATTGCAAATGAGCTACATGGCCCTGCCCCTTCTGGTACCTCCCATGCAAATACAGAAATCGAGTAATAATATCAATACAACCAATGGGATCGTACCATATAACAGGATGAAGTTTTGGAAAAAAAAATTGGAAGTCTTTCCACGCTCCTTCTGGTACATCCCATAAAAATGTACCTGTCCGCCCAATTTAGAGCGCGATCGTACCCAAATTCTTTATTTAGTAAAGCTATAGCAGGTTACAGTTTTGGAGAAAAAACTGGAAGTCTATCCATGTACGGTACCACCAATACCCATATGGTGCCGCCCACTTTAGAAATCGATTAATATTATTAATAGACCTAACGCGATCATGCCCAAATTCTATATTTAATAAAGCTCAAGCAGGATACAATTTTTGAGAAAAATCTGGAAGTCTAGACACGACCCTTCTGGAAAGTGGGCGGTGCCACACCCCTTTTTAAAAAATAGTTATATTGGCCAAATAAATGGACCGATTGTAATTATATTTTCTTTGTATGATACTGTCCATAGGGCCTCTATAATAGGCTACATGGAATCATAATTAGACAAAGGGCGTGCCACAATAAATGGATAATACTACGCGCAACAATTACAAATGTTCAATCAGTGGGCGGAGGGGGCATACTTAAATCGAATCTTAGCCCTAGATAAATAGAATTTGGTACACAGATAGCATTCGGCACTACAATTACAATATTGCAGACGACAATTTTTATATTTTTATCCTAGAGAAATGAAATTTGGTGTACAGATAGTACTCGATCAGCGGGCGGACAATAAAACTTGGTTGATTGAACTGGTTTGGGAGTTACTTGGGATAAGGAATTGCTAACCGAGGGCATAAGATCAACGCTTAATATTATCCCATTAAGTAATCAAGCCAAACATATTATTATCGAGTTAAGGAAACGTTGCAAAAGCATGGTTAAAAGTGACATATGCACAGCTTTTGTAACTGTGAGCCAATTTTAATTGTTATTTGTATATTATATTAAGTTAATTTTGCAATATTAGTCAATTATGCAAAAGCGAAGCATTGCCGGGTCCACTAGAATCAATATAAAAGAATAGTACAGGGTACATATCATTTGATACGACCCAAAGGGTAACACATAGAAGGAGCCACTTTAGACCCTAAGTTTCTTTGAACCATATTCAATTCAAGACTTTTGAAGTCGCTAGAGCCATGTCCGTCTACCAATCTGTCTGTCTGTCTGGCTGAGCGGCTTGTGCGCACGATAACTTTTGAAAGACGCAACCAAATGTTTTTAAATTTAGCACGAGTTAATATTTCCCCAAAACTACTTACGGTATTGCAAATGGGCTACATGGCCCCGCCCCTATTGGTACCTCCAATACAAATAACTTATATTCTCTAAGCGAATATTAAGTTTTCAGATGAGCACGATCGGACAAAAACTTCTCCCGACTCCCATACAAACTCCCATTTTTCGGGGGTCTGTACCTGTGATTAGAGACGTAGTTTAAGAAAAAACTTTTATATGCAAGCTTATATCCTCTATCCGGAGGTTAAGTTCTAAGATGAGCAAGATCGGAATAAAACTAACTCTACCTTCCATACAAACAACCCATTTGGGGGTGTACTTCTGTACATCTCTGCTTTTACAGCCGTAGTTTCAGAGCTGTCGGGCTGGGAATTGGATTCTCTCACTGAATCGGTGGTTAATTTCTAAGATGAGCACGATAGGTCGAAACTAGTCTCACTTCCTATAGAAACACCCTCTTTTTGGGGGTATCCGTCTATTTGACCCCGCGGTTACTTTAGTAGTTACAAATATAATCAAGCTAACTCTAAGTTGATGTTAAGTTCTGAGATGAGCAATATTGGACAAAAACTACACCCACCTTCAATACAAACTGCACCTTTATGGGAGTGTCCGTCTGTCTGTCCTCGCGAAGATAATTACCTTACTAGTTTTTAAATAATATTAATTTCTAAAAAAAATCGTGTAATATCATTTAATAAAAATTTTTTTTTTATTTGTATCTTTGTTTTCCATTAACCAAAAAATATTGATTCCTCTTAAAAAACCAAATGAGGTTCCCAATTATTTTGTATAAGCACAATTCAGAAAAAATTTTACTTTATTTCGGAATAGAATTATTTTCTTTAAGCTCTGTATAATTAAAATGCTAGTTTGCTTATCTGGTCTCTGATTTCAAATAATGTTCACTGGATAGAACAACATTTCAGTTTTCATTATCATTGCTGCATACTGTAGCTGTGAAGTTCTAGATATCTAAATATATGAAACTCAGTGAAACAGAATCAACAAAAACACTTTACAAATCATGTTTACATGTAAAGTGACAAAAAGTGGCCATTCATAGTTTCAATTTTCGTTTTGTCATTTTGATTCAAGTACACGTACAAACATACAGCTAGTAAACATCACCACACACATGTCTTCTAGTGTCCTTTGTCTAATATCAAAACAATCAACAATTGAAAGAAAATCTCCTAAGAAACTGTAAACTCACATACACACAAAGTGTTTCTTTTGAGTTGTAGGGGTTTTCAAAGCAATTGTCCTTTTGTGACGGGTGCCTGCCCTTGTGAATGTTGGTCTTTCCGTACCCTCATTTTTTATGTTTTTCTTGTGGGAATTAAATATTACAATTAATTTTTCACGAAAACCAAAACTCATGGACTCATTCATTGATTCTCTCCAATATCTGTTTACATCGATTTGGAAGGTGTTTTGTTCCATTACACGAATCGAATGAATACATTTGGGTGGCATGTTGTTGTTTGCACCTCTGTTTGATGATAATGATTTTTGTTTGTATTCGATTAATTGTTATATTTTTACCCCGATGATTGTTGGGTTAGAACAAATAATAGTTTGGGAGTAAAAAAATTATTGTTTTGTCACTTTGCTGCTGCTGTTGAACAATAATTAGATTGGTTCGATCGCCGGTGGTGGTCTAAGCAATAGTGACAACATTACCAAAAGTATAAAATATAAAATGTATGTTGTTCCTTTGGTAACAAAGTGTTGTTTGACAAATAAAATTTGTGGTAAGATTTATAATTTTACAACTTAGTTTTATTTGTATGGTAAATAAGATTGATCTGCAGTAATTCATTTCAAATATAAGTAAAATAATGTCCATTATATTGTCATATTATAAGCTGTTCCAATTCCTTCATCGTATACTGTGTACTATGCAAACTAAGTGTGGACTGAATGAAGTGTAACATGATCTTGCCATCAATATGTGATTGTTTTCATTGTTTATGGTAAAGAGCTAAAAGGACATTGTCAATGTCCTACAAACACCGAAAAAGTCAAGTGTTTTCCAAAACACTTTTCCTCTCACTTTAAAGAAACACTATGAACAATGGCATCCTATGAGTTTGCAATATTTTGATGGTACATTGTTGTGTTATGTTTTCTGTGGTAATTGTATTTTTGGGAAAAAATATTGTTTCTCTTGTAATATATACATTGCCCTCAACCATGGTGGTCCAGTTATGAATGTCATATTTTTTTTGTTTTTGCTGTTCTTTAGGAATTTCATGTCCTCAAATTCTCAAGTATCAATTATAAATATGGTTTACATATGTAACGAATCACGAAGGATGAGGAGAGTACTTGTATTTGTACAAACAATGAAACAATTACCAACTGCCTTAGTGTAAGACACAGATATTGTTCGAACATAACTTTTACAATCGGTAGAGAAATCCTTAAGTTACCAACAATGAAAGCAAAATATCAGTCGAGCACGTTTTTGGTCATGTGACCATTAACTAATAACTGCGGTCAATAAATATTCTTAAATTGTGTTTTTTTTTTTTGGTTCTTGATTATGATCTTGTTTTTTTTTGCAAAGGCTTGTGAATATTTTTCAGCCACGATCAAATATTGAAATTTATTTCATGTTCAAATTGTCCCTTTTTGTAATAAAACAAGCAACAACAAAAATTGCTATGACAACAATAACACATGGCCCCCCACATGTTTAGTGAACTTGCAGGTTTAGATGGGTACTCTACAGTAGGCCGTTTCGATTTTTTCAATAGGAGAACAGAACAAAATGTTTGAGGCCTTGCGCAATATAACTGTCATACAATGCAAAAATGCCAAAATGTATGCCATTTACAAAGTGGATACCGTGGATTGACCGATAAAACTAGTAAGGCGGTTATCTTCGGCTATGCCGAAGCTCAGATACCCTTCACCATTTGTAAAAATGGTGGTAAAACTGGTTATTTGCACTACAACTATATTTTATTAAACTTTGTACCACAAAACAGGGGAGTTGGTGAGAAGTGGACGTTACTTTTAGCTTCACACATCCATTTTGTCAGTAATTTTGTATCGATTGGTGAGTTGGAGCTTATTTTTATGAATTTTGTAACTCCCCAAAAATGTGAAGTTGTGTGGGATGTGGGAGTAGTTTAAATCCGATCATGCTTATCTTAGAAGTTAACCCCTGCTTCTGGACAGAAGCTTACATACCAAATTTCAGCCACGAAAGCTCATAAACTATAGGGACATACAGACGGACACTCCCAAAAAGGGGGATTTTGTATGGAAGATGGGAGAAGTATTCGTCCGATATTGCTCATCTTACAACGGAAGCTACTATTATAGGATTAAAGCTTGAATATACCATTTCAGATCAATATTTCCTAACCTACGGCTATAATCGCGGGGGCAGTTACGCGGACACCCCAAAAATTTAGTTTGAATGCGAGGTGGGAGTAATTTTGACCGACATTGATTATCTTAGAAAGTAGCCTCCGCTTAGATATTGAATCTTGCGTACAAAATGTCAGCTATATACCTCTTAAAATACGGCTGCAATCGCTGGGACAGACCCAAAAAAGGGAGAGTTTGTATGGGAGGTGAGAGTAGTTTTTGACCGATCGGTCTCATTTTAATACTCAACCTCCGCTTACAGCAGAAATACTTTCATAAAATATTTCAGCTTGATTGCTCTTAAATTACTATTATAATCGCGGGGACGGACACCCCCTAAAAGAGGGATTTTGTATGGGAGCTTAGAGTAGTTTTTGACCGATCGGTCTCATCTTACTACTCAACCTCCAGTTGATTGCCCTTAAACTACAACTGTAATCGTAGGGATACTCCAAAAAGGGGGAGTTTGTATGGGAGGTTGGAGTAGTTTTTGACCGATCGGGCTCATCTTAGAACTCAACCTCCATTTAGGGCAGCAAAGCTTGCGTACAATATTTCAGCTTGATTGCTCCTAAATTACTGCAGTAATCGCGGGGACTGACATATGGACACCTCCAAAAAGAGGGATTTTGTATGGGAGGTGGGAGTAGTTTTTTACCGATCGGTCTCATCTTACTATTCAACCTCCGCTTAGTGTAGGGAAGCTCACATACAAAATTTCAGCTTGATTGCCCATAAACTATGGCTGTAATCGCAGGGACAGACCCCAAAAAGGGGGAGTTTGTGTGGGAGGTGGGTGTAGTTTTTGACCGATCGGGCTCATCTTCGAACCTCCGCTTTGAGGATAGAAGCTTGCATTCCAAATTACAGCTCGATATCTCTTAAACTGCGGCTGTAATCGCGGGGACAGACAGACGGTCACCTTTAAATCGACACAGAATTCGATGCTGATCATTTATATATATATATATTGTCATACCTACCACGCCTCCTTATGGGCGTTACAAATGGAAGAACAAAATGAATATACCCTTCACTCCGTTCATGCGCATGGTGAAGGGTATAAATATCCTTTGCTAAAGTCTTAAGTTATTGAAATTACCCGATTTTAAATTGAAATTACTTATGTATTACTATTTGCCATCTGGTGGATCGTAAACAGTTGGATATAGAACTATCGGGACAATCTTAAAGAAGATTATAATTATAAATGGCTAGAGTAAACCTCGCGGCTTCCTAAGTTTCCCTAATGAATACAAAATATTGACACCTGGTGCTAACGCGTATAACTAGGTCTGCACAGATCTAGGGTCCTAAAATGTGTGTAGATGTGTTTAAAGCCTTCAAAACTTATTTAATTTATTGCAAGTAAGAAAATAAAGGCTACACACGACATTCGAATGCTGGTTTTTTTAAAACACATGCTATGAAATCGAGTTTTTCGTCCGATTTATAGCACATCGATCATAATGAGGGCTTGTTTGCCACATATATTATTTCCTTCTGTGGCTAATTCGAAATGGCATCACACATTTACCACACTTTTTTTTCGCATTTGGCTGGTGACGACAGTATATACTGGGTGAAGCGTGTGAGACATAGATAAGGGAACAATTGCTCTTCAATTGCTATAAGAGCACACGCAACATATAGACGCTCTATGTTTATACCATCACCCTAAGGGATGAGGGTATATATCATTTGATACTACCCAAAAGTGTAAAACATAGAAGGAGTCACTTAAGACCCTAGGTTCCTTTGAACCAAATTCGATTCATGACTTTTTAAGTCGTTTGAGCCATGTCCATCTGTCTGTCTGGCTGTCCGGCTGGTACGCACGATAACTTTCGAAAGACGCAACCAAATGTTTTGAAATTTTGCACGAGTTAATATTTCTTCAAAACTACTTACGGTATTGAAAATGGGCAACATGGCCCCGCCCCTTCTGGTACCTCCCATACAAATACATCATTCCGCCCACTTTAGAAATCGAGTAATAATATCAATACACCCAACGGCTATTATTAAAGCTTTAACAGGATAAAGTTTTTGAACAAAAAAAAATTGGAAGTCTACCCAATTCCCTTCCGTTACCTCCCATACAAGTGTACCTTTCCGCCCACTTTTAAGATGGAGTAATAATATCAATAAATCCAACGGGGTCGTACCCAAATTCTTTCTTTAGTAAATATATAGCACGATACAGTTTTTGAGAAAAAAAATTGGAAGTCTAGCCACGCCCCATCTGGTACCTCCCATACAAATGTACTTTTCCGCCCTCTTTAGAGATGGATTAATAATATCAATACACCCAACGCGATCGTGCCAAGTTCTGTATTTAGTAAAGCTATAAAAGGATAAAGTTTTGGAGAAATAATCTGGAACCGAACACAAACAAACAAGCGGTTTGATTTTGAGTTGAATTTGCTCGCCGTAGTCGCAGGAAGTTTTAGGCGGATTCGTCCCCAACACAAAATTATACAAACTTTTATACCCAAAAGGTTCGCCCAGACCTGGTTGAACATTCTACGGTTAAAAGTAAATTACTTTCAACATTTTGATAAGTTTCTTTAAAGAAATTATTTGACGTATATTTATTTACGCGAAATTAACTAATTTATATTGGAGATACAGTAAGGCAGCACAACGTGTCCGATTTTTTTCATCTTAAATCAACTTTCAATAAAATTGTACATAGTGCAAAATTTGACAAAGTCAGTGTATTAAAAATGATAATCAATTTCGGTTATTTGCGTTGAGGAGAGGTGTGCCAAATAGTGCGGTAATCGAGGTACTGCCGTCTATTACAAGATCAATTAACTAACGAAATTCAAAAAACCTTTGAACTGTCTGTTGGAAAGTTATTGGAGAATTATTATTTTTTCGAAAAATAAAGTCATTTTGTACGAGGTATAAAAAGTGGTTGACCGATATAGGCCATACTCATTCCTGAATCAAACTCTCACAAGTGTATACTTACTTACTTTACGAACGTGGTTCATCAAATAGAGGCCTTAAGTATTAATGAATTCTACACACTTAGCCCGCGTGTGTTTTTTAGTTAGCCCTACAAGATGGTGGCATGTCGCCAACCAACGAAGTTTGGGCCTCCCTGCTCTGCGCCTTCCTTCAGGTTTGCCTCCAAACACCTTTCTCGCTGAGTATTTACATCTATCCTGGCAACAGGTCCCAGCCATCGTAGTCGATGTCGTGATAAAGCTCATACTGTTATGGTCCATCCAATGGCCAAACTCGCCGACGACTCAGCTAGATCCTTCCTCTCGAGTACTCCCACGCTTTTTATGTCCTTTGATATCCTTTCCTCATATAGTGTATTCCTTACCGGAAAGCCAAAGGCAGCTTACTAGTCGACAAAGAGGTGGAAGATGTCGATCGGATTTTTATGATTTTTTCCAGGTTTTGTCGTAAAGTCAATATTTGATCGTAGATTTACCAGGTCTAAAGCGGATTTGATTAGGTCCAATTAGTTTTTCTACTATTGGCTTTAGACGTTCACACATTATGGTCGCAATTGGTAATAGCCTAATTCCTCACTACACTCATTACGATTTCCTTTCTAGTATGTGGGACATAACACACTGAGACTCCAATCTCCGCCAATGCTCTTCTAAAGCCAGTTGTTCTCTATAAGCTGTTGCATGGTCCTAACCAGCACCACCCGCCGGGAGGCCATCGGCTTCATCCGCTTTTTGAGGCGGGATATTGATATTGAGGTGGACAGTTAATACCATCGTCATGGATTGGAGTCGTCCGCTACCTCTGTGGTCTGTAGTTAACTGATGTCCAGTTTTCGTTGTGCCTGGTTACGTACGATTTTCGCCATGCTAAGCCTTGGCCTTAACAGCAGTAAGGTCCTGACCAATGTCAGTGTTCGCACCCCTGATCACTTGTACCACCTGAACACACGATGCGTGCCATCTGTCTGATCCACGTGATCTATCTGATTCCCCGTCTATTGATTTGGCGATAACCATATTCCTGTCTAGTACTGCTTATTACCATATATCTTGCCACAGAGACCTCAATTAGTTTGATGCCATTGTTAGACGTCTCGTTGTGCAGAGTAAATTATCCGATGGTAGACTCAGATGCGGTCTCCTTTTCTCTTTTGTCAAAAGATGGGTCCATATAAGTGTAATGTGGAAAAACAAATGGCTATTCGTTCCTTCACCGGTTTGAACCATGAGACTAGGTGTCGCAATATCTTGCCAAAAACAAATCCACATCCAAATTCGTGCTTGTCCTCATGGCCACTAAATAAAATGTTGCACGTATTTGTAATGCGTGAGCAACCGAATCCCGTCCAGCGGATTTTCTGTAAAGCCGTTATGTCTGCCTTGTATTTTTCGGTGCACATCTCTAAATCATGGTCCTTAATTCCGTTATATTTTAATAACCTCACCCTACCCTATATATCATTTGTTACGATCCAAAAGTGTAACATATAGAAGGGGTCACTTTAGACCCTATGTTACTTTGAACCAAATTCCATTCATGACTTTTACCGGTCTATTCTGACGTGGTTACAATAGTCACCACGGTTGCAATAGAGTACTTTGGTTACAAAATCAAAAAATCGGTATTCCGAATACTTGTTACTGTGACAATTGTTACAAAAATTGTTACCTGCCACAAAGGAGGTAACAAGTTAGTTTCAGCGCTCTGGAATTATATTTTGAGATGTAAAAAAAAATTTTAACTTATTGATGTCGTGGTAAAACACTTTAAGCTCTTTTTCCTATGAATATGTAGTGGCAAAATGTGTGGAAAGGGAACAACCGCCAAGAAAGTGGGACAGCTGTGCCCAATTTTCCATGACACAGTATTTGTCCAATTTTTTCGACTGTCCACTTAACTGGGGTACGTGTCGTCTCCTTAAGCTCATTTAAATTTGTATAAATATCTAAAAAGTACAAATATACATATTTTTCTCTGTATTGTGTTTTCATTTTGTGTTTTTCAAATTCAAAAATTAGCTATGAATTGTCAATAATTTATATTTCACCACAAGGTGAACTTTTTCTTGTTACTAAATTGCCAGAATACCCGTAACGAGAATTGATGACAAAATTGTAACAAATTTACAGTGACAAATTTTTGTAACTAAATTATTAGAATAGGGGCGTTAAAGTCATTTGAGCCATGTCCGTCTGTCTGGCTGTCCGGCTGGTACGCACAATAACTTTCGAAAGACGAAACCAAATGTTTTGAAATTTTGCACGAGTTAATATTTCCCCAAAACTACTTACGGATACATAGCTCCGCCCTTTCTGGGACCTCCCATACAAATACATCATCCCGCCCACTTTAGAAATCGAGTAATAAAATCAATACAACCAATGGGATCGTACCCAAATTCTGCAATTAGTAAAGCTATAACAGGATTAAGTTTTTGAAAAAAAAAATTGGAAATCTATTCACGCCCCTTCTGGTACCTCCCATACAAATGTACCATTCCGCCCACTTTACAAATCGAGTAATAATATCGAAATACCCATCGGGATCGTGCCCAAATTTTGTTTAGCTGTAATAGGATAATATTTCTGGTAAAAAAATTGGAAGTCTAGCCATGCCCTTGCTGGTACTCCCATACAAATGTACCACTCCGCCCACTTTACAAATCGATTAATAATATCAACACACCCAACGCGATCGTGTTCGAATTCAGTATTCTATTAAGCTATAACAGGAGAAAGCTTTTGAGAAAAAGTTTAGCCACACCCGTTCTGGTACCTCCCATACAAATGTACCATACCGCCCACTTTAGAGATGGAGTTATAATATCAATACACTAGAACATTTTATGATTTACTAAGGGTGAGGGTATATGTAAGTCGTGTTTCCCGACTGAAACTTTCTTACTGGTTTTATTAATTCTTTTCATTGCAATAGTGCCAAACGTCGATGGCGGGTTGCTGTTCCTGCTAGGATTTTATAACAGCCGCCCTTTCTGGCTCAGACGCTGCCCAGAATACCGCTCACTCAGATACGAAGTAACTGGATTTTTAAGTTTCGCCTCTTACAGTTAGCCGAGCTCTGACGGGTGTCAAAGCCACGTTTCCAGGCGCCACCACGTGGAGGTATTCCGTCCGCAGTAGTACCACGAATACCGAGCTCTGTTCGTAGACTTGAAGTGTAACTCACATGGATCACCCTGAGTTTGCCACGTAAAACCGATCACACTCCCGCCGCAAATGGATATGTTTCGCAAAATATGTCTGAAGTCAGTGTTTTTCAAACATGACTCAATCGTCTTAGAAAGCTCTGCAACGAATTTGGTCTTACGATAATTGGATACTTACACATCTCTTTTAAAGCGTTACACTTTTTCTCGTATCGAAAGATATATATATCCCCATCACTAAGAGAGCGGGTATATAATTTAAACTTAGCGTATAAGCTTAGATAAAAACTAAAAAAAGTTGAACTTGTGGTTCTGATATATAATGGATGATATATTTATTTTTTTCAGGTAAAATTTGTTGGGGGCGGCCGTGGCATGATGATAAGATCTAGCGACTATTATGCGGGAGAAACAGGATTCGATTCCTGTCTCAGTCATCGACATTTTGTTCATCGACGGCTCCACCTTGTTGTCGACAGCAACTTTGCCCTAAAAGTATAGTAAAACAAGTAGGTGCCCTTATCAGAGTCTTAGAATAGGAAGCGTGTTAATTCACGCGAGAATCTGTCCCATTCTTGGTTTCATATTATGTTTTCGTTACATGTTGTGATATTATGTTTTTTCTTAAGTTTTGTCAACTGAACTTAAACTTACGATTTAACAACAATCTCAATAAAAGAAAATTGGTAGTTCAAAGGAAATAATGATGAATGGTACGAAATTTCGGAGATATCCTGAATACCCTGCTTAAATGTTACATAGAATACAATGTTGATTATATTTTCGTCTCAAGTGTTGTTATATGGCTTGGTATTCCTTTTAAAAATGTGTACCGCAGCAAAGCAAATAATGTCATTCAATGAAAAAGATGTCGTCCTCATGCAAAACATAAAAATTATGACAAAATACCCTTTTTTTGTGGACATTTGCACAAATCGTTATTACGATCATGACTATGTAAGTATTTGTCGTTGTAGTAAGAGAATCTTAAGGGAAAAGACAATGGTTATGTGACAATGTGTATAGAGGGGACAAAGCTTCTTGAACAGTGATCCATTGGTACAATTGAGAGATATTAAGAAATATGAGTTATGGGAAGAGTATGCTATATAACTGATATTGTTTGCTTTAACTAAAAGATAAGCGAAATACGTAAACAATACTAAAAATATTAATTAATACTTTAGTCATTTCTAAAGATATGCAATGCCAGTTGAATTTAAAATGTTGTATCTCTTCAAAACCACAGTACTTTTTATTGTTCCTAAATTGGTAACATTTGTTACAACAACCGAATTTGAAAAATCGACAAAATTTTTGTCGTACATGATGTAATAAGAACAACTAAAACAAGGAACAACATGATATAACGTGTACAAGTTAAATTTTTCGTAAAAATCAATGCATCTGTAAGTACGTTAGTGCGCTAAATGACCGTCACCGTGTCGCCAAATTGACTTATCAAGGTAGTTAAAGGACGAAGACATACTGCGTAAGAATATAAGTATATATATATATATATATATACGTTTGTAACATATGTCGGCTATAATCAAATATGATTAAAAATAATTCAGACCTGAAAAATTATGTAAAACTATCAAAGGCAGTAAAAAAGTTATCTTTTTTTAAAAATTTAGATTTATATCATTTGATACGAAAAAAAGTGTAACGGATTAAAGGAGACGAGGTAGATCCCAAGTATCTTAAGACCAAATTCGTTTCAGGACTTTTTAAGACGATTGAGCTATGTCCGTCTGTCTGGCTGGTGGGCAGGATAACTGGAGTAAACCTTAACGGATCGGTATAAAAGTTCACCAGTATTAATATTTCAAAACGAACTTATGGGATTCTAAATTGTCAGAATAGCCCCACCCCTTCTGGTACCTCCCATACAAAATTACCTATTTTTGGATAATAAATATTTCTTTCATAACTCCTAAACGCATGACCGGAGGATATTTGAATTTAGTAATTTTTTGTATCTTGCAATAGTAGACAAACCCTAAGAAAACTGAAACCCTTACCACTCCCCTTCTGGTACCTCCCATACAAATGACCGAATTGACCCTCATAGTTATACATGCATATCTTTTTTGTAAGTAAACTGAATTCACTCAAATTTGTCGTATGATGTTCGTTTATGAAAATTAGACTCAGGTATGAATATCGGTTCACGCCTTCTGGTACCACCCACACAAAATGACCTATTTTTGGAAAATTAATATTTCTCCCATAACTTCCAAACGGATACTTGGGGGGTAATGATAATTGGTCGATTTATTTATATTGCAGTAGGAAACGAAACCTCAGAAAAAACTAACTATTTGACACACTCCTTCTGGTACCTCCCATACAAATGATCGAATTCACCCTCATAGTCTTACACACACATCTTTTTTGTAAGTTCACTGAATTCAGTAAAATTTTGCGTAAGTTGTACGGTTGTGGAAATTTGAATCAGGAATGATAATAGACTATATCGGTTCACCCCTTCTGGTACCTCCCATACAAAATGACCTATTTTTGGAAAATAATATTTCTCCCATAACTTCCAAACGGACAGTTCGGGGGTAATGAAAATTTGTCGATTAATTTATATTACAATAGGAAGCGAAACCTCAGAAGAGCTAACTATTTGACACACCCGTTCTGGTACCTCCCATATAAATAATTGATATTGCCCCTTTTCATACATATCATTTTGTATTTACACTGAATTCAGACAAGTTTTGCCAAGTTAAGCGTTCATTGAACGTTGATTTACGAAAAAAAAGCAGACACGTTGTGCTGGCCCTAATTGTACCTCCTATACAAGTAAGTAAAATTTTTTACGGTTTTGCTCCACAAGCAGGCAAAAAATAATACATAAGTAATTTTGTTTTAATTAAAAATCTATTAATTTCAATAACTCAAAACTGAAACAATATCTTTTATTGGGTAATGGTTAGGGTGGTGCGATTAGTATGGAAGGAAAAATATCTTAATGGGCGCTTCGCGTTTCTGATTCTTGGGATTGTACTGAGCAAAAAAGTCCACTACTTTAGTTTTGAAAATAAGTCAAAATTTCAAATAGTTTACGAAATATGAGCACAAGAAAATTTGCAAATTTTCCAAAAAAAAAAATAAAGTATGAGAAAAAACTGCAAGTCAAAATCTGGAAGCTCGATTTTCTCCGTAGACGTATGGTCCAGTGGACTTTTTGCTCAGTACAATCCCAAGACACAGAAACGCGAAGCGCCCATTAAGATGTTCAAATCGCCCCACCCTAGTGATGGTATTTATCAGTCAGTTTACCTGACTGAAATTTCTGTACTTGTTTTCTTTGATGTTTTGTAGTAATGAGAAAAAACGCTAAGCCCAATTTATCTTTGCGTAATATCTTATTTCTTCCAATGTTGTCATATTTATTGTTTCTCGCGGAATTGACTGAGAGTTCCATCAATAAACAAATTTCACCATACTCCATTCAGCAGATGAGGTATTTGTTTGAGTTGTTTATTGAGCGTTTAATTGCTCTCTTCTGTAAAAATATGGATTAGAGCCTCCGCGATATGTGCAAACCATGGTATTCAAACACACGACCATGTCGTCACAGATATATTTAGTAGGATAACCTTTTTATTCACCTAAATCGTGTTTTAAGGTCCTTCTTTAAAGCAAAGCTTAAAGTAATTTTAAATTCCCACAAAATAACAATAAAGACGTAATTAAGTACACTTCTAATACTCAATTGCCAACTCTCATAGCTGAAAGTTATACAGATTTTATATGTTATTTCAAAGTTTAATACACCTGAAAATTTATTTATAAGGCCCTGAACACTTAAACACCTGCTACATGACATGTGAAATAAAAAATGCTATTGTATTAAATATTACTATTAAAGCGACATCTCCATAAAAGCGACAACTCATACAAATTATAAAAAAAAAACATGTATTTTGTATCCCAAATATGCAAATTTTCACTTTAAACATAATTTCACATTGAACTTGACCATAAATTAAGGTCAGTTGTTGATGTCGTATGTTTTTTTTTTTTTTGGTTTCTCCTTTTGGCCACTGAGAAAATCTCCCGAAGAGTTGAGTCAAACCAACATTTATGTAACAAATTCTCAGGCCAAAAACAAAAGCTTTTTAAACGGAAACATCGACAGCGGCAGGAAAACAACCGACTACATTTGACAGAGATCATAGAGCAGCCTAACTGCGGGGGATGACATTTGCAAGTTCACCTGGCCACAAGCGAACTGAGACCCAAGCGAAATCAACCAGGATAAACCATGCAGCCACATCTTATGAATGGAATCGATTCGAATGGATTTGACTGCAGTCGAGTTTAGAGTTTATCAGTGCTGGTATCGCTTTGCCAGTTATCCATAGGGATGCAAAAGGTAAAAGTAAAAAATTTAAAAAAAAAAAACAACAGCAAAAAATGTATCGAAATGTACTTGTAACAAAAATATGATTCGTGTAAACATATTGTAGTCTGCTCGCAGTCGAATATGAACAAATCCCAAAATACAAACTTTATGATGAGGATGTTTAAGGCTGATTTCGGTTTGTTTGTGTTGTATTTTTTGTTTTTTGTGGTCCTTTATTGATTTTTCAAACTGATTTCGTAGAATATGTTGGCAAACATCATAAACATCATAAACGACATGAGAGAATATCGCAAAATGATATTCAAACACTGGATTGAGTAAGTACTGATTTTTTTTATATTGGAGCAGAGGGTTCCTAGTGGCAGAAATAACGAGGGTGTTTAGATAAGTTGGGTAAGGCTGCTAAATATATTGGACATGGTCAGATACATTGTATATTTGTCTATGTGTAAAATCCATTACATTAAAACGAGATTTTTTTATACGTAAGTCAACCTCTGAAACTGGTCACTAGTTCGTAGTGACCCTACAGGTAGGAGAGTATATATCATTTGATACGACCCAAAAGTGTAACACATAGAAATAGTCACTTTAGACCCTATTTGAACCAAATTCGATTCATGACTTTTTAAGTCGTTTGAGCCATGTCCGGCTGGTACGTAAGATAACTTTTGAAAGACGAAACCAAATGTTTTGAAATTTTGCACAAAAATACTTACGGTATTGAAAATGGGCCACATGGCCGCGCCCCTTTTGTTACCTCGCATTTAAATGTACAATTCCGTCCACGTTAGAAATCGAGTAATAATATTAATACATCAAACTCGATCGTTCCCAAATTCTATATTTAGTGAAACTATAGCAGGATAAAGTTTTGGAGAAAAATCTGGGGGTCTAGCCAAACCCCTTCTGGTACCTCCTATACCCATCAGGTATCGCCCACTTTAGAAATCGATTAATAGATCCAACGCGATCGTGACAAAATTCTGTATTCTTACTTACTTACTTAGCTGGTACTTCTATGCAATCCCAGTGGATTATATACCGCACGTAGAAAAATATTATAAGCGCCTCGATCTTCTGCGCTTCTTCTCCAGTTAGTCAAACCGAGTTCTGTAAGCTTCTCAGTAACCTGGTCTATCCAACGGAGTTTTGGTCGCTCTCTTCTGCGCCGTCCATTGAGTTCATTGCCGAAGACTTTTCGAGCTGGAGCATTTTCGTCCATGCGTACAACATAACCTAGCCAACGCAACCGTTGCACCTTAATGCGTCTGACCACGTCAATGTCAGTGTACAGCTCGTACAGCTCATGATTCATACGACGCCGATACTATCCGTTAACGATGATGGGCCCATATATTTCACGGAGTATTTTTCTCTCGAATACCGCCAGAACCGATTCATCCGTTTGTGTCATAACCCAGGATTCTGAGCCATACATTAAGACAGGTAGAACCAGTATCTGGTATAGCTGAAGTTTTGTTCGTCGAGAGAGGGCTCTGTCATTGAATCGCTTGCTTAGTCCGTAGTAGCATTTATTTGCAAGCAGGATTCTTCTCCGGATTTCTAGGCTGACATTATTTGCTTTATTGATGGCGGAGCCTAGGTAGACAAAATTATCTACCACTCCGAAATTATAGTTGTCAACGTTCACGCAGTTTCCCAAACGAGTAGATTCTTTGTTCGTTGAAACAAATAACTTCGTTTTGTCCTCGTTCACCGTTAGGCCCATTTTCGCTGATTCCTTCTGAATACCTGAGAAGGCTGCAGTCACATCCCGCAGTTTTCGACCGATGAGTACGCGAGTAGCATGTATCTTTTGTTGAATATAGTGCCACTCGTGTTTACTACAGCTTTTCTCATTATCATCTCCATCACAATGTTGAAGAGATCGCACGATAGGCCGTCGCCTTGTTTTAGGCCTCGTCTGGTATAGAATGGCTCCGAAAGGTCCTTGCCAATCTTCACTGAAGACTTCGTGTCAGTCAGCGTCATTCCGCAAAGACGTATCAGCTTTGCTGGAATACCAAACTCAGCCATGGCTTCGAGAAATTTCTGCCGTATCGGGCTGTCGAAGGCAGCTTTCTAGTCGACGAAAAGATGGTACGTGTCGATCTGTTTCTCTTGGGTCTTTTTCAGGATTTGCCGAAGTGTGCAAATCTGGTCAGTTGTTGATTTTCCAGGTCTAAAGCCACACTGATAAGGCCCGATCAGGTTGGATAACACTGGCTTCAGTCTTTCACATAGCACACTCGACAGGACTTTATATGCGATGGGTAAATGGCTGATCCCGCGGTAGTTGGAGCACACACTTGGATCACCTTTTTTCAGCGCAGGACATAATACGCTTACATTCCAATCGTCGGCCATGCACTCTTTAAGCCAAACCGAGCGCAGGAGCTGGTGCATGCTCGTTATCAGCTACTCGCCACCGGATTTGAAGAGCTCTGCGGGCAGACCGTCGGCAACGGCTGCTTTGTTGTCTTTCAGCCGCGATATTGCCCTTCTTAGCTCGGCTTGACTGGGCAATCTAAGCCGTCGTCGACATTTGGCGTGATAACTTCACGTGCGCTGCCTTCTGGAACCTGCAGTTGCTGGAAGTGTTCTCTCCATATGTGCAGCACTCTCTGCGTATCCGTGACCAGATTTTTATCATTGTCCTTACAGGTGGGGAGGCCATTACCGTATCCATTTGCTCTTACTTTCTGGTAAAATTTTCGGGCCTCACCTCTATCCCTGTATCGCTCTATATCCTCGTTCTCCTGTTCATTCATCTGACGTTTTTTCCGCCTAAATAGCTGTCTCGCCTGTTTTGCTTTATCCTTATGCCGTTTCCAAACAGCACGGGTTACAATTGGCTGTAGCGTTGCCCTATAAGCAGCATCCTGTTTCTCAGGCGCTATGCGACATTCTTCATCGTACCAGGATTCTTCTGAGCGACGCTTTTCATATAATAGCACGGTTGTTGCGGCGTTTGCCATGGAATGCGCAATATGCTGCAACTTTGTATCGGGAACGTAAGAAGTAGAGGCGTTGTGTCGTAAAAGTTGGGAGTGCTGGTTGGAGTAGGCAGTAGCTATCTCTGGGGTTTGCAGCTTCGCGATGTCCAGCTTTCTTTGTGTTTGATTACGTGCGTTTTTCGCTCTGCTCAATCTTGTGCGCACCTGTATTCAGTTAAACTAAATCCGGATACAATTTTGGAGGAAAAACTGTAAGTCTAGTCACAAACCTTTTGGTACCTCCCATACAAATGTACCACTCCGCCCACTTTAGAAATCGAGTAAGAATATCAATATACTAGAAAATTTTATATTTTGCTGAGGGTGACGGTATATGAAAGTCGGCAGTTATAGAGTCACTAGAAAAAGTCTGGCCTGGTGTGAGACTCGAAGCAATACTTCTTGCCGATGTTCCACAGAGGCCAAGATCTTACTTACTTACTTAATTTCCCTTTACACCCCATGAATGAGGTATGGGATAGCTTCTCGCGTTGTTGTGAATTAACACACTTTCTATTTTTAGATTCACAACTAACGGTACCTACTTGTTTATCGACGAATGCAAACGTCACTGTTTGAAAAACTCTTACTAGACATGCCGACAGACTCGACACTAATACTGTGAAGTTGCTGTCGACAACATTTCGAGCCAGGAGTTGAACCTGTGATCTCCAGCATGGTAGTCGCGTGTTCTAACCACTATGCCACGGCCGGTTCCGAGGCCAAGATCTACTCTAAGTTAATCCTGAAAGTTTTTCAAGCCAGTTGTCCTCAAGTGCCCACACAGTATTGGAAAGTAATTAAGGTTACTGAGGCGTTGGAAGGATCCAGGAAGGCCACTATTATCCTAAAAAGTGATTCACTGTTGTCAATTAGAGATACACATATGGGTGTTTTCTATGGATTTGTATCTATATTCGTACGTATCTATAAAGCGCTTAACATATCACCAAGATCTGTGACGATAAAACTGCGTATTCATCTCCTGTGTGGCATAGTGCTTAGAACATGCGACTACCATGCGAGAGATCCCTGGTTCGATTCCCGGCTCCAGTCATATACATTTTTATTTCATTGCCGGCCCTCTTGATGTTGTCGACAGGAACTTCGCAGTATGAGTGTCGAGTCAATCGGCATGTCTAGTAAAAAGCTTCTCAAACTTTGACGTTCGCATTCGTCGATAAGAAGGTGCCATTTGTTGTGGACCTAAATAACGAGTGTGTTAATTCACAAAAACGCGAGAAGCTACCTCATACCTTATTCTTTGGGTGTAAAGGGAAATTAAGTAAGTTACAGAGGATAAGTTATTGATGTTTCACTTATTTATGATATATACTCGAATATGGTCAGCAATTGGAAGTATCGAAAGACTTTTCCTTTCCTGATCACCTGTATATTGACTTTGACTCATCTTTATGAAGGTAGTGGAGAGCAAGTTACCCAGGTGTCGCTACCTCTACAAATGATAAGTCTACACTGGACTCCACTGTTGAGTTCTTGACTAACGTCTTAGCTGATGTAAAAGAGAAATACTGCAGCAAAACTGATAGGTAGGGCAAAGCTAAGCTACGGCAGTAGAATGTGAAGATTTCAAAAAAACGCAAGGAATGTAGGAAACTATTCAACAAGGCGTAAATTTTCGGTAAGTGGAGCACATATAAGTCTTCAATTAACAGTTTCAAGAACCTGATTAGGAAAGCCAAAAGGCAGACATGGAGAAAATTCAGTAGTAGTGTGAAAAACTCTTCGGAAACTAGTCCGAAGATTTTATCCTCGAGTCCCACAATACCATCATAAATACAGAGAACGGATTGTTCTTGAATCACCAACAGTCACGAAACCCTAAATACTGTCAGGAAAGTGATAGCTCGTCTATGGAAAACTTAGACAGTAATATTTTTGATATTTCCGGTATACCGATTACTATACATCGAGTTCAATTGGTTTTGAGAAATGTTCACCCTTTTAAATTTAACGCACCCGTTGGTATTATTCCCGTAGGTCTACAGAAGAACATCAATATATTGATGCCCTGACTTTTAACAATTTTCAAAACTTGTCTGGAGTTGTCACACATTCCAAAGAGATGGACAACTTACAAAATTGTATTTATCTCTAAAGGGGCTAAGGCATCCCCTACTAAGACCAAGGATCTTAGACCGAATAGCCTATTTTCCTTTCTACTTAAAACTTTAGAGAGAATTATTGATGTATATGTCAGATCATCTTTTAAACCGGCAGTTCTATCTAAGACTCAGCAAGACTACACGAAGTGTAAATCCAAGCAAACTGCTTTACATTCAATAATCAGTCTTATAGAAAAATCCCTGAACTACAAGGAATACCAGTCCGCCACCTCCTTGATATTGAAAGCTTTCAAAAAACCTGATTCTGTATCCCAGACATGGAGGTGAAGTAGATAGAAGCGAACACCACCCGCTTATAATGTATAAATGCATAAGGACGATGGTCAAGCTAACATTTTAGGAATAATCAATGCAAGGAAACACCATCATATCAAATGGATTACACAACACCAGAACCTGTTTTATGAGGAATACTGATATTAAAGTAGACATCAGTTCCCTGGAGATCGTGTACACCACTTAGAGAATTGTTCGATCTCGAAGGGGATAGCGAGACATTGGAGGTTTATCTCACATGGGTTCCAGGACATGGGGACATATATGGTAACCAAAGAGCCTACGCTCTTGCTAAGGCAGTTACCACCATAAATATGAGCGAAGTTTACTGATGGTGTTTCCTTGCAAGGGAGAAACAGCCAATTACGGATAAACTCAACATTATTACCAAGAAAAGATCTGAGAAAGATCCCAGTGACACAGCGACCAACCAGATTTGGCGCATCATAGCCAAATAGCCAGTCAGGCTGACATTTAACCTCGTTATTTCGGAAACTTCGTGCGCAATATCGCCATTTTAATAGAAAACCTTGTGGATGTATAGTTTTAATTCTTGTTGGTTAGAACACGTGACTGTCAAGCAGCTGAGATGGGTTTGAATCCTGTGAGATACATCAGTAGGCGAAATATGTTCAAAGCTGATACACGAAAATTAAACAATATCATCCAAGGTGCTTTATTTTCGAGAAGGATTACTGGCAGAAATTCCTCCAGGGTTATGTTGTTAACAACAGGAAGATATAAGGCCGTTTTCGGTGGAAGAAGATCCATCATGAACCTTTTCATGAAATTACTGTTCCTGATGACATTGAAAAAGCGAATTTAAAGGCGGATTGCATCGGTGGGGGTGGCTGTAACAACTTCGATCTTTTTCGATGATTACTTTACTGGCGTCGCAAATGGCAGAGAAATTTATGACTAATAGCGCTCCTTTGGAATTGCTAGCATTGAAATAAATGGGGGTGCCTTAAAAAGCACATCAAATTGCAAATCCTGCAGCGTAGATCGCGTAACTTATACTGACCCTAAATGAGGCAGTGACTATTGGCTTACATTCTTACTGCCGTCGTTTATGCTTGCGCGATTGAAAGATTCGTAGAGGAAAATCGAATTTCCTACGACACACAGTTCGGATTTATAAAGGGGCTATCTATAATGTAGATTCTACATCACAGGCGTTGATGATTCTTGGGTACCATGTGGCCAGCGGTCTTAACAGGAAACACTTATCTATCGTTGCCAGATTGGCTAACGCGTTCGATTCCGTATGACAGGAGGGAACCTTCTGCATGTTAAGAAGCTGGGGCCTTGCCTGTGGCATTTGTAACGTTTTTATACCATCACCCTTAGGGATGAGGGTATATATTATTTGATACGACCAAAAGTGTAACACATAGAAGGAGTCACTTTAGACCCTAGGTATCTTTGAACATATTTCGATTCATGACTTTTTAAATCGTTTGAACCATGCCCGTCTGCCTGTTTGTTTGGCTGTCCGGCTGGTGCGCATGACAACTTTCGAAAGACGCAATCACTTGTTTTGAAATTTTGCACGAGTTAATATTTCCCGAAAACTACTTACAGTATTGCAAATGGGCTACATGGCTCCGCCCCTTCTGGTACCACCCATACAAATACATCATTCCGCCCACTTTAGGTAATAATATTAATACACCCAACTGGATCGTATCCAAATTCTGTACTTAGTAAAGCTATAACAGGATAAAGTTTCGCAAAAAAAAGTTGGAAGTCTAGCCACGCCTCTTCTGGTACCTCTTATACAAATGTACTATTCCGCCCACTTTAAAGATGGATTAATAATATCAATATATCCAACGCGATCGTACCCAAATTTATTATTTAGTAAAGCCGTAGCAGGATACAGTTTTTGAGAGAAAAACTGGAAGTCTAGCCACGCTCTATCTGGTACCTCCCATACAACTCTGGTACCGCCCACTTCAGTAGTCGATTAATATTATAAATATACCTGACGCGATCGTGCCCAAATTCTGTATTAAGAAAAGTTCAATCAGGATAAAGTTTTGGAAAAAAAATCTGAAAGTCTCGACACGCCTCTTCTGGTACCTCCCATACAAATGTACAACTCCGCCGACTTTAGGAATCGAGTAATAATATCAGTACACTCAACGCAATTGTGCCCAAATTATGCATTTTGTTAAGTTATAACAGGATAAAGTTTTGGAAAAAATATTGGAAGTCTAGCAGCGCCCCTTCTGGTACCTCCCATACAAATGTACTTTTCCGCCCACTTTAGATAAGGAGTAGTAATATCAATAAATCCAAGCGATCGTACCCAAATTCTTTATTTGGTAAATCTATAGCAGGATACAGTTTTTGAGAATAAAACACGCTCCTTCTGGTACCTCCCATACTCATCTGGTACCGCCCACTTTAGAAATCGATTAATATTATTAATGGACCTAACGCGATCGTACCCAAAGTTTTGGAGAAAAAATCTGGAAGTCTAGATACGCCCCTTCTGGTACCTCCCATACAAATGTACCACTCCGCCCTCTTTAGAAATCGATTTTTAATATCAATATAATAGAATTTTTTTGTTTAACTGAGGGTGATGGTATATGTAAGTCGGGTTGCCTGACTGAAACTTTCTTACTGGTTCCTCTTGAATTGAATGTTAATTCCTTAGCGCCAATTTCCTAGATACCTACCTCGTTTCTTTTCTTTTTTTTTCGTTTGGTTAATAATTGTTGTTTTTGGGTTTCAAGCATGCGCCGTGATTATTGTTGTTGCCGCAGTTGTCGTTGCGGTTGTTGTTGAATTTTGGAAATACTACGTTCAGCTGTTGCAGCAATCATTGCCAACGATCGGAACTTTAAGTCTGTTTTTTTTCGTTCTGGCGGATAAATGCGTTTTTTGTTGTCTCCTATCCAGCCAGAAAAAAGCGCTCCTAAAACAAATAATTTTAGTGGCCCAAAGTAACACCAACAGGCGGAGAGAGAGAGTCTGGTGCCGGGACCCGGTGTTCATCGGTTGGCAATTGGTACTGGCTGAATTTTCGGTGGTAGTATTGAACCCGTATCATGCTGATAACTGGCAGTGTTGTTGCTGCAACAATGCAATGCAACAACTACGAATAACTTTACAAGTACGTTGTACTACAATAACAGCAACAACAACAACACCAACAGCAACAAGACACCATCGAAACGAATAATCCAACAGATCTGTTAGCGGTTTATTTGTTTAAACAAAAGTTTTGTGGTATTTTGGCACAACTGTTTTAGGCAACAACAAACAACAGCACCACCAGCCGCCGAACAAACCGCCACAACCAACGGCTGAGACCTCCTGGGTCTTTAACTAAATGTTGTTGTTTCTGTTGTTGCTAGTGTTGTATCCGATATCTGTTTATGTTTTGACTTTTGTTAGCCTATGTTATGTTGTTGTCTTGTAGTTTATCGTATCTCTAGATACTGCAAACAACAGCAACAGCAACAACCATTGTTGGAAACTATCGAAATTGCACATTTGCACACTTTTCCTTAAGATTGCAATGTAAATATTTCATATTTGCATAAAATATATTTGTACATCATTTCGTAACTTGAACGGGGGGAACTGCCAATAAAAGATCTTTAATAATTTGATAAGAAGGTATTAGGTGACGCTTGCCGCTACAATTGTCTGGATAGCAGCGAATGGAATGGAGTTGCACTTAAAGGGCAAACTTGGACCAGTAGATTTTTCCTAGAGCGATCTCTTCGTCTTGATTGTGGTAGTTACTGAAGGTGCTGTCATATAACCGGTAACTTTCTTCCTCTATGTTAATATTTGGAAAGTGAGTTAAAGCAATAATCTGATGTTCCAAAGCGGTCTTTTATCAACTACCCTGACACTTTCAGATTGTATTTATATGTTTACAAAAGTTGTTCAGTTAGTAAAAATTTTGAGTCCCTCAAAAAAGTTATGCTGTGAAAGTGAAACAATATTAATTCCTATATGTTTTCGGGAAAAAGTGCATAAAAAACTAAATTTGTTGGCATAACATGTTAATACAATTTGTTCACAGCATTCCTAGCTACATTATTGCCAAATATAGTAAGCGCCATCACAAAGTGTGAATTAATAATAGAAATGTTAACAAAATTATTTAATTAGTAATTAATGAAAGTAATACAATTATCTCCATTAATTTTTTAATTGTATAAATAAAATTACTTAACATTAATAAAATTATTAATTTTAATTTTTTTGTCAGACTAGCCCGTTCAGTGCACTCACTGTCTCTAAAGTATACAAAAATATTTTTTCAAATTTGTAATGTTAGCAGGGTGTGGCCGTTACGCCCATTTTTACAAAAATCTCAATTTCTGAAGATAATACCTGTAATACATAATTTGCATTAGTTTGGACTTACTTGAGCCATCTAGGCAGCCTTCCAGATAGACGTACAAGGCTGAGGAGACTGAGGTCCTGAAACAAATTTCGTCTTCAGAATCTTGGGTTCTCCCTTAATACGTTACAATTATTTCATATCAAAACACGTATACCCTCATCTTCAAGGTTCGGATATAAAAACTTAAAAAACTTGGAATTGTAATTGTAAGAATTGTTGTTCTGCCATACCATTTTTTTAAGAAAATATTTTGGTTGTTACATATAACATAATGAACGCCTAGTGTGTGGGGATTGGATTACAATTTTTTATTTGATACATATATATTTGTTCTATTCTTTAGAATATTAAAGTTCATATTTTCGATCTCCCAATGTAATGGAGAATAAATGTATCATACACTAAGTATATTGTAGGAAAACCTGTCAACGCCAGTTTTAACCCACACTATGCTCTTTTCGTCCTCTGATTGAAAATTAATATTCTACCGTATCTTGATATGTGTAGTGCTAAGTACTATCTGTGAATAAAATTTTATATTTCTTCACAACTAAATACGTTTGTGTCACACCTCAACATATCGGAAATTACAACTTTGTCTGTATATTCATATCTGTAGTTCCAAGCAATTTTGATGCTCTGGGCTTAAAAAATATATTTTGCATACCTTTCACCCTTTTGGAGGAGTTTTTAGTTTTATTCTCATCTACTAAGTCCACTCCACCGACACCTCCCGGGTCAATTTGTATATAAAATTGTTCCTGTTGTCAAACAAACCTACATTCAAAATGTCATTAAATTAGTCCATTCGGCCAATTTTTCGTTATAAATTCCCCACAGTGCCACCTACCGGGTCCATTTGTATAGCAATTTTTTTCTCATGATCAAAGAAATATACATTCAAAATTTTATTTAAATTAGTCCAAGCGTTCAAAAAAAGGGACCGGCCGTGGCATAGTGGTTAGAACACGCGACTACCATACGGGAGATCGCAGGTTCAAACCTGGCTCCAGTCATCTTAAAAGAAAAAAAAATAAAAAAATTTCATTCATTGTCGGCTCCCCTCGAATGTTGGTGACAGCAACTTCGCAGTATTAAGCGTCGATTCAATCGTCGTGTCTAGTAAGAGCTTCTCAAACAGTGACGTTCGCATTCGTCGATAAACAAGTAGGTGCCGTTAGTTGTGAATCTAAAAATAGAAAGCGTGTTAATTCACAACAACGCGAGAAGCTATCCCATACCTCATTCATGGGGTGCAAAGGGAAATTAAGTTTTTTAAGTTTAAGTTCAAAAAAAAGATGTTCAACATAATGGGTTTGAGTCAAATTGGACCGTCAATCTAAATTTTGAAAATTAGTCCACGCTGGCGCCACATACCGGGTCCATATATACAAATACTTTGTTCTCATGATCAAACAAACATACATTCCGAATTTCATTTGTACATAAAATTGTTTGTTATGATGAAACAAATATATATTTTAAATTTCAGTTAAGTTGGTCCATTCATTCAAATTTACGATATAAATCCACCCCACCGCCACCTACCGGTTTAATTTGTAGATAATTTTTTTTCTTATGATCAAATACACATAAATACGGAATTTAAGTTAAATTGGTCTATCAATTCAAATTTTCGATATAAATCCACCCCAGCGCACAGAGGGTTGAAATGTACCAAAAGTGAGGATTAATTCAAAAACTGAAGTTTATCTTGCATTGACATGTTTGGTATTAAGTGAAAGTGAATAAAATTCTACATCACTTATTACTAAAATTGCTGCTTTAAGTAAATTACTTTAATGGCAGTGAGCGGTCAAAGTTAAACAATTTTTACAAATTTTGCGTGACATGGCAAAAACAGAAAATTGAGATATTTTGATTACTTATAATTTTTGCTAGGTCTTTAAAAAGTAAAAATGTTATAATGGAACCATCAACTTCAGGTATATGGGTATATAATTAAATATATTTTGTTTAGATAAATGTTTTGCAAATATTTAAAATATTTTTCTTAAAAGTGCTACATAAATGTTGTATTTTCGATATAAACATTGAGTTTCAACTAGTTTCTGGGCGAGATCAAGCAAATTTAATTAAATGCTCTTATAATATGAGATATCAGCTTATATATCCAAAAGAAAAATCTTGCGGATTTACTGCGTTTTTATACCATCACCCTTAGGGATGAGGGTATATATCATTTGATACGACCCAAAAGTGTAACACATAGAAGGAGTGACTTTAGACCCTAGGTTTCTTTGAACCAAATTCGATTCATGACTTTTTAACTCGTTTGAGCCATGTCCGTCTGTCTGTCTGTCTGTCTGTCTGGTGGCTGTCCGGCTGGTTCGCACGATACCTTTCGAAAGACGCAACCAAACGTTTTGAAATTTTGCAAGAGTTATTATTTTCTCAAAACTACTTACGGTATTGCAAATGGGCTACATGGCCCCGCCCCTTCTGGTACCTCCCATACAAATACATCATTCCGCCCACTTTAGAAATCGAGTAATAATATCAATACACCCTACGGGATCGTCCCCAAATTCTGTATTTAGTACAGCTATAACAGGATAAAGTTTTGGAAAAAATTTTGAAAGCCTAGCCACGCTCCTTCTGGTACCTCCCATACAAATCTACCATTCCGCCCACTATAGAGATGGAGAAATAATATCAATAAATAAAACGTGATCGTACCCAAATTCTATTTTTAGTAAAGCTATAACAGGATAAAGTTTTGGAGAAAAAAATTGAAGTTTATTCACGCCCCATCTGGTACCTCCCATACACATCTGGTACCGCCCACTTTAGAAATCGATTAATATTATTAAAAGACCTAACGCGATCGTGTCCAAATTCTGTATTTGGTAAAGTTTAAGCAGTATAAAGTTTTGGAGAAAAAATCTGGAAGTCTAGACACGCCCCTTCTGGTACCTCCCATACAAATGTACCACTCCGCCCACTTTAGAGATGGAGTAATAATATCAAAACACTTGACACGATCGTGCCCAAATTCTGTATTTAGTAAAGCTATAACAGGATAAAGTTTTGGAGAAAAGATCTGGATGTCTAGACACGCCCCTTCTGGTACCTCCCATACAAATGTACCACTCCGCCCACTTTAGAGATGGAGTAATAATATCAATATACTCGACACGATCGTGCCCCAATTCTGTATTTTATTAAGTTATAACAGGATAAAGTTTTGGAGAAAAAATTGGAAGTCTAGCGACGCCCCTTATGGTACCTCCCATACAAATGTACCTTTCCGCCCACTTTAGGGATGGACTAATAATATCAGTACACCCAAGGCAATCGTGCCCAAATTCTGTAATTAGCAAAGCTATAACAGGATAAAGTAATGGAGAATAAATCTGGAAGCCTAACCACACCCCTTCTCGTACCTCCCATACAAATGTACCACTCCGCCCACTTTAGAAATCGAATAATAATATCAATATAATAGAAAATTATTTGTTTTACTGAGGGTAAGGTAAATGTAAGTTGGGTTGCCCGACTGAAACTTTCTAACTGGTTTTAATTACAAATCGGTTAATTTCAATAACTCAAGACTTAAACAATATCTTATATTGGGTGATGGTATTTATCAGTCAGTTCAACTGACTGAAATTTCTGTACTGGTTTTTACTAATTTAAGTTATTGTGACAGAACCCCAGTTGCTAAAAACATATGGTGATGATGATGATGAAGATGATGATAATGATGATGATGATGATTATGATTATGATGATGATGATGATGATGATGATGATGATGATGATGAAGATGAAGATGAAGATGAAGATAATGATATTGAAGGTGCTGATGACTTTTATCACGATAATATCTAAAATAAGTTTAAATCCATATATATGGGCATATAATTGTTCTCTTATTTTTTATATGAAAAAATTTTTTTTATAAATTTTTTCCAAAAACAATATTATTACTAAATGATGTATAGTTATTGTAAAAAAATGTAAATTTCAATTATAATGGGCTTCTCTGAATTAATCCCCAGTTTACCTCTTTTTCAACCCAATGTGTAGCGCCACCTAGCGGTATGAAAATACAATGATACCTATTCTCATACCTTCCAATTAGAAGTCAAAATTGTATAATTTATTGAGCCGTTTCGGAAAATTGCTACGACAAACACCGTGACACGAGATTTTTATAGATTAGAATAAATATCTGTCCCGCAAACTTTGTCCTGCCAGCTAAGAAGAACTTTTTAACGCATGGATTGATTTGTAAAGTGATTCTTGAGTTATAAAATGAAGAAAATAGGACAACTTATTTATCTATATATAGAAAATAGAGGGTTCAAGAATTTTAGTTCCTATTTGACGAGAACAACAGAAATTCATTCATTAATTGCCGCACGCTGAACAAAAAATACGAAGCGCTTCGGTCTTTTGCGTTCCGTAGGTAGTGCCGTCACGTCAAGTTTATATAAAAACTCTTTTGCCTGGTCCATCCAACAACGTTTTGGTTGCCCCCTCAAGTGCCGCCTATTGAGTCTATTGCTGTCATTCGCACATGTCATGGCCAACACATACGCCGCGCTTGGCTACGGCGATGTTGTTATACAGCTCACACGACGAACATCTCCGTTAACGAAGAATTTTTCTCTCGAAGACTTCCAGAATAGATTGATACGTTTTCGTCATTACAAAGGATTCTACGAAAGCAAGAGCAAGACAGGTAGGATCAGTGTCTGGTAGAGTAGGATCTTTGTTCTTCAAAAGAGGGCTTCGTCATTAAAGTGCTTGCTTAGAGCATCCTAGCAGCGGCATTGCAGCATTGTCATCACTACTCGTCTCATGATTTCTATGCTGACATTATTTTTGTTTAGAGCGGAGTCAAGGTAGACCCTGTATTCAACGTTCTCGCAGCATGCCAAACGAGTGGATTCCTTTTTGAAACAAATAACTTGATTTTAGTTTCATTTATCACTAGTCTCACATCTGCCGACTACTTCTCAATGTTCGAAAAGGCCGCAGTAACATCCCGCAGTCCTCGGCCAATGATATCTTAATCATCGGCATAAGCGAGTAGAATGTGGCTTTTGTTAAAGATGGTGCTCGTCGTGTTTATTACTGCCTTCCGCATTATCATCTCCATTACGATGTTACAGAGATCGCATGACAGACTATCACCTAAAGACTCGCTTAGTAGAAAATAGCTCTGTTAGAGTTGTGCCTATTTTCACTGAAGACTTCGTGTCAGTCAGTATCATCCTGCAAAGTCGTATCAGTTTCGTGGCGATACCAAACTCAGTCATAACATCTAATGCTTTCTGTCATATCGGACTGTCGAATGCAGCTTTTATATCAGAAGAGTGACTTATTGGGCCACCGCGTTCGATCCTAGTTTCTTGGGGCTGACAAAGCCACTTAGAGAGCCATAGAGTTTTGCTCCAAAAACATTGGTTATCTATTCCCTAAGACGCATCAGCATTCCATTTATGTTGCGCAACGTTGTGCCATTTCACATGTTCAGTGACATTGTCCGAGGAACACGTGATCTATCGGACGTTGTGAGCAGCTTGGGATCTCAGCATAGATATTCTGGTGAATAACGTTCAGTAAACTTAAATTAGAGAATCTCCGATCTCAACTACAAGCAAATACAATATTTTGTTCATTCAATTATATTTTTTAAAATGTTTAATCCAGATATTAAATAGGACCAACATCTTTCCACATCTATGGCTGATGCCACATGTTACCATCTATATTTCCTTTAATCATTCGGGTTTATTTTGTGTTTATCAAGGTATAGCCAGGGCAACACATTTAGATCCACTAAGGTAACCTCAAAGTTTTCATTCGAAAACTTACGTAATATAACATCAACATTTATAAAATAGAGTTAAATTTTCAACTCACTTGTCCAAATATTGGAAATAACTACAAGTTAATTACAGTTTGCAAGTCATCCATGACCGTTTCCCAGTCTCTAGTTAATAAACTACCATCTTTTCTGTGCGGCAGCGTTAAACATTATCACAGATTGTGCCGTTTTTCAAAAATAACGATGTGGAAAATTGTCGATAATAAGACACAACTTTATTATGCCACAACGATGCTAGACGCACCGACAGTGTCAACAGCTTCATTGCCACAATTTCAAGGGTGGAAAGTGATCATAAAGACTTAATTTGATTATAATATTTTATGTACGCAATAACCCCCAACGATGAGTACTATGTATAAGGGTAGTAACACAGAAACCTCATCATCATCATCGCCGTTCTTATCGCCGCGTATCCTCGTTATCAATATGCAAAAATTATGAAACTGTGGAGGAAAAAAAACACAGACTGAAATTGTTATTTCTAATATGTATGGTATGTAAAGCAAATTTTGCTCCCGGCAATTTCGAAGAGTGTTAACAAAAAACCCACGAAATTTAACGCCTCATAGAGAAAGCCAAAATCACAGAGACCAAAATTTATAGGGGGGTGAAACTGCGTACTGGGAAACGGAATGTATCCATTACCATCCCTTGGCTAATAGATACATTTAAGGATAAACAAATAAAAGTCATTTAGATACATAATCACAAGTACAATGAGCACAGAGACTCTGCCATGATGATGATTATCATCATCAGCATCATCAAATTTAATTTAATTTCTTCGACCGACAGCGAAACCCGCACCCTTCCTTCCACCCCACCATCTACTTATTTATCCCTTGCCCTTTTGTAATGAAAGACCTTTTTGATTTGTGTCGGGCGGAAGTGCAATAATAAGATAAACATCAGCACAGAAATCTAAGCAAACCCTACTATGCTTGTCAGATAATTGAAATCACTATCTTGTTAGCTAAACCAGACCGGCCGAGTACGCCAACTAGAATGGCAGCGAAAGGCCAAGAAGAAGAGGAGAAAAAGCGAAACTGTTTAACAATGACAGCTCTTTGACAGATAAGATTTTGAACAATGGACAGTTGCAAAACATAATCAATTCCAAGTGGAAACAAAAGAATGTTGTGATTTCCATGTCTTATCTTTCAAAGGGTCAGGTCATCCGAAATCCCCAATACACGCTTATTGACTTAAGTGCTTTGGCACTTGCAAGGGACGAGATGTTATTAAATATTAATAAGAGGTCACTGGTATAAAAGGAACGTACAACGATATTAGCTACCAACCATGAACGTAGTTGAGAGACCAAGACAAAAACTAAAAAGATTTGCTTCGAAATCTTATAAGAATTTTCCATGTCCACTAAGTGAAAAGTGACAAGTTTGGTATTGAAAGACATACGGTCAGAGATTTCTTATTAGATCGCTAAGAAATCTGATGTAGGTAAAAGGTCTTATAAATTATAGATATTGTAATGGTAAAACCTGAAAGTGCAGACTATAGACAATATACATATAGAGTTTAATGAAAATTGACCTATACAACTTTTGAGATTTCTTTTAACCCTTTTGCGGTATTTTGGCTGGGTTTTACAGAAAATCGTAAAGATTTTTCAGTTTGAGAAAAGAGAATAATTTGAAACAAATATTTCCTTTCATACAAAATTGGGAACGATCGCTGCATGATGGTCAGTACAGGCTGCAGTCAGGTTCAAGCTCCGTCACAGCCAATTATATATCATTGAAAGTCGGTCCCCTCAATATAAGTAGACAGCAACTTCTAAGTAGTCAATTCAATCGTCATGTTTGTTGTTGAATTTTCTTAAAAAGTTGATGTTCGGCCACGTCGTGTGATGCTTTAAAAAATAGCGTGTTAACTCACTGAAATGAGGAAGGCTGCCCCATGTCTCATGCATGGGAAAATAATTGTTAAGGTGAGGTTATAAAGGGTGGTTAAATTATAAGGGCCGATGTTGAATGTGAACCACACCTAAACTTCAAGTTCTCTTCTGCATTTTATTTGACATTTCTCAATTTCAGCCTTACTCAATTTTAACCATGGAAAGATACACAATCGAACAACACGTTAAAGTTATTCAGGCTTATTATGAAAATTGGCGTTCAAATCAAAATGCAAATCGTGCAATTGGTGATTTTTTCGGCCAATTTAATCGTGAAAACACTAGTGCATGCGCGTACAGCTCGTACTGCAGAAAAACTTGCTGCTGTTCGCGATAGTGTGGCTGAAGAGCCGTCCATCTTAACTCGTCCTCGTACCCAACAATTGCAACTCTCACGATCGTCGTTGATGAACATTATACATAAAGACTGGCAATTACACGCCTACAAGTGCAATTGAACTATAGCCTCTTGACCATTCCAAACGTCGTCAATGGTCAGAACGGTGGCAAGAAATGACAACAGTGGACGATCAATTTTCGAAGAAAATCATCTTCAGTGATGAGGCACATTTTCACCTCAGTGGATTCGTCAATAAGTAGAATTGCCGCATCTGGGCGATTGATAACACTATGACACAATTTGATGGTCATTGTCTCGGGGGTGAACCAAACCAATTTCAAACGATAGCATGTGACCTCAATAACAAAACCCTAAACTCCATTTTGATCCACAACGTCACAAATTTTTTACACAGTGGTTTGAAGTTTGATTTTTTTTTTTTTTGTCAAAAGTTAAATCAATAAATATGAAAAATCATCTGTAAAAATAAATAATTAAAACAATCAGGGGAATATTTTCTCGGAACATTTTAACCCTCTAGCTCCCACCCGTATGGGACATTTTTGGCCCAATTTTAAAAAAACTGTTTAAAAGTCAATTTAGGACGGAGGTCAAGGATAAGAATCTTCGATAGAAATATTCTCCGGAAAATTTCACTAAGAGTCACCGAAGATAAATAACCTCTACGAGTCAAATGTTCCAAAATAAAATCAAAATGAAATATTAATGAAATGTTAAAAAGTCAATTTTTGAAATGTTAAAAAGTCAATCAAGATAATTCGGCACATTAACGGCATAGAACCTCAATTATGCCTCAGCGTCATCGAAAATTTTTACCATCGGATTGAGGTGTGCCTCCGAGGTCGCGGCGGCCATTTGGCCGATATTTTGTTTCATACATAATTGAACCAAACCAATATTATCATAATAACAAGAAATGACAAAAATTTCCTAAATAATTTGTGTTTTCTTTTAAATCAACATCGGCCCATAAAATTTAACCACCCTTTACTTCTAGTCTAAGACCAACCGCAGCAACCGCTTAAAAGTTAGATACAGTTAAAAGGCATTACAACCATGTATCCTGAATGGTCAGGAAAGTAGGCAAAAACCGCTGAAGCATGGTTGCACCGTAGCATTACTATCACCAATCTTAGCATATATCAAGTTAGTATCTACGAAAAAGCATATGTGCATATTTACAAAGTGAGTTTTTGACATTAAATATAGCAAAGACATATGAGTCTAGATTTTGTTCTCTCATTCCATCTGAATACACATTGTATCTATTTCCGTATGATATTAATGACCAAAGCCATTACCATCCTATGCTCCGATGAGAAGATATACCATATTTGTTTGTAAAAATTTCATTTCGTACTTTTTGCTCTCCTGAAAAAACGGCATTTTGGAAAAAAGCTGTTGCTAGTAAAAACCACAGATATTTCTCCATCCTTATGGGTAAGGGCTTAAATATATAGTGGAAATACGGATGTTTTTTGTGTATTGCATACTATAATCTGTATTTGGTGGCAAATTCCCTTATTTTAATACTCTGTAGGGGTTTTATTCTACTCTTAGAAAGAAAAGCAGCATTTAGAAAATAACCAGTGATGACTTTCACTATTTTTCAACTTATGTATATACTTTCTTGCATTATTTTTTGATATATACGAGTAGAGCAAAGGTGGTACGTATGAGAAAAGTGGAAGTAGATTATATTGCTTGATAAAGAGCTGTCCATATATATTTGTCAGGTTTCAAAACTTTAAATTGGCTTCCTGTAAACTTAGGAAAATTCGACGTGCTTAAGAAGTCAATCGCACAACATATTGACATATATATTGGCATATTTGTGTTGAAATATTTTCACATTTTGTTATGACCATGATATTTTAGAATTCTCATTTGAAATTGATAAAGGCACCGAACACAGTGATTTATGTACTTGTCCTCATTCCTTGCACTTACTTCCGCTTATGGCACCATTATTGGTGAGACAGAATTCTGATAAGATTCTCATTAGTTTTATTAATTTTCGTGTTTATTTACACAGTTTTATGGAACCAACAAGATAAACATAGAGTTGCCATTGTGCTGGAAAGTTTGTTGGCTTGAATCATTAAATTTGTATGGTAAGATCAAAGCGATCAAATGAGATTAGAGGTGTAGGTGTTTTTGAAACAATTGGATAGCCAGCGAGAACAAGAGTTGCTGGCGACTGTTTTGACTAATTTCTGAAACTAAGCATATATATGTAATAAAAACTTTGTTCGATCCAACAGAATCTTATCTAAATACAATAACCGATACTAGTAGAGCTTTAAACATGAAAAACTAGAAGAACAAATATGTATTTTCTATTAGTAAAGAAAGTTTTTTATTTATTTTATGCTGAATATCCTTGTAGTGTCCTAAAAGCAGTCACTTAAAAATTTTCTGTGTATCTGAATTGTGATTCCTATGGTTATTAATATCATGATTTCAAATAAGCTTTCAGATTTTTTCATCAGGCACAGTTTTTTAGTTATTTGGATTTAATTTTTTTCAGCTTTCTTTATGTTGCATTAAAATACATTTTGCATAAATGTAATGAAAACTTTGTTCGATCCAACAGAATCATTTCTAAATACAGTAACCGATACTAGTAGAGCTTAAAACATGAAAAATAAGAAGAAAAATTATGTATTTTCTATCAGTTACGAAAGTTTTTTTTTAATTTTGTGCTGAATATCCTTGCAGTCTCCTTAAAAGTTCCAGAAGAAGTCAGCGAATATAGTGGGCATATATTTTCCTTCGTAGCGCTTTTCTATAGTCAGAATGTCTTTGTTGAATTTTTCACCAAATTCATCGGACATGTCGCTGCAGCATTTATAAAAGAAATCCAAATAAGAGGGCTAAAATGCACTTTCAAGGACATGTTGCATCCCAATTTTACGTAGAACCCCTTCTGGAATCTCCCATACAAATACGAGTAATAATATCACTACACCCAACGGGATCGTACCCAAATTATGTACTTAGTAATGCTATAACAGGATAAAGTTTTGGAAAAAAAAATTTGAAGTCTAGCCACGCCCTTTCTGGTACCTCCCATACAAATGTACCTTTCCGCCCACTTCAGAGATGGAGTAATAATTTAAATTAATCAAACGCGATCGTACCCAAATTCTTTTTTTAGTAAAGCTATAGCAGGATACAGTTTTTGAGAAAAAGACTGGAAGTCTAGCAATATTATTAATAGACCTAACGCGATCGTGCCCAAATTCTGTATTTAGTATAGCTCAAACAGTTCGTTTTGGAGAAAAATACTTTAGAGATGGAGTAATAATATCAATAAACTCGAAACGATCGTGCCCAAATTCTGTATTTTATTAAGTTATAACAGGATAAAGTTTTGGAGAAAAAATTTGAAACTTTCTTACTGGTTGTGTTCTGAAATTCAACATAATTTCAAAACTGAATAACACTATCGCCTTGATGTTGAAAAATTTTGGGTATATTTCATGAAAATAACCTTTTGCATCATTTTGGTTAAACGCGGTGTACGCTATCGTCCGTCGCAAAAACTTTTACAAACAAACGAAATTATCACCTCATGCTTTTATAGTATTAGTACACAAGATTAAGTGCCAGACATGATCTTAAACTAACATCATAAATATTTTGTTCATTAGGACTAACAAACGTGGGACACACTTTACAATTAGCCACGCTTAAATGTCTTACAACCACCTCAATAATTTCCTGTAACAGAGAATACAATGTATCATTCCAAATGGTGGCAATAGTTATGGCCAGAAAGCAAACACTATGTCAAAGTCATACAACAAAATCAATGAACATTTTTATGTTTCCCGTGACATTAAAGGATTCGGCCGGCAAACGCTTAATGAGCAACACATTACATTTGCTCAAATATAACAGTAGATATGTACTTCCCATCTGTAAAGACTGTGCTGCCGTGCACAGGAAGCACGTGCCCAGCCAAGGACATATTGTTCCTTGGCGATTGTTTGCAGCAAGGAATCCAACCATTCATTCACGCACACACAGGGATTAATAAGTGAAGCGATGACGCGTATTACATTGGCTATATTTGTTTTGTCTTGTTTTGCTTCCAACAGACATTGAGGGGGCGAGGAGTGTGAGGAAAAGGACACTTACACCCCATCTGACACACCTACTTTGGCCACAACAATGTATCTTCTTTGTCGTCCTCCTCCTCATCACTGCAACTGATGGGTTTTTCCACCGAACTCAAATGGCTGAAGAAATATGAGTGAAATTTATAACCGCATCAGATGAATTACCATCACCGCAGGGGGGAGGTGGTGTGTATACAAAACAACGCACATACTCTCCTACTCATTCTCAGAGGTCCTTTTAACGTTCAGCCTTGTGTTGTTTGTGGTGTGAAGTGTGCGCGGCGGAAAAGGGAAAAGAAGGTTGGCTAAATTTCACACCGTTAGAAATTGATACATACGTTTCGAATTCGTTCAGGGTGTTTTGTTATCCTGCAGGACTACTTATGCCTTCGCTACTGTTACAGTGGCGCTTGAAGAGTTAAAGTTTTTCCCTTGTCCTTATATTAAGCGTGTAGTGGGAGAAGGTGGTGGTGGTGGTGGTGGAAGGATGATGGCTGAGACAAGTCCTTGTATATGTTGATGATGTTTTTGAAAAATTAATTACAACAACGAGTGAAAGTGTCATTTGCCGGATACAGCAGAAAAAAGGAAACAGTCAAAAAATAAAATAAAACACTCTCATCGAAAAACATTATAGAAAAAACTCTTAATATCGACAAAGTTGTCTTGCTTTTTTTTGGCAGAAATCACAAAAATCTTCGTACTGTTTTCCCATCTCAAAGAAACAGGATATCTATCCTTAAAGAGCAACAATACTTTACTATTCATACAGATTTCCCCCAAATAAAAAGGCGAAGGGAAACATCGCCGAGAACTTATTTTCGTTCTTTTTCATGTCCCGCGGCAAAAACAATTTTCGATAATGCCGAAAAAAATTTCGTTTCTTCAATTAAGTTGTATCAGTGTTCTTGAGTTCAGATATTCATTATACTCGAAACGATAAAGAAATATGCAAGAAAATGCACAGCAGAAAAAAAAATATATGTACAATATTAATGCCTAAAGGTCTAAAATAATAATGCCTTTGAGAATCCGTTTGTTTCTCGTGTAATTTGTTACAGAAAAAAGGAATCTTAATGGCTGCAACAACATTTGGAAATAACAACGATATTTGCAGCTGGATGTGGGTTGTATTGGAGACACTTTTATTTCATAATGGCGGATGTAAATTTTCGGGAGCTATACCAATTGTTAAAATTTTTTATTGAAATAATAGAGTTCACAGGATATCAGTTATATAAAACATCTAGCCAAACCAAACCAAATTTTTTTCGACGATATGTAGCATTTCATTAGTTATTGTTTATTACGTTGAATATCAAATTCATTTGAATTTGGCTGCTGTTTATGTTACACATACTAAGGTGAGTCGGTGGAATGGGGATTTTTTCTAATTTGAGTATTTCTGATTGTTATCTACCTGTGAATAACCAGAATCTCTCTTTGGAGGTCCCCAAGCAGCTGAAAATGTCCGAGAGATCACGTATTCCCCGGGCAATACCATTGAACTTCCGTTCAGTGGTAGCAAATGTGAGAAGGCGCAATGTTGAGTAACATATATGGCATACTACCTCCGAAGCGTCTTAGGAAGTAGGTAACAGTAATTACTGAAGCTTCAACACAGAGGCTCTCTTATTGAAATTGGCAGTCCCAAGAAACTAGAATCGGGCGCGTAGGCGTAATACGCCAATTATTATGAACACCCGATGAAAAGAAAAAAACAAAAACAGCCCCAAATGTTAACGACCCTCGCAAACGTTATAAGGACCATGATTTACGGATATGCACCAGAATATCCGAACTCTCTACAGAGATGGTGCCTCTATCCAACTGGCAGATGTCCTCGAAAAATACAAGACAGACATTACCGCCATACTGCAAATTCGATTGAACGGACTGGGATGCACACGACGAAAGAACTGTGACAACTCATACAGCTGACATGCAGAAAGACACCAATTTAGATGTGGATTCATAGTCGGCAAGATACCTCGACATCTGGTCTCGCAGTTTAACCCTGTAACTGACCGAATAGCCACTATTCGGATCAAAGCGAAATATTTTTACATTACACTGATTTGTGTACACGCTCTGACGGAAGACAAAGACGAGGACATCAAAGATTCATTCTACAAGCGCCTAGAGGAAATACCACATGCCATTAACTTTGCTCTGGGAGATTTTAATGCTAAAATAGGAAGGGCAGATCAGTTTAAAAATGCAGTCTACACATTAACACCTCCGTTAACGGATTCAGACTGGTTAGCTTTGCGTCCACAAGAAACCTGATAGTGAGTGGAACCAGATTCCCGCAAGCAACATAAATATCTCCTGATCAGACGACAAGAAACCATATTGCAAACATTGACTTGGATCACCACCTACTTGCTGCTAAGTTACGCATGCGATAAGTAGTGTCAAAAACGCTCGTAACCAAAAGCAAAGAAAGCTAGACATTACAAAGCTGCATACCACCGAAATAGTTAATGCCTAATCCATCCAGCTTCCTTAACTACTTCAAACAAACCCCCCTAATTCAGATGTTCCTGACAATCAGTGACAGTATAATGTGAATTCTATGAAAACTAACGCAACGAACGTGCTGTTTTATGAAAACCCACATATGCCCTGGTACGATGTGGAATGTCGCATAACGTCTGAGGAAAATGATGCTGCATAAATAACAAAACTTCGGTGGCGTAACGATATAATAAGAACAGGTGGAAGATGAAATGCCTCTTCAGGCAGAAAAAGCGTCAAATGAGAGAAAAGGGAGAGCCAGGATATCGAATATTTTAGGGATGGAGGTGAAGCCTATAAGGCAAATGTAAAGATTTTGGTACAGAGATTCGTTTTAAGGACAGAGATGTACAGTTTGTCCACCACCGGGCCAAAAAAAGGGGAACACGGCAATTGTACGGCTTAAAAAGCATCGGGAGCTGGTGGAATAAGGCATACATTTTAAAGTCCGTCAGCGATAAGCTGACAACGTGCATGCGCCAGCATGATTTGTCTAAAAGAATTCATATTTGATGATTGGAATCTGAGTGATCTATATCCTATGTTTAAGAAGGGCGGTCAAAATGTGTGTACCAACTATCACGGGCTCAACCTTTTACCCATCGCATACAAGGTCCTGTCTAGTTTGTTATGCGAAAGACTAAAGCACATTTTATCGAATATTATCGGTGTAACTTTAGACAAGGTAAATCTACGACAGACCAGATATTACCCTACGACAAATCCTGTAGAAGGCCCAAGAAATTCAGATCGACACAATCCGATATTACAGAATCTAGTAGATGCTATGGTTGAGTTTAGTATCCCCGCGAAGCTGATACGCCTTTGTGGGGTGACACGATAGTTTCAGTGAAAATAGACACAAACTTAAAGAGCTATTTTCTAGCAATCGAGGCTTTAGACAAGGCGATAGTCTGTTATGCAAACTTTAATCCTTCACACTACGGGTAGGAGGGTATATATCATTTGATACGACCCAAGAGTGTAACTCATAGAAGAAGTCACTTTAGACCCTAGGTTTCTTTAAACCAAATTCGATTCATGAATTTTTAAGACATGTTCGTCTGGTTGTCTGGCTTGTACGCATGATAACTTTCGAAAGACGCAACCAAATATTTTGAAACTTTGCTCGAGCTAATATTTCCTAAAAACTACTTATGGTATTGCATATGAGCTACATAGCCTACGCCCTTCTGTTACCTCCCATACATATATATCATTCCGACCACTTTAGAAATACTCGATCGAATAATATCAATCAAACCAACGCGATCGTGCCCAAATTCTATATTCAGTAAAGCAATAGCAGGATAAAGTTATGGAGAAAAACTGGTAGTCTAGCCACGCCCCTTCTGGTACCTCTCATACAAATGTACCAGTCCGACCAATTTAGAAATCGAGTAATAATATCAATATACTGCAAAATTTTATATTTTGCTGAGGGTGAGTTAGTTTTGCTGAAACTTTCTAACTAGTTTTAATATCACAATATAGATGATTGCGGTATGGTACTACGGCTTTTTTAAAGACGGCAGATATAGTTTTAGTGATAAATGATGACATAACCAAGTTACACACAGTCGTCTCGTTTGAAACGCTGCTTGAAAGTGGACAACTATAACTTTGCGGTGGTAGATGATTTTGTAAACAAAAATAATAATGTCAGCCTGGAAATCGAACTATCTGAGGAACGCAATAGACCGAAGTGGTTACTAATTTCTGAACATAGTGGGAGCTTTATGTTCACCTGCATGTTTAACTTTAAAATGCATAGGAACATCTCCACTTGGAGACTCTGATATTAATGTAATATGCAAAAATATATGTTCTCTATGCCAATGAAACCTCCTTCAAATGTATCCGGTTGACAATTCACATAGTACAACAAGGAAATATGTGTTTCTAATTTTATTAGAGATCATAATTCATAATATGCAATAACAGTACATACCGGCACGTGAATAACACGCGTTTCAAACACTGTAACATCATGACCACACAAAATAACGTACAAATATTAATAGTAATTTAGACAACCAGCTACGGTGACAACAGCTGAATTATGTTTAACAGATTTTTTATGTTGCAGACAATCACTTTTACACTCTAATAACTTCACATGAATACCACTCGAGCTTTCGAGTGTGGTAAGCAAATCTTAAGATTGGCAACATCTCTACATAATTCATTCGGACAATGATTCAAACTCAGTTGCAGCAGCACTAATAGCTGCGTCGCACCAACAGTAACAATTCGCGCCATTATAATGCTTTCTACTCATACACGTCTGCTGCTTCGTTGTGCTGCGGGTCCCCTCTCTGTTAATGTTCGGTGTCTGTTGTTAATGTTATAATTATGTTAATTTTTCTAGCATTAAAGCGTCGTTCAAATAGTGAAAATTGCCAAAATGGTAAAACAATTGTTAGCGATTCTTAAGATTGTTGTGGATACAACAGACGAGTGTTTTTAATTTCTACGTTTTGAAAACAATTCAAGGAAACAGAGACGCAATGAGGACAAAATAAAATGCGAAAAATTGGTGCGTCGATTAGCTGCTGTCCAAATAAGAAAGAACTTTACGGTTATTTCAAATTATTTTAGTATTTAGTTTATAATATCAACTTTTCGAATTACCAAATTTTTCACAAGGATTTTAGTTTGAAGGTGGTTGTTTAATTTACAAATTTTTCCAAGCGATTTAATGACAGATCCGCCGACGAACAAATTATACTGATTATACAGTATTTAAAAGGAAAATACTCCGTAAAATATATGAACCCATTATCGTTAACGGAGAGTATCGATGGCGTATGAATCATGATGTGTACAAGATATATACCGACATTGACGTGGTCAAACGAATAGTATTCGACAATGAACTCGATGGACCTTGAAAACCTTGAAGAGTAGGATAAATAATCGCAGAAGATCGAAGCAAGGATATGCCAACTAAATAAGTAAGTAAGGGTCATATGAAGTAGTTATTATGTTATTTTGACGACTATTTTCTCTTAGTAATAAAATACAAGAAGAAATGTTTTTGCAAAATATTTAAACATTTAAACATTTTCTCGTCGGGCTTACATTATTATTTTTGTTTACGGGGGAGTCAAGGGAAATGAAATCGTCACCACTTTAAAGTTACAGTCCTAACTGTTCGCATAGCAAACAAGTAGACTCTTTGTTAGTTGCAACAAATAACTTTGTTTTGTCCCAGTTTATCGCCAGACCCACTTCTGCCGAATGCTCCATTAACATTTCGCAGTATTCAGCCAATGACATCTTGATCATCAACGTACGTCAGAAAAATTTGACTTTTATTAAATTTCGTATCTGTTGCGTATTTTGTAGCTTTCCGCATAATCATTTCCTTTCTAAAGCCTCGCTTGCTAGAAAATATATCTGTAAAATATTTGTATATCTTCATTGCAGATTTCGTTTTGGCCAGTAACATCTCCCAAAGTCATATTAGCTTCGCAGAGATACCAAACTCAGCCGTGGCAGCCAATAGTTTCTGTCGAATGCTGTCTTGTAGTCGATAAATAGATGGTAAGTATCGATCTGCATTTATTGGTACCCTCCCAGTATTTAACGTAGTGTGAATATCTAGTTAGAACACTGTATAGACACGGTGCCTCCTCCAACTAGCGGAAGTCCTCGAAGAATACAAGGCTGACATAACCGCTTTATTGGATATCCGGTTGACAGGACACGGGTGCTCGCGCATGAAAACGTGCGACATCTACTATAATGGCCATGTGGACAAGCACTTATTTGGATGTGGATTTGTGGTTGGCAAGATACTGCGACACCTAGTCTCAAGTTTAAACCCGGTGTGTGAACGTATAGCCACCATAAGAGTCAAAACATAGTTTTTCCATATAACACTTATATGTGCCTATGCTCCGACAGCAGAGAAAAGCGATGAGGACAAAGACGAGTCCTAAGAGAGCCTACAAAATTTATATGACCGTAGCCCGAGCCATGACTTCAAAATTGTACTAGGCGATTTTAATGCTAAAATAGGCCGGGAGGCCGCATTTGAGCCTACCATCGGAAAACTCAGTCTGCACACCGAAACGTCGAACAATGGCTTCAGACTGATTGATTTCTCTGCGGCAAGAAATATGGTAGTTAGCAGTACTATATTTGACCATAAAAATATTCACAAGGCAACATAGTTATCTCCAGATCAATTGACGAGGAATCAGATAGATCACGTGGTAGTCGATGGAAAGCACGCATCGAGTGTTCTGGACGTACGAGTGATCAGCGTTGCGAACATTCACTCCGATCACTTCTTTACCGCAGTTAAAGTACGCACAAGGCTAAGCATGGCGAAAAACGTACGTCGCCAGGCACAACGAAAGCTGGACATCGGTAAACTGCGGACCACAGAGATAGCGGACGCCTACTCTAACCAACTAACTCAACTGCTACGGAATGCTCCAACACGAGATAATATTACCTTGTAGTGGCAATATATAGCCGACTCCATAGAACGGACTGCGAGAAGGGTACTTGGGTACTCAAAGCCGTCTTAAGGAAGATGCCAGGTATGATGATGAATGTCGCAAGAGACACAGGACATACAAAACCTGGGAGTATTCGAGAAAAAAGTATTCCTAAAAATATATGGACCTATCTGTGTCGACGGCCAGTTTCGCCATCGGATGAAACATGAGCTATATGAGCTTTACCACGAGTCGGAGCTAGCTAAAAGAGTCGGAATCCAATGGCTATGATGGCTGGGACATGTTGCCATAATGGATGTAAATGCTCCAGCGAATGCGTCAATTGAATAACGACGTAGAGCAGGAAGACCCAAACTTCGTTGGAAGGACCTAGTGGTTGGCGACGTGCCACCTTCTGGTAGGACTAACTGGAGAACGCACGCAGAAGGCTAAAGCGTGTGGAATTCTTTAACACTTCAGGCCTCAAATTTATGAACTACGCCCCTTAAGTAAGTAAGTAAATTTCTGGTCGGTCATGGATTTACCAGATCCAAAACCACACTGTAAAGATCCAATCAGGTTTGTTATGATGGGCTTAAGTCTGTTATATTACACATTCGACCGGACCTTGTATGTGGTGGGTAAAAGCTGATTGCGCTATAGTTGATGCACAAACTTGGAACGCCTTCTTAAGCTCACGACATAGAACACTTAGATTCCAATCACAGGACATGTGTTTCATTAACGCATTTATGACCTGATGCATGTCGCCGGCCTGAAAGAGCACCATGAGCACCCGCACCCAATCTTGAGTCGTGTAATTGCCGTACTGACCTCGTTTTGACTAGTTTGAGGTCAGTATACGCCATCGTCGACGATTGGCTTAATTTCATCACTTTTGCTGCCCTCGGGAACAAGTATAGTACAAAAATGTTTCATCTATATTTCTAACATATTCTGCGTATTCGTGACCATATTTGTATAGCTGTCCTTTAGGTAGTAATTTTTTGCTCCACCTCTACAAAGTACTTTGCGATATCTCCTACTTCTCCTCGAAAGAAGTTTTTTTTTTGTTTAAAGAGCCGTGTCGCCTCTCCTCAGTTCTTCTTATAGTTTCTCTCATCGTTGCCAGTAATATGCGTCTTGTATGCAGCATCTTTTTCCTTAGACGATAAGTGACATTCTCTATTGACCTGCATCTTTTCGAATCAGAATGAGGGGCGATTGTTTGCAGTAATTGAGAGAGTTGTTTGGAGTAGACATTGGCTATCTCAGTTATATGCAGCTGTGCGGTATCTTATTTTTTATGTGTTAAATCACATATATGGTGGTGCTTTTAAAGTTAATCACCTGAACTGGCCTTAAAATTGTAAGACTCTACTAAGTTCCCCCTATCCGTTCTTGTAGCCCACAACCGATGGATATTAATTTGTCATACTCACAGCTCACTAATTATAAACATATATTTAGCTGCCTAAATATTTATTTGCTTGAAGTTATTTGATAAAAAAAAGTATTTACGAAATAAAGCAACACCTTTTGCGTTCATCAGTAGCAAGACCTTATACGTTTGTACCACTCCCTGTACATACCTATGCTAACCTGTAAATTAACTGTTAATTACTTGTGTATATACTTACTCACTAAAAAAGCCTTAATATTATTAAACTTACCACCAAACTTAAATACTTAAGTTTCTGAATATGTAATTGATTTTTTAACTTCTATCGCAGAATTTCTATGGAAACATGTGTCCTTGCATAAAATGAAGAACAAACAGAACCGATCTGCAGGAAAGCATTCGCCTCAATCAAATGCAATAAAAAACGCATCGTTAAGATAAACCGTTTGGTAGGTAAAGTTAAAAAACATGTTTATGTAAATTTTTATATTGAAATTCACAAATTTATGCGTTCTCAATGAAAACGCACAAGAGAACGCCGATGAAAATCAACGAATAAAACCAAAAATGGTAGGTGCAGATGAAATGCCAACAACGGCCGGTCGGACACCAATATCCAGAGGATAACAGCGTCATTACCGCGCTGCTGGCGAAATCGTCATCATGCCCCGGCAGAAAGTGCCCAACATGTGGAGGCGCACTGGTGCGTTTTGTTGCATGTGGCGGCGATGGTTGTGGTGTTGGTGGCATTTGGCGCATGTTGCATTGTGTGTAAAACCAAATGATGTTTGTTGTCGCAAACGGCACAAAAAAGAGACTTTTTGTCGGTTTCTCTTAACAAAATGTCGTTTAATGTGGTCATCTCGTAAACGATAAATGGCAACATGTCCGCGGCGGCGACAAACTCCACATTTCGCTGCTGCCATGAATTGCGGCCTTTTCACCAACCGATTATACATCCATCCATCCATAGGAACGTATGTACATACGTAGGTATTTTCCCCTGTAATCACGCGATATGCAATTTGCGTTAAATGTGATCAATCGATCGTTTTAACGATCTGTGTAAATAAATGAATAATCAGCCAGAAAATGGAAAAACTGAGGGAGAAATAAAATGTAAATGTTCCACTTCATTCTGCCACATTGCACGTTGCAAGGCGAACACGTATCTATGACTGCGTCGCACTCGTATCTCGAAGACATTCACGCGCATGCGTGAGTGTAGCTGTTGCTGTTGTAAAGATAGTTATCGCCAGAGCAATATGTAAGAAAGCAACTTAAAATGATGATGGCGATATTATCGATGCAATCATGTCGTACTATATTGTTGTCAAACTAATGGATTTTTGTTAATGGCAACAAATGTCAAGACTTGTAACGCGAATTTGCAAGAAGGAACGAAAACAAATCGTACAACCTGTAAACGCATATAAGGAGCTATTGTAGAAAATGACAACAACAACAATGAGAGAAACTGTATCGGTGATGATGTGCTGTAATGTAAAACAAACTGGCCACATATATTATACACTTACTTGAGTCATAAGATTTAAATTACTTAATACAATATGTCTAAATAATACAAGTTGGTTTTCTGATTTGACCTGCATTACTGCGAGGGCAGCCCCTTAAGTAATTTGACTTTGCATATGTAAATCTATTGTTATACATATGACCGCGTATGTAACGCATCGGTAATTGCTTATTACTTGTAGACATAATGTAAATCCTTTTCTCCTTTCTCAGGAATTATGACAGATTTCAAAGTTTTAGTTGCCATTTTGATTTATATATGGCTCCTTTATTTTGCGATAGCGCCCAATGATCTTACACAAAAAAGGCTGAACTAACATTCTTTAGTTAGCATAAATATTTGTATAATCATTTCCTTAATTTTTCGACATCCGAAACCAACAAACACACGAGGAAAGATATTAATCGAACATGTAATGACCACCATCGTAAACATTTCAACTATCACATGACCCCGAGGCGAAAACAGACAACTGTTGGCCATTAAATGTGGAATTTATTACACTCAAGATTAGAAACGATGATTAAGTGCAAGTAAATGTCCTAAGTACTTTCAAAACTAAACCATTTCATTTGCTATCACTTATTTAGACAACCGTCTGGCCAATGCCAGCGACACACAACGATACATCTGTCAACCGAAATGTCATATAGGCCAGAGACACAACAAACACACATTTACTGACCCACCATCATATGCTACTCGTTCGTACTCATAGTGCATGTCTGACAACTGACAATCGGCGTACATTTGTGTGATAGTGTGGCGCACTGTGTGAGGTTTTTAATTAAAACCATCAAATCATTTGCAGTTTAATTGATTCCACTGAATAGGCGGTTCTCGGTTAACACTTTGGCAAGTAAACACTTTGTGTTCCCCCACCCACCTCAGCGGTGATGGGCTGAGCAGAGAATTCAAATGAAAAATCTCTCTCCCGGACAAAACTCGTAATTGTGTTTATTTAAAACTTCATTTTCACATGAATTAATAATAACAACAAACACGAGTAATAATAATATTTTCAGTAGAGACCAACAACCGAAATGTTTATTAAATATTTACTAACAATGAACAGCACTAATGACAATGGGCTTCTCAGCCTCATATATGCTGTAGTGGTGGCTGACTCCTTGGTGTTCGTCACCGAGTAAGTAATGGACCCACAATGATCTGGGAACCAGTGGAAGGCCTTACCGCCTTGACACATGAAATTTTGCGTGTGGTTTGTTTTTCTCAAAAATAACAACAAACACTTTGATTGTTTGAAGACAAATACGTACGGTGCGAGTACATCAATACGATATAGGGATACGCGGCGATGTTGACAGTTGTAGAAATTGTATTCAGTAGTAGAATAGTTTTTTTCAATTCCTACTGGGATGTGCAACTTCAGTGAATGAAGGTGGCTCATGAGTCGTCATAGATTTTTCCATTATGATATTCTTTCAATAAAAAATTGATAATTACTTTTAATTTTTAGGTATATACAGTCATAGTTATATATATTTACACACATTAAAAATTTTAGTATGCTTAGAAATAAACCAAAATTTTGCTGCTTTATGAATAAATTGTCAACAAGAAAAGTTCCCTATAATCCTCAAAATCTATAGATTATGCTAGTTTAAAATGTTTAGCAATAAACTTGATAGTTGTTGATTAAAAACACAAAACAAGTCTGCACCTCATCTTTCAAAATTATTTACACAAATTTATTTACATTCAAAAGTATTTACACAATAGAAAAACCATTACAAAACACCAAAAAATTTCCTTCAGCATCTATGACAGCTTGTAGTCTAGCTGGAATAGATGCAATCAAATTGCGTACAAACTCGATTTCTAAGTTTTTCCAGATATTTACTATTTCATCAATAGTTGCCTCTCGTTTTGGATAGATCTCTGCCTTTTTATGAATGCCCATACATTCTCTATTATGTTTAGATCTGGACTCTGGGGTGGCCATGGAAGAAAATCTTGTCCAACTCGATTTAAAAACGTTGTTGGTAACCATGCTTTGTGGCATGGAGCATTATCATGCTGCAAAATCCAATTTTCATTAGGAAATAATCTCGAAGCCGAAGTGAAAGCATGGTCATTCAAAATATCTATATATCCTGCCTGGTTTAGAGTGTATTGTATTGGTACTAGATCTCCAAATCCATTGTATGAGACACATCCCCAAAACATTACTGAACCCCCGCGCAAACGAATAAGAGGTTGTACAGCTTTATGCTACGATCCTTTGGAAAAGTGCATATAAGTTTTTCCAAATGACCTTTCAAATTGAAAAGAGGACTCATCCGTCCATAATACATTATGCCAGAACTCCACTGGCTTATGGATATACTCCATGGCAAACTCTAGACGTTTTTTTGTATATCATACGTCCTAAATCTTCTCCGAATTGTTGATTCACTTACATGTTTTCCAATGATGTTTTCTGCCTCTGCAGCAACTTTAACCGGACTTGCGACTGGATTTTCTGCGAATATTTTAAGAATAGAACGATCTTCTATTTTGTTTGTCACATATTTCCGGCCCATTACAACTTACAAACGTGGTTCATAAATTTGAGGCCAGAAGTATTAAAGAATTCCATACGCTTCGTTGTACTGCGTGTGTTCTCCAGTTAGTACTACCAGATGGTGGCACGTCGCCTACCACTTGGCCCTTCCAATGGAGTTTGGATCTGCCTGCTCTGCGCCATCCTTCAGGTTCGCCTTCAACACCTTTCTCGCTGGAGCATTTACATCCATCCTGGCAACATGTCCCAGCCATCGTAGTCATTGCATTCTGACTCTTTTAGCTACATCGATGTCGTGGTAAAGCTCATACAGTTCATGGGTCATCCGAAGGCGAAACTCGCCGTCGGCACAGATCGGTCCATATATTTTTCGGAATACTTTTCTCTCGAATACTCCCAGGTTTTGTATGTCCGTTGTCGTAAGCAACCAAGATTGGGCAGGATACAACAGAACGGGCAAGATAAGCACCTGGTAAAGCTGTTTCTTAGTATTCCGAGATAAGGTGGTGTTACTAAAGTGCTGCCGAAGTCCGTAAAAACATCTGTTGGCTAGCACTATTCTCCGCTTAATTTCTTGGCTGACATTATTTTTCTTGTTGACGCAAGATCCGAGGTTGGTAAATTCATCTACTACCTCAAACCAATAATTTTCAACGTTCCCAGTGCGTCCTTATCGAGAGGACTCCTTGTTCATCAAAATCATCATTTTTGGTATGTCCTCTTTGATCGCTGAACCCATTTTTGCTGACACCTTTTCTAGTGATGAGAAAACTGCAGTAACATCCCGCAGATTTCGGCCAATGATGTCCATATCATCGGCATAGGCTAGTGGCATGTGGCTCTTGTGGAAAATGGTGCCAGACATGTTGACACCAGCCTTTCTCATCACCTTCTCCATAACTATATTAAATAGTGTACAGGACGGGCTATCGCCCTGCCTGAGACCTCTTTCCGTGTTGAATGGTTCAGACTGATCCTTACCAATCTTAACCGAGGATTTGGTGTTGTCTAAGGTACATTTGCAAAGTCGAATCAGCTTTGCAGGAATATCAAACTCAGACATGGCCTCATATCGCCTAGAACTTATCAGAAAGTCGAAGGCAGGTTTGTAGTCGACAAAGAGGTGGTAGGTGTCGTTCTGCTTTTCATAAGTTTTTTCCAGGATTTGTCGTTAGGTATATATTTGATCCATCGCAGATTTACCAGGTCTAAATCCGCACTGGTATGGACCAATTAGTTTTTCTGCAATTGGCTTTAGACGTTCACACAATATGCTCGAAAGGACTTTGTACGAAATTTGTAATAGGCTTATTCCACGGTAGTTCTTACATTCATTACAATCTCTTTTCTTGTATAGGAACATAACAGACTGAGACTCCAAACCCCGGGTATGCTCTCCTTCAGCCAGATGCTCTCTATGAGCTGATGCATGCACCTAATCAGCTCCCGCCTGCCTTGAACGCTAGCTGGCCATCGCTGTCCTTGCAGAAGGGCAACCCTGTTCCACGCATTCTCGCCTAAACTCTCTTGTATAATTTTCGGGCTTCCCCTCTACTTCATAGCAACTCGGTGCACTTATCCTGTCTCTGCTTCTGCTACTTCTTTTTGCGTCTAAAAAGACGAGTTGCCTCTCGTCTCTTGTCCCTGTGCTGTTCACGAACAGCTCGCATTGCTATTGGCTGCAGTTTTGACCAGTATACAGCATCTGTCTCTCTCGTGGCATTGCGACATTCATCATCGTACCAAGCATATTCTTGAGACGGCTTTGAGTACCCAAATATGCTTCTCGCAGTCCGTTCCACGGAGTTAGGTTGTTGGAGTAGGCGTCCGCTACCTCTGTGGTCCGCAGTTTACCGAGGTACAGCTTTCGTTGTGCCTGGTTACGTACGTTTTTCGCCATGGTTAGCCTTGAGAGTACCTTAACTGCGGTAGCGATACAGCCATTTAAAAATCGAGGCGGTGCCACGTTCTTTTATCCCCTTGCTGTCCGAATATCCAAAAATCCCTTCTTAGTGCTAGCCTGCGTTATAAAGAGAACTTTCTTTCCAAATTTCAAGATTTAGCTATAGCCGTTTGGGCTGGGGAATGATTAGTTAGTCACCCAAGCCTTCTATATACATTTATAGATATTGTCATTCCGACCACGCCTCCTTATGGTAGTTACAACTGGAAGAACTAAATTAATACACCCTTCACTCCATTCGTGCTCGCGGTTAAGGGTATAAAAATAGCCAGCAGTTCGGCAGTTTTTAATTACCATTGCCTCTTAAAATGTTCGTGCCATATTTTGGACATCTCAGCGTAACCCATTAACTGTATTTAATAAAAATGTCTTCTGTTTGTTGTAAATCATTTTAGATTTGTTTGTTGATATTAGGATTTGTGTGCACAATTTTGTGATAATTTTCATGGGATTATGTGTAAATATATCACCATCATCTTGATGCCGATGACGTTGATCTTAAAGGCAAATGAAGAAATGTTAATTTTTGGAGAGGAACACACCAGAGTCACATACAAGCGCAACTTCGCAGTGGACAACAATAAAACCACAACAATAACAACAACAAATTCAAATCCATTAAATGTTACTCTTTGCCTAAATCTGGATTCTTAGAAAAATTTACTGTCCTAACAAAAAATTTGGAACTGTTTCGAAAAAAAAATTGGAAGCTTTTGTGTTAATGACAGTGGTGACGAGGTGTTGTTCGACAAACGATTTCACATTTAGCAAATATTTGGTTGAATAATGTTACCGTTGTCCAGGAGACGGCAAGAAAAGGTTGCGTTTCTCTTCAATTTAGTTTGTGAGCAGTTCTGTACACAGAAATAAAAAAAAAACCAAAACAATACAGAGACGAGAAATAAAAATACTTTTATGTTGTTTGTAATCAATTTTATGCGGATTTCGAGGGGTCCCAAACAAATGTGCTAACAAATCATTTCATTAAACCCATGTTAACGGAATATTGTCGCCCCGTGTTGGCACAAATAGATGGATGACTGAGTCAATGCTTGAAATCACAGAACACATTAACGCAAAACTCCCTCAAAAGTGACCGAAGAAAAAAAAAGGACTACGAGCTAAGAATTTAGGTAGACAGGGAAACAACACACAAAATGTAATTATTGCCATTATGGACCCTATTAATTATTGTTTAAATAAGGGGTTAATTAAATCATAGTGGGTTAACACAAGCGCACACACCCGCCGCTAACAGAAAAAGGGCAAAATTTTTGCCTTTGAAAAAAAGGTGGCAATTTTTCCACTTTGCCGGCAGCCTCTACGAATTTCAATTAAAGAAATCACAAGAAATAATTGAACATAAAAAAGACATTAAACCGATGTTTTTTGATTCTCTTTCGGCCAAACTCCCAGTGGGGCTGGTGCATTGTTTCTCCTTTACTTGTTGTCCAGGAAACGGAATTCAGATTGAAACCCTTTCGTTTTATTGCTTAAACGTTAACGGAAGTGGAAAAACGCGGCAAACAAAAAAACAAAAACAGTAAAACGACCCCAAAGGGGTGGTTTATAGATGCTTTATGGGTTGGTTCTTGATTTCTTTAAGCACTTTTTTTTCTATTTGTGAATCGGTGTTGGTCCGCGTTTTAATTTCTTTTTGTTCGGTTAAAAATTACCGCAAGTTAAAATTATTTCATTTCTGTCCATTATATCCAAAGGATAATTTTCTTTTAATAAATTTGTTTTGTTCGCCATTTTTTCGTTGTTAATGTTTAATGGCCATCTAAATTTTCTTTTTAATTCTTTTATGGCCTCTTTGTAGTAACCAGAAATTACCAAAAATGTTCTGCACTCAAATGGGGAGAAATGTCGAGAAATCTGTAAATTATGGTTTGCATGTATTCGGAGTTAACCACCACATTAAGGTCTAATTTCGTAAAATGGTCAACGGTTGTTCGTCGTAATGCCGCAAGAAGAAATGTTTCATAAACTCTTTAATCTGTCTCTGAAGTTGTCAAACTTTTTAGGGGTTTATAGTCTATAATTGATTGATGAATTGGGACATTGTACGTGTGTCCTTTTTGCAGTGTGACAAAAAAAAATAAAACTCTAGCTAAAATACATGCAATGTTAATTAATACGTATTTGAAAATAAGGGAAGGATTTCCAAAATGTTCATTGAATACAGATTCTTGGTAATTATTAACTAAAATTATTATAAACAAATTACATTTCATTTAATCACAAGTGATATTAGTGTAATAACACAAATCAATTGCATATATCGTCGGTCAACTTTTTTGTGAAATGGATTTAAATTTATCAAAACATAGGCGGTCATAAACTTTGAATCATCAACAACTAAACCAGTACAGAAATTTTAGTCAGGTAAACTGACTGATAAATACCATCACCCAATAATAATTCCAATTACAAGATAAATGAACTGACCAAATTTGATTATCCTCCAGGTGCCGTTTTAAGGTATGGAAGAAATATTAGTTTTTCAAATAAGGTCATTTTGTATGGGAGGTACCAGAAGGGGTGATCAGATATAATCCATATTTATTCCTGATTCAAATATTCATTACCGTTCAACTTACACAAAATTTGACTGAATTCAGTGTACTTACAAAAAAGATATTTATGTAAGACTATGTAGGTGAGTTTGGCCATTTGTATGGGAGGTACCAAAAGGGGTGAGTCAAATAGTTAGGTTTTCTGAGGTTTCGCCTCCTATCACAATATAAATTAGACGACCAATTTTGAATATTCCCCAAGTGTCCAGTGACAGCAGGTAAGGCGTATAAGGGCGTAACGAGACGTTGTGGTTAATGTCGAAATGACGTCATACGCCTAACCTGCTGTCAACATAATACATTTCACAAACTCTTGATTAAAAACCTATTGGCAATAATAAATAATTGCCAATAGAACTGATCTCAAACCGAACTATGACAATATCATAATTCTTTACAGATCAACAATAAATAAAATCAAGAAATATTAATTTTCAAAAATAGGTAATTTTGTATGGGAGGTACCAGAAGGCGTGAACCGATATAGTCCGTATTCATTCCTGAGTCCAATTTTTATAGGTGAACATCTTAGGCATAATTGTAGTGAATTCAGATTACTTTCAAAAAAGATATGTATCTAAAACTATGTGGGTCAATTCGGTCATTTGTATAGGAGGTACCAGAAGGGGTGTGGCAAAGGTTTCGGTTTTCTTAGGGTTTGTCTACTATTGAAAAATAAATAATCGACCAAATATAAATATCCACCGATAGTCTGTTTTGCAGTTATGAAAGAAATATTAATTATCCAAAAATAAATAATTTAATATGGGAGGTACCAGAAGGGATGGGGCTATTCAAACCCGTTTACAATCCCATAAGTTTGTTTTGAAAAATATTAAAACTGGTAAATTTTCATACCGTTCCGTTAAGGTTGACTCGAGTTATCCTGCCCACCAGCCAGCCAGACAGACGGACATAGCTCAAGCGTCCTCAAAATTCATGAAACGAATTTGGTCTTAAGATACTTGGGGTCTAACTCGTCTCCTTTAATGCGTTACACTTTTTTTCGCATCAAATGATATATACCTTCATCCCTAAGGGTGATGGTATAAAACGCAAAAAGTGTACTTCAGAATTTTTTTGGAAAAGTGTCCCAAAAGTCCTATTCTATGTCCTGAAACAAAGGTGTCATTTACCCTCACCTTACGGGTTGGAGGGTATATATCATTTGATACGACCCAAAAGTGTAACCTATAGAAAGAGTCACTTAAGATCCTACGTTTCTTTGAACCAATTTCGATTCATGACTTTTTAAACCGTTTGAGCCTTGTCCGTCTGTCCGTTTGTCTGTCTGTCTGGCTGTCCGGCTGTTGCGCACGATAACTTTCGAAACACGCAACCAAATGTTTTGAAATTTTCAACGAGTTAATATTTCCCCAAAACTACTTACAGTATTGCAAATGGGCCACATAGCCCTGCCCCTTTTGGTACCTCCCATACGAATACATCATTCCGCCCACTTTAAAAATCGAGTTATAATATCAGTACCCCCAATAGGAGCGTATCTAAATTTTGGATTTAGTTAAGCTATAAGAGGAATAAGTTTTAGAATCAAAATTGGACGTCTAGCCACGCCCCTTCTGATACCTCCCATACAAATGTACCTTTAAGCCCACTTTAGAGTTATAATATCAATAAAACCAACGCGATTGTACACCAATTCTTTATTTAGTAAAGCTATAGCAGGAAAGAGTTTTGGAGAAAAAACTGTAAGTCTAGCCACACCCCATCTGGTACCTCCCATAAACATTTGCTACCGCCCACTTAAGAAATCGATTAATATTATTAATAGACCCAACACCCACTTCAGAGATGGAGTTATAATATCAATAAAACCAACGCGATTGTACTGAAAAAAAAACTTAATTTCCCTTTGCACCCCATGAATGAGGTATGGGATAGCTTCTCGCGTTGTTGTGAATTAACAAGCTTTCTATTTTTAGATTCACAACTAACGGCACCTACTTGTTTATTGACGAATGCGAACGTCACTGTTTGAGAAACTCTTACTAGACACGCCGATTGACTCGACACTTAATACTGCGAAGTTGCTGTCAACAACATTCGAGGGGAGCCGACAATGAAAGAAACAATTTTTTAAGATGACTGGAGCCAGGTTTGAACCTGCGATCTCCCGCATGGTAGTCGCGTGCCACTATGCCACGGCCGGTCCCAACGCGATTGTACACAAATTCTTTATTTAGTAAAGCTATAGCAGGATAAAGTTTTGGAGAAAAAAACGTGAAAGTCCAGCTACGTGCCTTATGGTACCTCCCATACAAATATATCAATATAATAGAAAATGTTATGTTTTACTGAGGGTGAAGGTATATGTAAGTCTGGTTGCCCGACTAAAACTTTCTTACTGGTTATTTTATCAAGTTAGTTTTATCTCAGATTATTTTGCTTTATATTATTTTAAGTATTGACTATATATACAAACAATAAAGTACGAATTCGTCAATTTTATTATTATCGGCCTGAAAGTCACGGTTTGAAACCATTGCGCGCTGTCAGTAAAAACAGTTTTTTAGTGATTTGGAATGCCATGAGTTAAATTTCATTAAATGCAACAAAATTACATAAGTACTACTATGGATTGGGTCAATAAGTATTATTGTGGTGTAACCGGTAATCTTCACCGTATTAGGGTCACAAGATTTATGAAATGTTGCCCTTTCTTTTTACACCAGCTTATATAAGGTTAATAATTTGACTCTTTCATCTACTTCTTTTTTTATATAACATCGAAATATTGAGCGGCGCCTTCTTATTTAAAAATATACTTCATTTAATATTACCCGAACTTATCAGCCTCATCGGGGATATTTCCCTCCTCCTCCCAAAACCACTTGAAACACATCTTACCAGTCACATGTTATTGTCTATTCGTTTATTATCCTGGCCATAAATTAGCCACTTTATATCGTATACAGCAACATTGGACTCATATAAAACAAAAATAAAATTTAACGATTGAATAATAATTACCAACAATTTATGGTTTCACCAAATATTATATCTAGTTTATAAACACGACTCCCCAAATCGTATAGAATCATTCGTATTCACATGAATCATAGGTCTTTTATAGACCGCACGCAGACACACTTCACTTCCCCCCGCTCACATTGCGAGTACACAAAACAATTGCTGTGCTTGAATTCCAATCCCGGACTATTGACCATTGGCTATGAGTGCAGAGGAAATTTATGAAACACACATTTTGTTAACGATTGTGGCTGAAAACAAAATAATACATGGTCAATATATTGTTGTTGGCGTAATAATTTAATAAACACTTTGGTTCACACACACACACACACACATTGTAGTGTGTTATTGGAATACAGTTTATTAGTTTCCGGTTCCTTTACTACTACCAAGCCACGGGCAGCTTGGTGTCTTAAGGCACCAATGTTGTAAAGGTATAAATGGTCGGATTGCCACCCTGATGATTAGGTCGTTAAGACCAGGGGGAGGTAAAGGCCTAATCGAACCACTTATTATGCTTGGCTCGTTTCATGTATACGACAAACGGACGTGTTCAATCAAAATATTTTGTTTGGTTAGCCGAGTCATACCATAGCCAGGATTTTTACAGAGCATCCTTTGCAACCGATCTAAACTAGCTGAAAAACAAAACCCAAAGCACTAAAAGGGAAAAGAATGCCAAAACTCGTAAAACATATCTTTATGGTTTGATTAAAACAAAAAAATCATTTACTTTATCGCCGAGAATATATTATTCCAAAGGGGAAGCAACATGAAGAGAAAATTAAAATTTTATAGACCTATAATTAATAAAACCGTTAGAAAAGATATGAGGTGTTAAATTGTTTTCATGAAATGCACTAGGAATTGAGCTACTTTATACATATGTGTTGCTTTGGGAACAAAATAATTTATGTGTTTGATTTAAATTGTCTTAGAAACTTAAATTAACCTATGATGTATGAGAATTCAGAACAATTCTATGTATAAAATGAATACACATGTGATTAATTTAAATTGCCTTTAGATTCTTAAATTAATCTTTAAATTTGAGTGTGCCCTAGTGTCAGAATTCGAAACAATTGTTCGTTTAAAATTAAAACTCATAATGTCACAATTAATTTAAATTGATCCTCTCTCGTGCTGAAGGCTATTGATCTTTGCTCCGACTTTTTGTTGTGTAGATGTCACTGAACAATCTGTCACTTTGACAAATACTAATGTCAACAGCTATCGCTATTGCACCCTCTTTGTGAGTAAACGAACATATGACACAATCTTAGAAGATCATGTGCTACAAAGAAAAAAAAACAACCATATGGCGGTGTACTACATACGGCACCAGGCATACACTGCGGTCGTTGTATACCCTGCAGAGTCTAGCCTTATGCAGTGTCTTATATCAAGATTTTTCGTATCTCAGATTTTTAAAACTTCGTAATTGTATTTGTGGTAAAAATAACCCTAGTAGAATTTGATTTGAAAATAAATACAAAACATGCATATTATTGAAGTTTACATTTTTGTAATTCCGTAATAGGGATTACACAATGTTTTTCGATTTGTTTTCCGGCGTAAAAAATAACAATGAAGACGGTTTGCCTATACGCGAACAGACAACGCACGGCTGATTTTGTGAAATGCAGGGAAATTCGAGATTGATCTCACAAACTTTTATTGATGGGTTTTGCGATATATTGATTGTCATCGCAAAAGCCAATAGAATGGGGAGTTAATTTTGCTTGAATTTGGAAGGGAAGATCGGTTAGAATAATAGGAATTCGTGGGATAAGGATTTCCTCCCCTTGGAATTTTCCGTCGCTTTGAAATTCGCTTTAATCACATTAATGATCAGTTTCTTGACCGAAAAACGCGTACCGTTGCACAATTTAAGATGATTCAGATTCCGCAACATGCTTATGATCGATCCCACCGTCAGCTGTAAATTATGCGGCGGAGTTCCTGGCACATCTAAAAAATTCAAAAATTCTGTCGGATAGTTGGTCGCCTCATTCTCGTTGGTCACACTGTCAACGGATTTGTATGAATGCAGTTCTCCATCGTTTCGACTTTGAATAATAACATTCAAGCTATCGACGACCTCATTCTTCGGTGCTACTATGGCCCGTTCACTTATCCAATATAGATTTTTATAATTTTTTGCACTGCCGAGGAAAACTTTGGCGATGAGTTCCTCCTTTGACGATGTAAACTCGAAAAATTTTGCCGGGAACGTCATCAATCCATTTGAAATATCAACAGAAATTTGGCCATTACCAAGTGCCAGTAGCTGTCTTGAAAATTCAGTAACACAAAGATGACGATTTCAGGCATACGTAAATTTCATAAGCAGCAGTAGATTTTGGTTTGAAGGGAAGCGTTTGACGAAAATACCATAGCCACACCAAATCATCTCGAATCACCTCGTAAATCTGTAATCGTTCGGTCAACTGCCTCCAAAACTCGTTTATGTGCCATCGTACATTCATCCCAAATGATGATTTTGCATTCTTGCGGATGCAACAGCTAACGGAATTTGCGATCTTGACCAAATGTTGCCAGAATCAAAGAAATGAAGAATGTCTTGCCTGGGGGAGCATCGGGAAAGTAAATGCCTCCCGTTCCATCGTCAACAACCTTCATCAGCGAATCGTACACGTTAGTTTGCTCGGTATTCAATGGCGGCACATTTTTTTCTCGTTGCAATTCGCCATTGAATGCATCGTGCATCGAACGATTTGACGCTTGTTTTTCCAATTTCGACAGTAGACTGCCGCACATGAGCATGCACACGTCTTCGATCAGAAGTTAATTTCAAGATCGAAATTCGAACTTAAATGGAGAATGAAAAAGAAGTGATGACTTGTAAACAAACCTTTTGTTCTATTTACCGTTTTTAAATTGAGGTGATAGCCATCCTCTCCACGACAGAACATCAACGGGTATTGAAGTGCATCATATGACCGATGAGTCGTGCCTCAGTTGTCTACCAACCCGACGCTTGAGAACAATACTGGTGATTCCACATTCTTCCTAACAATCACCACTGAGACTTCATTTATAGTGGGAGCATCGAATTGTCCTGCATGGCAACCAGAGGGTCTTTTGTCTGCTCTGATAATGATTTTGTGGTCTTTGGAATGCATTGTATTCAATGCGGTTTTGAACAATCGGACCAATGCGTTTTCTCATGCAGAAGATTTTAAAATTGTTAGATCATTTCGTGTTTAATCTTTTAACATAATTATCCCAAATTTTCCAAGCATCATAACGACTTTTCCATTATTCTTTTTGTTCACGGCGGAGTCAAGTTAAACAAAATCAACTACCACTTCAAAGTTAAAGTTGTCAACTTCCTCACAGCGTTCCAAACGAGTAGACACATTTTTCGTTGAAACAAAAAAAAACTTAGTTTTATCCTCATTTTTCATCAGACCCACTTATTATGACTGCTTCTCAATGTTTGAAAGTAACATCCCGCAGTCCCCAGCCAATGATATATATTTTATAGTCATACGCGTGCAGCATGTGACTTTTGTTAAAGATGGTAACAGTCGTGTTTGTTGCAGCCATCCGGATGATCGTCTCCATTATGACGTTAAAGAGGTCGCATGACAAACTATCGCCTTGCCTATAGCTTCGCTTGGTAGTAAATGACTTCACCAAATTGTTGCCCATTTCCACTGAAGACTTCGTACCAGTCAGTGTCATCCAGCACAGTTATATCAGCATCGGGGGAATACCCAACTCAGTCATAGCATCTAATAATTTCTGACGCAGCGGACTGTCAAATGTAGCTTTACACTTGATAAACAGTTGGTAGGTGTCAATCTTTATTTCCTGGGTCTTCTTCAGGATTTGAGGCCGGTCTTGGATTTACCATGGCTAAAGCCACACTGATAAAGTCCAAGCAAGTTAGCTACAATGGTCTTTAGTCTTTTATGTAACACCTTAGATATGATCTTTTATGCGATGGGTAAGAGGCTGATCCCGCTATAGTTGGTACATTCCCTAAGATCGCTTTATTTAAACACAGGACACAAAACAATCAGATTCCAATCATCGGTCATATATTCATTTATCCCAATCGTGTGTATGAGCTGATGCATGAACGTTGCCAGCTAATAGCCGCTGGCGTTAAAAAGCTCTGCTGCCAGTCCATTGGGTCCCGCAGCTTTGTTGTTTTTAAGCCGTGCAATTGCCTTACTGATCTCGACTTGGTTCGGTGGTCGACATATAATTGGCATAATTTCGTTTCGAAAGTGTTCTCTCCATATTTGCAACACACTCTTTGTGACCGTTACCATTTCTGTCCTAACATGTGATCCCTGTTCCAAAATTTTTGCAGATTACCCTTTGGTAGAACCTCTATCTCTGAAATTTTCGATATCCTGGCTCTCTTCTTCCATAAACGCTTTTTCCCCATGAAGAGGCGATTCATCCTCCTCCTCTTTTCATTATATCGCTCCGTCACCGCACGCGTTACCATTTGCTGCAGTTTTGCCTGGCATGCAAATTCCTTTTCCTCAGTCATTGCACGACAATGCTTATCGTACCAATACTCGTCTGAGCCGGTTGTTGCGGTAATGGTCATAGAATTCGCAATATGTTGTCACGGTGTGTCGGCAACATCAGAGTAGGGGGGTTGTTTGATGTGATTGAGAAAGTTGCTTGGATAAGGCATTGGCTATCTCGGTGGTATGCAGTTTTGTGAGGTATTGTTTCAATTGCGTTTGGTTACGGGCGTTTTTAGCATTACGCAATCGAGGGCGTACCTTAGCTGCAACAAGGTTGTGATTATATCCAAATTTCTATCAATGATTCTTATCTTGTGATCAGGTGATACCCAGGTTTATACGTGAATGTAGCTCTGCTCACTTTCATGTTTCTTGCCGACACGAAGGTAATGTCATGGGTAGGGCAGCGGTCATATATTACTTGCAGGCGCTCATAGAAAGCACATTTTTTTGTCCTCGTCTTTGTCTTCTGCCGGGTTTTGTAAACAAATCAGAGTGATGAAAAATATTTCACTTTGATGAGGATAGTGCTTAGATGTCACAGTTCTTTCGTCGTGTGCATTTTTGATCCGTCCATCGCATTTGATCATTCTCACATTTTTACCCTGACGCATATTCACTTTAGACCCTAGGTTTCCAAATTCGATTTATGACTTTTTAAGTCGTTTGAGCCATATCCGTCTTTCTGTCTGTCTGTCCGGCTAGTGCGCCCGATAACTTTCGAAAGACGTAACCAAATACACGAGTTAATATATCCCTAAAACCACTTATGGTATTGCAAATGGGCTATATGGCACCGCCCCTTCTAGTACCTCCCTTACAAATACATCATTCCGCCCACTTTAGAGATTAAGTAATAATATCAATACACCCAACGGGATCGTATCCAAATTCTGTATTTACTCAAACTATTACAGGATAAAGTTTTGGAAAAAGAATTGGGAACAGTACCTTTCCGCCCACTTTAGAAATGAAGTAATAATATCAACGTGATCGTACCCAAATTCTTTACTTATTAAAGCTATCGCAGGATAAAATTTAGGAGAAAACAATTGGAAGCCTAGTCACGCCCCATCTGGTACCTTCCATACCCATCTGGTACCGCCCACTTTAGAAATCGATTAATATTATTAACAGACCTAACGCGATTGTCCCCAAGTTATGTATATAGTAAAGCTATAACACGAAATAGTTTTGGAGAAAAGGATTGGAAGTGTAGCCGCGTCCCTTATGGTACCTCCCATACAAATGTACCATTCCGCCCACTCTAGTGATGGAGTAATCATATCAATACACCCAACGCAATCGTGCCCAAATTCTGTATTTAGTAAAGCTATAACAGTATAAATTTTTGGAAAAAAAAGTCTAGAAGTCTAGGCAGGCCCCTCATGGTACCTCCTATACAAATGTACCATTCCCCCCACCTTAGGGATGGAGTAATAATATACAAATACACAGCGCGATCCTGCCCAAGTTCTGTATTTAATAAAGCTATAGCAGGATAAAGTTTTGGAGAAAAAGATTGGAATTCTAACCGCCCCCCTTCTGGTACCTCCCATACAAATGTTCTACTTCGCCCACTTTAGAAATCTAGTTTTAATTATGGTTTACTGAGGGTGAGGGTATGTGTAAGTCGCTTTGACCGATTGGAACTTTCTTACTAGTTATCGAGTACATCCGCCAATTGCATAGAAAATTTGGACATTCCAGGTACGTATCCTAAATCAAAGTCCTTATAACGTTTGCGAGGGTTGTCAACATGTGGTTGTGATGCTTGCTTTTCCTTTTCTTCGTGTACTCATAATTGTTGTTTTATTTAAGGAGACTGGCTTATAAGGCCCCTACTTCCGATCCTAGTTTCTTGGGGCTGCCAAAGCCACTAAGAGAGCCTTTGTTTGGAGCTTCAGTAACTTTTGTGACATACTTCATAATACGCCTCTGGTAGCATGCCATGTAGGTAACTTAACATTGCGCCTTGTTACATTTGCTACCTCCATTGCCCGGGGAAAACGTGATTTATCGGACGATGTAAGCTGCTTGGGGACCTCCAAAGATAGATTCTGGTTATTCCCAAGTGAATGGCGATCGGAAAAATTAAATTAGATAATTCCCCATTTCCCAACATATATTACTGTTGTTTTATTATAGTATATTGTTAATAAGTACATAATTAACGTCTGTGTTTGTCGATTGACTTGTAAGCCTTTGTTAATATAAGTATTGTAATTCAGTCTTTTCTATGCGGACTTTGGAGCAACTCCACCGTGAATCTTTGAGTGAAGTTATTTGCTTCCGCCAGTATAACCATATCGTCCAAGTTTTAGTTATATGATATTCTTGTTTTTAATTGATTTTCCGTACTACCGATATATACATTTTGGCATATTTTGGTCGCGTCACTAGGGGGTGAGGGTATACAAATAAGTATGACAACTATTTTTTAAGATTTTACTATTTCTTCCGTGGTTTTTTCAACGCTGTGTTTCCCCTGCAACAATAATGTAGGCCATCCCCGTCACAAGATGAAATGCAACACTATTTTTAAACATAAATTAATATAAATAAATCGAAGTCTTCTTTAGTTTGTTACAAAAAAAAAAAAATATAATAAAATACAAAAAACTAAATTGTTGCCATCTCAAACAGCACTTCAAACATTTTGACATTTGTTGTATTGGATATTGTCACAGTCGCTGACATGTCGCCTCTAATGTTTTGATATTAACCGCAAGGTGCGGTGAGTTTTGAGTTGTTTTTCATGTTGCTTGGATTTCCTTTAGTTCTCTAGCGGATCGTCGTTGTATCTCATCAAATTAATCATGGATGATACGAGTAAATAAATGCAGCAATACAGCAATTCGAAGCGAATGAATAATTGCCGCCATAGGCTTCTCTAGCATTTGAAGAATTTATGTTTGTGAGCGAGTGTGTAAAACCGAATGGATCGATTGGTGGCTTTGTGATGTGTTGGCGTCCTCTACTCACGCGTAGCGGTATAGTATCGTATGCAAACAGCGTCGCCATGTCATGTGTCAAGATGATATTTTGTAGGACTCATACGAGTGAGCATTCTTGCCGCTCAGATGTGTGGAGCATTGGATGGCGGGGTTTGTGCAGGAGCATAGATTGGATGATTGACGCAACATTGGCCGTCACATTTAGCAAAACGCTTTAAGTGTTTAATCACTCGAAAATAGGTGTTGACAACGTGTCATTGTGTCAAACAGCGCGGCATACGATTGTAATTCAAAATTAATATGTTTGAGTAATCGTTTTATTTTCTATCAACCTCAAAGAATATGCTAAACAATGACCAATATTTAAGTATTGTAATTTTTTAAGTGGATTATTATCTCACTTCTTTGATGTGACTATATTTGTTTGTATCACTCATAATGGAATAAACATTTTGTGTAGACAAGTAGTTCATAGAGCTGCGAATCAGTAAATACTCATAAGATAATATTTTGACATACAAATATCGAAAGAGACGTTTAGAATGTTGTGTTCTTAGTCTTTACTAAAAATTTGTTGACACAAGTCCGGATTCCGGTACAAGAAACTGTTACGGTTTCATTCAACATTTATGAGGTTTAATCTTCATATTCCTAATAATTTTTTTTTTAAACTGACAATTAAACACAAATTTTTGAAAAACTTTCACTAATACATTTGTGCTGCTGTTGAGTGGACCCACAATCAGATTTGAGGGCTATCATTGGGACCGGCCCAGGCATAGTGGTTAGAACGCGCGACTACCATGCGGGAGATCTGTGGTTCGATTCCTGGCTCCATTTGTCCACATTTTTCTTTCATTGCCGGCCCCTCGATGTTGTAGACAGCAACTTCGCAGTATTTGTGTCGAGTCAATCGGTATGTATAGTAAGAGCTTCTCAAACAGTGACGTTCGCATTCGTCGATAAACAAGTAGGTGCCGTTAGTTGTAGTATCCCATACCTCATTCATGGGATGTAAAGATAAATTATGTGTAAGTAAAGAAAACTTTAAGTTAAGTTTAGAAAATCTATTTGGGACCTCCACAGTAGTAAATTATATATTTTAAAATGAGTGCTATTAATCAAACATTTAATCAATAACTCAAAGTAAGCAGACCCAGAAAATATTTCAATAACCTGGATATATCATTAATTTAACCGTGTTATTAACAAGATCAAAACATATAAAACTCTCTCAATCAAATACCAATGGAGCTATTAATTCGCCATACGGATGACTTCACGTTTCATGGTATTCAATGACTTCGTCACTGGTGTTTTGTATTTTATTTATTTTTTCTTTATTCTATTTTTATAAATGATCATCTATAAATTACTTCCTTTTGTTTTTCTGCGTCTCTTCTTCACATATTCGAATTAAGGTTGTGCTAAATACGGTTGGTGTTGTTAAACATTTACTCATAAGATTTGCAAGCCGCGATAAAGAAAACTATTTGAAGAATTTGAATTTAAGACACAAATCGTAAAATCTGTTCACCAAAAACAAAACAAAAACATTCATTCGATAATGGGCAAAAGCAGAAGATGATATGGAAAACCACACAGGAATGGAATGAAGATCGACATTCGCGACAATTCATTAAAATTGTAGTGACATCAACAGAATGGGATTGTGGTTTCATTGTCGCAATCGAGTAAAATATGTATGGGAATATAGGGAATTTGTTGGGAGAGCTATACATGTGTAAACATGTGTATATACGTAGTATGTGCAGTTCCAAAGAAAATTGAGAAGAAGAAATACTTTGATTGAATGACAATTTTTGCCCTTGTGTTCATTGTCGTCAAAAATGCTAAATTTGTCTATGTGCAGCGAATTTTTTTGGTAAGAAATATTTACTAGGGTAACCATTAATCGTGTCAAATAATTCGAATAACGATTAACTCGAACAAATCAGTGCGATTATTCGATTAATCCATCTTGAAACACTGGCATATCATATGATAACGATTTGCGAACAGATTTCATAACCATACACACTTTTCGAATATGTTCAATAGTTTGTTGACAGAAAACGTCTTTTGAAAAATGTAAACGCTTGTATGATCTCTTAACATAAATCTATATATATAAAAGGTGCTGGTGACTGACTGAATCACTCCCCAGCCCAAACGGCTAAAGCTAGAACCGTAAAATTTGGAATGTAGGTTCCTTTTTTGACGAAGGCGCGCACAAACTCAGGATTTTCGGTAATTCGGACTGCAAGAGGGTAAAATAGGCGTGTCACCGTCCCACACAACTAGGTACAAAGTCGAGATTTGGTACGTATGTCGGACGTATAAGAAAAAACACTATGTTTCTAGAAAGATGGCGGTGCCACGCCCCTTTTAAAAAAAATAGTTATATTGGCCAAAGAAATGGACTGATTGCAATAACATTTCCTTAGTGTGATACTGTCCATAGGACCTCTATCGTAGGCTTCATGAAAACATAATTAGACAAAGGGGCGTGGCACCGCCCACACAAACCGAATGTTCAATCGGTCATATTTCAAGAGCCATTAGAGGTATAAAGGTGTGATTTGCTACATATGTTACTGACACATAGATGATTATCGTCTCGCTAGAAAATGGGCGGTGCCACGCCCCTTTTGAAAAAATCGTTATCTGGGAGAAATAAATGAACCGATTGCAATGAAATTTTCATTGTGTAGCACTATCAATAGGGTCTCTATCATAGGATACATGAAGACATAATTAGACAAAGGGGCGTGGCACCGCCTACACAAACCAAAACTTCAATGGGTCTAATTTCACGAGCCATTAAAGGTAAGAAGATATACATATGTAAATGGTACATGGGTAAGGCTCGTATATACATATATGGGTATTTACAGCGGAAGGTCGAACGATTTTATAGTATAAAGTTGCTATATTTTTTACTTTTTATTTTGTGATCATGTAGTGAATTTGTTGAAATTTAACAAAACAAACATTATATATCGTTGAAAAGTCTCATCTTTCCATATCCTCTGAGAAACCTAAAATGGGTTTACATATATCCGCGTTACTTGCTTATTAGTGTGTAAAGGTATGAAAAGGGTTTTTGGTTGTAACTCATGATTTTGGGGGCTTTGGAAAATTTGAGAAATAGAGAAATAGATTCAAGTTGTACTCGTCATCTTAAAAAAAAAAACTTAATTTCCCTTTACACCCCATGAATGAGGTATGGGATAGCTTATCGCGTTGTTGTGAATTAACACGCTTTCTATTTTTAGATTCACAACTAACGGCATCTACTTGTTTATCGACGAATGCAAACGTCACTGTTTTAGAAGCTCTTACTAGACACGCCGATTGACTCGACACTAATACTGCGAAGTTGCTGTCAACAACATTCGAGGGGAGCCGACAATGAAAGACAAATTTATTTTTTTTTCTTTTAAGATGACTGGAGCCAGGAGTTAAACCTGTGATCTCCCGCATGGTAGTCGCGTGTTCTAACCACTATGCCTCGGCCGGTCCTCGTCATCACCTACCAAAAAATTGTATAATTTCTCAGGTATTGTTTTTTGTCGCTCTGTGTTATTTATAGAGTTATGCGTGTGACCGCAGCGTGTGTCCCTAATTGAAGTAGCATAAAAGGTAAAAGTTTTTAAATGTAAAGTAAGTTGTTTAGAAAACCCCAACAAATTCAAATTACCCTGGGGGAATGGCGGGTCAATTTTTGGTTGACAAAGCGTAAAAACAAAATATAGGCTGATTCTACACAATTTTGGTGAAGGGACCATATTCCAGAAGTCAATTTCGAGCTACCGATTTTCAAAAAGTGTGTCAGTCCTTTTCACTTACTTACTTATGTGGCCCATTACAACTTACGAACGTGATTAATACATTTGAGGCCTGAAGTATTAAAGAATTCCACATGCATAGGTCTTCTGCGTGCGATCTCCAGTTAGCCCGAACAGATGGTGGCACGTCGCCAACCACTTGGTCCTTCCAAATAAGTTTGGTTCTCCCTGCTCTGCGCCTTCCTTCATGTTCGCCTTCAAACACCTTTCTCGCTGGAGCATTTACATTCATCCTGGCAACATGTCCCAGCCATCATAATCGTTGGATTCTGACTCTTTTAGCTAAGGCGATGTCGTGGTAAAGCTCATACAGCTCAAGGTTCATCCATTGGCGAAACTCGCAGTCGACACAGATAGGTCCATATATTTTTCGGAGCACTTTTGTCTCGGTTTCGGCAGTATACAACAGAATTATTAACACCTGGTACAGCTGTTTCTTTGTATTTCGAGATAAGGTGGTATTACTAAAGTGCTGCCGAAGTCCGTAAAAACATATATTGGCGAGCACAATTCTCCGCTTAATTCTTTTCTTTGTTGACGGAACAGCCGAGGTAGATAAACTCATACCTCAAAACAAAAATTTTCAACGTTGACGGTGCATCCCCATCGAGAGGTCTCTTTGTTCGCCGAAATCATTATTTTTGTTTTGTCCTCGTTGACCGCTAAACCCATTGATGAGAAAACTGCAGTAACATCCAACTCTTTCAATTTGTTTTTCTCGCCATGTTGCACTATCTAGTTCAACAAATTTCGATCGGAAACATTTTTGCTTCTCTCGAGCAAATCACATTTTACTTAATAATCTCCTTGAATCCGTAAATTGGGATCAAATGTTGCAATGTGAAGATCGCAGCGCGCTTGATAGATCCTTGGCAGAGTTCTATGATACTATTTGGGGTTTCATAAAAAAGTCTGTTCCTTTGAAATCTATCAGAGTTGAAAAAAGTTCTCCCCCATGGTCATCCCAACATCTGAAACAGCTAAAGAATGCTAAGACTCGTTTGTTTAGAAAGTATAAAAAGTCGGGTAGCATTTATGATTATAGCAGATATTCCAGAGCCAGATGTGAATATGATGCTAAATCTAGAATGTGCTATTCTGCTTATTTGAAGAGAATTGCAAACAATTTCAGAAATAATCCCAAGGACTTTTATAGATTTGTGAACATTAAACGCAACTCCTCCCCAATTCCCACAAGAGTTGTCATGAATAATGTTGAATATACAGACTCCAAATCAATTGCAAATTGTTTTGCGGACTTTTTCTCGTCGGTATACTCCAATACTTCAATCCCTGAAAATTATTATTACCCTTATCGAATCCACTCAATAGATCCTTTCAGTGTCCCTTATTTTGACCACTTGTGGGTCCATGAAAATTTATTGACTTTGAGGGCGACAAATACCTTTGGTCCCGATGGTATTCCAAATTCTGTATTGAAGTATTGTTCTGGCTCCTTGGCTAAACCATTGACTACGTTATTTAATGCCTCTTTAAAACTAGGTTATTTTCCTGATATATGGAAGAGCTCCTACTTGCTTCCTCTTCACAAATCAGGAAGTATTTTAAATGTTTCAAATTATCGGGGTATCGCAAAACTTAGCGCGATTCCAAAATTGTTTGAGAAATTGGTTACGGATATTGTGTCTTATAATGTTTCTCCTATTATTGATAGCCGTCAACATGGTTTTCGTAAGGGTTTATCAACTGTGACAAACCTCCTTCAGTTTTCTTCACACGTGATTAATGGTTTTATTTCTGGTATGCAGACCGATGTTATTTACACTGATTTCAGTAAAGCTTTCGATAAGGTTAATCATAGTCTTCTTATTCAGAAATTAAATGCTGTCGGTTTCAAAGGTAATATCATTGACTGGATAACGTCCTATCTTACAGGCCGCGAACAAATGGTCACATTCGGGGATTCTATTTCTAGGCCTATCCATGTGACGTCCGGTGTTCCACAAGGTAGCCACCTTGGCCCTGTACTGTTTTTGTTATTCATAAATGATTTGCCTAACGCGGTAACCGAATCTAATTTGCTAATGTACGCAGATGATGTCAAAATTTTTATTAGTTGCGATAATGCTCCAGATCACGTTCGTCTGCAATATGATTTGGATGCTTTTTATACATGGTGCAAGATTAACCTTATGGAACTAAATCTGAAGAAGTGTAAACATATGATGTTTTCCAGATCTCGTCCAATTATTTCTCAGTTTACTCTGGGTGGTTCATCATTGGAACTTGTTGATTCATTTATCGATCTTGGTATTTTATTGGATAGAAAATTAACTTTTAATAACCATGTCATTACTACTGTGAATAAAGCTTTTGGCGTTCTGTCATTTATTAAACGTTGGGCTAAGGAATTTTCTGACCCCTATATTACGAAGAATCTTTTCACATCTCTCGTTAGACCCATTCTTGAATATGGCTCGGTTGTGTGGGACCCGCACTATGATTTATATGTCAATATGTTGGAATCCGTACAGAAGCAATTCCTACTTTTCTGTCTTAGGAATCTTCGTTGGGATCCGAACATTAACCTTCCACCTTATATATGTAGGTTGGCCCTGATTAAATTGCCTACCTTAGCTAGTAGACGGACCATGCTTAATTCTATAACTATTTATAAGATCCTTATGAGTGATATTCGCTCTGAATTCCTTCTTAGTCGTGTATTGATAAATGTTCCTATAAGACCTTCAAGATATTTTAAACCACTCTTCATCCCATTTCAACGATCACATTATGCTATGTCTGAACCACTGCAGAGAATGTGTTCTGATTTTAATCACTTGTATCAATTTATTGACTTCTCCTCTTCTTCTACAACGATAAAATCATATATAATGAATTATCTGAATAGCTGAGTACATTTTTGCTGTTCTTGTTTTTTTTTTATGTCAATTAGCTTGTAAGTTATAATTGTTAGTGTAGTGTTTAAATTTGGCTGATGATATGTTTATCTGTAGCCGAATATTTGGCAATCTTAATGTTCGCTCTCCGCTACAGACCGGTCTGCAGTGTGTACGTTGTCCCTACGTTATAGGGATGTGGCTCCCTCGGTCGGTTGGAGCGGGTGTGTGAGGCGGCGTTGGGATCGTTCGAAAAAAAAAAAAAAAAAACATCCCGCAGATTTCGGCCAATGATGTCAATATCATCGGTATAGGCTAGTGGCATATGACTCTTCACAATATTAAATAGTATACAGTACAAGCTAGCTCCTTGCCTGAGACCTTTTTAAGTGGTGAATGGTTCAGAGTAATCCTTACCAATCTAAATCGAGGATTTGATATTTTCCAAGGTATATCTGCAAAGTCGAATAAGATTTCCAGGAATACCAAACTCAGACATGGCCTCATATAGCCTTTTCCTTTCGGAGAGTTGAAGTCAGCTTTGTAGTCGACAAAGAAGGGCAGGTGTTTTTTCCAGGATTTGTCGTAAGGTGAATATTTGATCCGTCGTAGATTTACCAGGTCTAAAACCGCACTGATAAGGTTCCTATAATTGGCTTTAGACGTTTACACAATATGCTCGAAAGGACCTTGTACGCAATTGGTAATAGGCTTATTCCACGGTAGTTCTTACATTCACTACGATCTCCTTTCTTGTATATGGGACATAACAGACTGAGACTTCAAGCACCGGGCATGCTCTCCTCCAGCCAGATGTTCTCCATGAGCTGATGCATGCTCCTAATCAGCTCCTCTCCAAATGCCTTAAACAATTCAGCCGGGACCATCGGCTGCAGCCGCTTTGTTATTTTGAATGCGGGATATTGCCACGCGAATCTCGCTCTGGCTCGGAGGTGTACAGTTAATACCATCGTCATGGATTGTAGCGGGGTCTTCTAGAGTGGTGTCTAAAGTTGGTTGCTTTCTTAATAATTAAACCCAACTTCTCTATTTGAAATCAAAATTTATTCTGAAAATTTTTGATAAATCAATTCGACAATATTGAAAATTTAAACAAAGAAAACAAAGTTGAAACACAATTTATAAAACAAAGTGAATATGTAGATGGACACTACAGTGCTCGTATCCAAAAGATTTCTGAAATGATCTCTCCATATCTTTAGTACGTTATCCGAGTCCGTCACTAGCTGGCTTTCGCTGTCCTTGCAGGGGGGAAACCCTGTTCCACCCCGTAACTCTCTGGTAGAATGTTCGGGCTTTCCCTCTACTTCGGAGCAACTCTGTGCACTGATCCTGTCTCTTCTTCAGCTATTTCTTCCTACGTCTAAAAAGACGAGTTTCCTCTAGTCTCTTCTCTCTGTGCCGCTCTCCAACAGCTCGCGTTGCCATTGGCTGCGGTTTCGCCCTGTATGCAGCATCCTTCTCTTTCGTGGCATTGCGACAGTCATCATCGTACTAGGCATCTTCTTGAGACGGCTTAAAGTATCCAAGTATGCTTCTCGCAGTCCATTCTATGGAGTCGGCTATATATTGCCACTGCGAGGTAATATTACACTGTAAGACAAATTTAAACTTTTGGCCTCACCCATGATCAAACTGACCAGATTCTGAAAATATAGCTCAAATAAAAATATACGTATCTTCCAGTTTTTCTAGATCAACTCATTTAAGATTTTTACAAGCAATTTACTTTTTGGAGGGAAGCTCCCATACGGCGACTTCTTCCTGTTCGCAGAACTCTGCGAGTTGTTAACAGATTTTGATTAACTTTTTTTTAATGTTTTTCAAATGGCCAGGAGCGGGTTCTGACGAAGCCAAAATTTTAAATTGTCACAAATTAAATTTGTCACAAATTAAATTTTGTTAAATTTGTCACAAATTTAATTTGTCAACAGATTTTGACCAACATTTTTTATATTTTTCAAATGGCCTGGAGCAGGTTCTGACAAAGCCCAAAATTAAAGTTTGTCACAAAACAATTATCACAAAAATGATAATAGCAATTTTTTTATGTGTCATAAAACATATATAGGTATATGCTGGCTGAATACTGCTGGTCAGAACACGCTCCTAGATAGTTGGAAAACATTAAAAAAAAATTTGTGACAATTTTAATTTTTGACCATTTGTGACATTTTTTATTTTTAACAAATTTTAAATTTTGGCTTCGTTAGAACCCGCTTCTGGCCTTTTGAAAAATATTAAAAAAAAGCATCAAAATTTGTTGACAAATTAAATTTGTGACAAACTTAATTTGTGACAAATTTAAAATTTGGCCTTCGTCATAACCCGCTCCTGACCATTTGAAGAACATTAAAAAAAAGTTCATCAAAATCTGTTAACAACACGCAGAGTTCTGGTATCAGGAAATAGTCGCTGTATGGGATCTTCGCTCCAAAAATTGAATTGCTCGTAAAAAACTTAAATGAGTTGATCTAGAAAAACTGGGAGATACGTATATTTTATTTTGAGCTATATTTTCAGAATCTGGTCAGTTTGATCATGGGTGAAAAATCGTGTCGTACAGTGTTATCAGGGGTTCGAGCATTTTGTAGCAGTTGGTTAGGTGGTTGGAGTTGTCGCCCGCTACCTCTGTGGTCCGCAGCTTATCGATGTCCACCTTTCGTTGTGCCTGGTTACGTACGTTTTTCGCCATGCTGAGCCTTGTGCGTACCTTAACTGCGGTAAGGTAGTGATCGGAGTCAATGTTCGCACTCCCTCCAGAACACTCGATGCATGCCTTCCATCGACTACCTCGTGATTTATCTGATTCCTGGTCAATTGATCTGGAGATAACTGATGACATTGTTTGACGTTTCGGTGTGCAGACTGAATTTTCCGATGGTAGGCTGAAAAGCGGTATCCCTGCATATTTTGGCATAAAAATGGCCTAATACAATTTTGATGTCATGGCTGGGGCTATGGTCATATACATTTTATAAGCTCTCGTAGAACTCGTCTTTGTCCTCATCGGTTTTTTCTTCTGTCGGAGCCTGGCCACTAAAGTAGATGTCGCACGTTTTCAGGTGCGAGCACCCGTGTCCCGTCCACCGGATTTCCTGTAAAGCGGTTATGTCAGCCTTGTATTCTTCGAGGACTTCCGCCAGTTGGATGGAGGCACGTGGTCTATACAGTGTTCTAACATTTTAGGTGCATATCCTTAAATCATGGTCCTTAATTCGTTTGCGGTGGTCGCCTTGTATTCTTCGAGGACTTCCGCCAGTTGGATAGAGGCACCTGGTCTATACAGTGTTCTAACATTCCAGGTGCATATCCTTAAATCATGGTCCTTAATTCGTTTGCGGTGGTCGTCAACATTTTGGGGGGTCCATTTTATTCTTTTCTTACTTCTTTTCATTGCAATAGTTTAAACGTCGGTGGCGGGTTGCAAGCCCAGCGCACCACGTCGCAGTTTTCTCCTCCTGCCAGGATTTTATTAAAGCCGCCCATTCTGGGTCAGACGCTGACCAGGGTACCGCTCACTCTGAGCAGACGTGCCTGGGTTTTAGGTTTCGCCCCTCACAGTTAGTCGTGCTCTGACGGGTGCCAAAGGCACGCTTCCAGGCGTCACCACGTGGAGGTACTCCATCCGCTGTAGTACTACGAATACGGAGCTCTGTGAGTAGACTTGAAGTGCAATCGGCAAGGATCACTCTGGGTTTGCCAAGTTAAACCGATCAGAAGCTTCACCAGGCATCACAGTCCCGATGCCTTCGTCCTTTTCACTGAAACTTAAAATAAAATGCTGTTTTTTGGCAATCAAAAAAGTCAGATTTGGATAATTTTGTTTTCTTAACTTTTCAAGACAATTACAAAATTTTGCATGAAAATTCGATTGAAAACCTTTTTATCAATGTTGTGAAGTGCAAACTCACGTCCAACGTTTCAAAACCTGTAATAGTTATTAAATTTGAAACACGATATGAATCACGACATTCTGAAGGTTTAGGCCGAATGTGTTCCTAAGATCTATCAGAAACTGTACGACAACTTTTGGAAAACAGCTAAAAGTCATATTTTACCCCGTTGGAAATTTCATACAGTGTATTCTTCTAAGCTTAGGTTAATTTGTACTTGTTCGCCATACAATGTACCAACTTCCTTTTAAACAAAATCTGGACATCATTGATCATGATAAAAACGAACGCTGACAGTCAACATGTTTCCACAGCAAATCGAAATAAAATCTTTTTATGGCAGTAACAGCACATGGTGTTGTGCTTTGCTCAATTACATGTTATCTTGTGCAAAGGGCTGTTCCCTACCAAGTGAAGCCCCCTAAATGTATGACCATTGTGCCATTGTTGTCAGTGTCCATCTTTCTCAATACGCAATGGAAGCTCCTCCTATCGGACCATATTTATGATTCGATCACCCATAAATATCAGTTGTGTGTTTCAGATATGTACATCTTGTAGTAATTGTAGTGCTTGTGGTATTTCCTTATAAAGGTATCTGCTCAAAATGCCATAATGGAGTATTAAAACCTATTTAGAATTGTTAAGCAGCCATTAAAAGCTCAAACATGTCTTAAGTTTCAACGCAAAATTGCTAAAAAGCGAATGAATAAATGCTATGAAAAAACAGCAGTGCCACTATATACCAGGAGTCTTTATACGACCGACTTACGTTCGTTCCAACATACCTGTCTACCAACCTATAGCATCAATAGATGTGGCGAGTGATAGAGTGCAAGAGAGTCAAGGAGGAAGGGGCTTGTGGGGCGGTTGAACGAGTGTACTCCTATAAGTAAGCACTTAATTGCTTACAAGCATTCAAGAAATTATACAATTTTTCCTTGTGTCGTTTTTTGTTGCCGTTCGCTTGTTGTTGCAACAAATGTTTCTAGAAATTTTACAAAGATATCTGCAGCAACAACACGAACCTCATCGGCGGCAGGAGCAGCAGCAGCAGCTGAGGCACAAGCAGCAGTAACGCAACACTTTATCTCGGAACTTGCGACAGAACCGTTCGTTCGACTGGAGGAAAAAGATCGAACGTTAAATGTAAAGAGATAAATGAAAACTTGTTTATCATGTCGACACGTATCTTTAAATGCGGTAAAATGCTCCTGCGATATTGCAATGAAAACCATACAGCAACATAAACAATCAGCAACAGCACCAGCAACATTCATAGGCACTGTGGGTATACGAATGTTATTGTGAAGATGTTAAGTAACGAGAGGTCAGGCGCCCGACTTTGACTAAATCCACTTTTATATAGAATACACCAAGTAATATTTCGTAAAATGGCTGATATATATTTCCCGCAAACTACCTACCATATTGAAAATGGTCCACACCCCTTCTGGTACCTCCCATACAAATGTACCACTCCGCCCACTTTGGAGATGGAGTAAAAATATCAATGTTTTAGAGAAAAAAAATATGAAAGTCTAGGCGCGCCCCTTTTGGTACCTCCCATACCAATGTACCACTACGCCCACTTTGGAGATGAAGTTAAAATATCAATACACTCGACACGATCGTGCCTAAATTCTATATTTAGTAAAGCTATAACGGGATAAAGTTTTAGAGAAAAAATAATGGAAGTCTAGCTGAGCACCTTCTAATACCTCCCATACAGATATACCACTCCGCCCACTTTACAAATCGAGTAATAATATCAATATTATACAAAATTTTATGTTTTGGTGAGTGTATATGTAAGTCGGGTTTTCTTTTCTTTTCTTGAAACTTTCTTACGGTTTATAAGAGATTTTAGTCACGAAAGAGTTAACCTATCAACTTATGCATACCTCACCTATGCATATCATCAAATTTTCATATGAAAGTTGCATTCATGAGAACGTCCAATTTTAAAATTACTTAGGTATTAATAGCTAGTAAAAATTTTGGGACGAACAATTTTGCCATACAAAGAAGTTAAGCATCTCATAGCCTCGCGAGGTAATTATCGTTTTTCTCATACAGACAATTCACACGTACTTGAACGGGTTGTTTGATTCAAAACAGTCAGTCCCTGCTTGAGTGTTATGAAAGCAACACCACACACTTTTGTTTCGCATTTAACACAAGTAAAGACAAAGAAACAATGTTCAACGATTGTTGGGAGAGCATGAGAGCACAATTGTTGATAAAGCACAACATTTTCACGTTGTACAATTCGACAGCGCTGCCGCTTCTTCTGCGACCGCACACAATCACACCAAATTGTTGTGTGCGTGCGTTCGGTTATGCTTACCACTGTTATACATAAAAAATATGCAATTTTTTACATTTGGTATCTGTTTCGCATTTATCTCCATAGGCCAAGAATCACAGACAGGTAACATTTGACGGAATACAGACCCTCAAGGAGCCTCACTATTTAGTCGTACCCAAGAAGAAAGTAAATATGAAATTATGTGCTAAGTGCTAAACATTATCGCCCACCGTGCGATATATGATTGTAAATATCGTATGTAAGTTTGCTGTTCGTACAACATTCATTTCGACAATATGACTTTTAAACAGCCACACAAAATAGCCACTCCTTGCAACATGTCTTAACAATTTTTTCCCGCAAAACGTTAAAACGTTGTCTTTGCTGCGTAGCGTAACTACTCACCAAAATGTATTATAGCCCGACGCGGTGCGGCTATAGTGATGGTGACGCGGATGGGGACAACTAAGGATGTTGCTATTCCCGATTGCCGACTGATGATGCGCATGAGGATGATGATGAAGTGTATATGCGTTTGCTTAGCACAAATGTTGTTGTCTATGACGATTAAGCAGCGACTAAACATGGAAAATTGTTGTAATTGAAGCCGACTTATCGCCCGATATTACCGCCTTAGCGTACGATATCGTACATATAAGTACGAATGTTAGCTGTTGTAGTGCTCTGTGTGTTTTTATCAGTATTACAGCAAACGAAACGCCAACATGTTGTTTGCTTGCTAGATTGCCTTTGGACTTAAAGTTGCTAGAGTAGAATATACGTATATGTGTAATGCTCAAAAGGTGTACGAATTAAAGTTGCACAGTGTATGAGTTCTCTTTTGATGTGATTTGAAAACAAACAAATGGTTACAGTGCGGACTCAATTATTACACAATAGAGCTAAGCTAATTATACCCTCACCCTAAGGATAGGAGGGTATATATCATTTGATAAGACCCAAAGGTGTAACACATAGAAGGAATCACTTTAGACCATAAGTTTCTTTGAACCAAATTGGATTCATGACTTTTTAAGTCGTTTGAGCCATGTCCGTCTGTCCGTTTGTATGGCTGTCCGGCTGGTATGCAACTTTCAAAAGACGAAACCAAATGTTTCGAAACTTTGCATAGGTTAATATGTCCTGAAAACTACTAACGATATTGCAAATAGGCTACAAGGCCACGCCCCTTCAGCTACTGCCCTTACAAATGTACCATTACGCTCACTTTAGAGATAGAATAATAATATCAATACACTCAACTCGAGCATGCCAAATTCTGTATTTTGTTAACCTATAACATAATAAAGTTTGTGAGAAAAAATTGGAAGCCTAGCCACGCCACTTCTGGTACCTCCCATACCAATCTGGTACCGCCCACTTTAGAAATCGATTATTTTTATTAAAAGACTCAACGCGATCTTGTGCGATCTGTAATTAGTGAAGCTCAAGCCGGATAACATTTTGGAGCAAAAATCTGGAAGTCTAGCCACGCCCAAACAGGATTTATCTCCGGATTTTTCGGCTGACGCTTTTTGATTACGGAATCTTGGGAGATAAAATCATCTACCACCTCCAAAGTATAGTTGTCAACGTTCACGCAGTTTTCCAAAAGAATAGATTCTTTGTTCGTTAAATCGAATAACTTCGTTTTGTCCCCGTTCACCTTATGACCCATGTTTTCTGATTCCTTCTGTATACCTGAGTAGGCTGCAGTCACATCCCGCAGTTTTCGACTGATGATGTTTACGTCATGAGCGTACGTGAGTAGTATGATGCTTTTGTTGATAGGCCGACGCCTTGTTTTAGGCCTAGTCTGGTATAGAATGGCTCCGTAAGGTTCTTGCCAATCATCACTGAAGACTTAGCTACGCAGGAATACCAAATTCGGCCATGACTATGAGTAATTTATGCCGCATCGTGCTGTCGAAGGCAGATTTATAGTCGACGAAAATATGGTAAGTGTCGGTCTGTTTCTCTTGGACCTTTTCCAGGATTTGCCGCAGTGTGAATATCTGGTCAGTTGTCGATTTACCAGGTCTAAAGACACACTGATAAGGCGCAATCAGGTTGGATAACACAGGTTTGAGTCTTTCACGTGCGTAGGAGCAGGTGCATGCTCGTTATCAGTACCTCAACTTTTACTTATAATTTCTTCCGTTCCTTCTTCTGATGTTTTTTCAGCATAAATAGCAGTCTCGCTTGTTTTACTGTCTCCTTGTGTCCGGGTTACAATTCGCTGTAACGTTTCCTTGTAAGTAGCATCCTGTTTCATCCTGTCTTCATCGTACCAGGATTTTTCTAAGAGCCACTTTTCATATCCAAGGTTGCAATGGAATGCACAATATGCTACCACTGTGTATCGGGAACCGTATCGGTGAACCGCGAGACAAGATTTCTGAATCTCTGTCAAATTACAAATCAACATACTATTTCGTGATTTTCCTCTTGACAGCCCTAGTAGATATCACAATTTTTAAGTCGCGAGCATCCCTGAATCTCTGTCAAATTACAAATCAACATACTATTTCGTGATTTTCCTCTTGACAGCCCTAGTAGATATAACAATTTTTAAGTCGCGAGCATCCCTGCCTGTTTATCTCATTTCCTAAATGGCGGTAATGTCAGTCTTGTTTTTTTTTTTGAGGACATCCTTTAGTCGTATAGTGGCACCTTTCATATAGAAAGTCCGAACGTTCCAGGTGCATATTCTTAAATCATGAACCTTATAAAGTTTGTGGGAGTCATCAATATTTGTTCGTTCATTTCATTACTTTGTCTTCTTCGTGTTTTCATAGCCAGTACAGGACTTGAAGGTGGGTGGCTAGTATAACCAACAGGGTTCGCCCCTAACTATCTGCCCCTATTCTTGATAAAAAAAAAGAAATCACAACGTTGCCCAGGTGCCACCACGTGAAGTTTGTGAGTTGGCTTAATATGCAAGTTTTACGTTCCATCCCCAACGGCACTGAATTATTTTTACCAACTACACTTTTGTATATATTCCAAGTCGCAAGTCACATTTCACTGTATCCTCTGCTAACGGCATATGCGCACACATTCACACACCTTAACCAGACAATCGAATTATTATAGCCATTGCTCACTTTGGTCAAGTTTATCATAATTTTTCCGCAAGAATGACCATTTCGACATCTATTCCAATGGATGCTTAACAACAGCCATAACAAATGCTAAATCTAATACTCGTTGCCGTAAATGCGTATCTAAGCATTCGTAAGATATACGCGGAGCGCTAAGGCAACGCGCAACACGGACCGACAACTCATAATCATGGTTTGTTGGTCGTTAGGGGTCTGCGTATGGCTAAACACCTCTATTGCCTGTATTGATCTTGTTTTCTTTACGCATTTATCGCTTATTATCACTACGAATTGGCTGTTGTTGCCGTTGTTGTTATTGATGATGTTGCTGCAGTTGCCGTTGCAGTTTATTGGCAACATACGATATTTACATTGAGTAGAGCACGAGATTAGTGTTGGGTATAGTGTTGATGTTGTAAATTTTCATTTTATGACATAAAATTTAAACGACACATATTCTGTTAGCTTTGCAAAATCCTATTCAAGGCGCTCTGATTGAGGCACAGCGAATGCGCCTGCTGTTCACTGTGAAGAGTGAGTCAAATTAAGTATTTGCGATAGGAATGTATCATAAAGCATAAAACGAGCAATTTGTAAATGTATAAGGAATCGGTAATAAAAACTGATTTTATAGAGTTGCTCGTTTTGATAGACGAAACTATTGAAATTAGTTCATGTATTCGATATGAAATTTATTACGTTGATGTTGCGGCAAGTTGAAGATGTGCTAGTGAGTATATGTAGATAATCTAGATAACGCCACGGACGTTGGGAGACCCATGAATTTTGAGACTAACTTCGAAATCACTTTTACTTCGCCGCACGGGGCAATTTTTAAATATGATTTTATAAGACATCCTCTGACCGAGAACTTTATTTTTGATATGAGTTTATGCAAACGTGACACTGGGTGCCCAATCATCTTTTTGAGGCGGATAGGATAACCCATTAACAAGTTCACATACCGTTATTTAAACCAGTGACGACATTTCAGTCTGGTAAACTGACTGACTGTGGAAAAGATTACAGCCCACAAATGTCAAATGTTCATTTCAATATCTCTGGGCATATGGTTATTTTTTATCAGGGGTATTGAAAGGGTCAGACTGAGAATCAAGAAAAAATTCTTATTAGTTCGCACACAAATCTCAAAAGAAATCAAAATTTCTAATGCGTGATGTAAACCCTGTTTCTTAGGTTTCACCTGTAACTACAAAATATTAAAAGTAAAATATTCTCAGGAGATGCCAGTAGGAGCATAACGTGTCCAATTTTAATCGAAAATCAACTTTCAATAAATCTTTATCTTCTGCACAATTTTTCTGACCAGTGTAATTACAAATAGTAAGAAAGTTTCAATCGGAAAACCCGGCTTACATATAACCTCACCCTCAGTAAAACATTAATTCTTCTGGTATATTGATATTATTCTTCATCTCAAAAATGGGCGTGTCTAGACTTCCAGATTTTGTTCTTAAAAACTTTACCCAGCTTGAGCTTTACTAAATACGGAATTTGGGTACGATCGCGTTATTTCTCCGATTTCTAAAGTGACAGCCAGACAGACAGACGGACATAGCTCAAACGACTTATAAAGTCATGCATCGAATTTGGTTCAAAGAAGCTTAGGGTTTAAGGTGACTCCTTCTACGTGTTACACTTTTGGGTCGTATCAAATGATGTATACCCTCCTAGCCGTAGGGTGATGGTATACAAATTATATCATGTAAGACTATGGGAGTGATATCGGCTATTTATATGAGAGGCCCCAGAATAGGTATGTCAAATGTTTCGGTTCTCTGTGGTTTAGCCTACTGACAATATTCAAATATACTGCAGTTCAAAAGTTACGGGGGAAATATTCGTTTTCCGAAAATAGGTAATTTTATATCGAAGGTACGAAAAGGTGTCGGCTAATATCCGTATTCATTCCTGAGTCAATTTTTCATAAAAGGGTACATGTGTCTGATGACGAATCTAAGACATGGCGAATCAGGGCCGCCATTAAATAAGCACTACACCACATGGGGTGTCCAAATAGGAGGGTGATGTCTCCGTGGTTTCGCTAGTCAAACCACAAATCCATAGCGTCTGTTCCATATTGGGCGGCTTCCTGGTCAGCGTGGGCTGGTGGGCAGGGCTTGCCACTCGCCACCAGTATAATGGCAGTGAATAAAATGACAAATAAGGGAAAAAGAACCCCCAAAAGGTTGACGACCACCGCAAACGTTTTAAGGACCATGATTTGAGAATATGCACTTGGAATGTTAGAACTCGATACCGACCAGGTGCCTCTATTCAACTGGCGGATGTCCTCGAAGAATATAATGTTGACATAACTGCTATACAGGAAATCCGGTGAACTGGATATGGATGCTTGCGGATGAGGATGTCTGACGTGGTCTACAGCTGCCACGCGGATAAGCATTAGTTTGGTTGTGGATTTGTAGTCGGCAAGAGACCACGACACCTGGTCTCTAAGTTTACTCCTGTCAGTGAACGAATCGCCACTATAAGAGTGAAGGCAAAATTTGTCTACATCACGGTGATATGTGCTCATGCTTCGACGGAGGAGAAAAGTGACTAGGTCAAAGACGAGTTCTACTCCTAACTTGAGGAAACATATGACCGTAGCCCGGGCCATGATGTTAAAATCGAGCTGGGAGATTTTAATGCCAATATAAGCCTGGAGAATGTCTTTAGCCCAACAGTCAGAAAATTTAGTCTGCATACTGACACATCGCCAAACGGAATCGGACTGATTGAATTCTCTGCAGCAAGGAACATGGTAATTAGCAGGACACGATTTGACCACAAAATCATTCAAAAAGCAACGTGGATATCTCTCGATCAAGTAACGAGAAACAAAACTGTTCATGTGGCAATCGATGGAAGGTACGCGTCAAGTGTCTAAGATGTGATCAGGGTTGCGAACATAAACTCGGATCACCACCTATTGTACTGGAGTATGCGAAGCCCTTAAACAATAATGCCTGGTACGATGACGAATGCCGCAATGCCACCCGGGATCAAGATGCTCCATACAAGGCAAAACCGCAGCCAATGGCAACGCGAGCTGTTCACGAAAAGTACAGGGAGAAGAGGCCACTCGGCTCTTCAGGCGCAAAAACCGAGAGCTGAAGGAGCCGAATAATGTGTGTATTGAAGAATACAGGAACAGAGGTGAAGTCCAAAAATTATACCAGAAGATAAAATGTCTTCCCTCCTGTAAAGACAAGGATGGTTAGCTCGTTACTGACTCCGAGAGCGTACTGAGAGTATGGAAATATCACTTCTGCAGCCTATTGATGTCTGAAAACTCGCCTGTATATTGTGTAAAAATCCGAGACGATAGCATCGAGTGTACCCCTCTGAGCCAAGCTGAGATAACAACTGCCATATCCCGCCTAAAGAACAACAAGGCAGCTGGGGCTGATGGTCTTCCAGCTGAGTTGTTTAAGGTGGGTGGAGATGAGCTTGTTTTAAGCATGCAACAGCTCATAGAGAATATTTGGCTTCAGGAGAGCATGCCAGAGGATTGGAATCTCAGTGTGCTATGTCCTATCTACAAACAAGGTGACCGTAGTGAGTGTAAAAACTACCGTGGAATTAGCCTCTTACCGATTGCGAATAAGGTCCTGTCTAGCATACTGTGTGAACGTCTAAAGCCAATTGTGGAAAACCTGATTGGACCTTATCAGTGCGGTTTTAGACCAGGCGAATTCACGACGGATTAGATATTTACACTACGGCAGATTCAGGAGAAAACCCATGGGAAGCAAATCGACACTTACCACCTCTTTGTCGATTACAAAGCTGCTCTCAATGGTCCCATCAGGCATCGACTATACGAAGCCATGTCCGAGTTCGGTATCCCTGCGAAGATTATTCGTCTCTGCCGGTGTGCCCTTACTTACTTACTTACTTACTTAGCTGGTACTTCTATGCAATCCCAGTGGATTATATACCGCACGTAGAAAAATATTATAAGCGCCTCGATCTTCTGCGCTTCTTCTCCAGTTAGTCACACCGAGTTCTGTAAGGTTCTCAGTAACCTGGTCTTTCCAACGGAGTTTAGGTCGCCCTCTTCTGCGCCGTCCATCGAGTTCATTGTCGAAGACTTTTCGAGCTGGAGCATTTTCGTCCATGCGTACAACATGACCTAGCCAACGCAACCGTTGCACCTTAATGCGTTTGACCACGTCAATGTCAGTGTACAGCTCGTACAGCTCATGATTCATACGACGCCGATACTCTCCGTTAACGATGATGGGCCCATATATTTTACGGAGTATTTTTCTCTCGAATACCGCCAGAACCGATTCATCCGCTTGTGTCATACCCCAGGATTCTGAGCCATACATTAGGACAGGTAGAACCAGTATCTGGTATAGCTGGAGTTTTGTTCGTCGAGAGAGAGCTCTGTCATTGAATCGCTTGCTTAGTCCGTAGTTGCATTTATTTGCAAGCAGGATTCTTCTCCGGATTTCTAGGCTGACATTATTTTCTTTGTTGATGGCGGAGCCTAGGTAGACAAAATTATCTACCACCTCGAAATTATAGTTGTCAACGTTCACGCAGTTTCCCAAACGAGTAGATTCTTTGTTCGTTGAAACTAATAACTTCGTTTTGTCCTCGTTCACCGTTAGGCCCATTTTCGCTGATTCCTTCTGAATACCTGAGAAGGCTGCAGTCACATCCCGCAGTTTTCGACCGATGATGTCTACGTCATCAGCGTACGCGAGTAGCATGTGGCTTTTGTTGAATATAGTGCCACTCGTGTTTACTGCAGCTTTTCTCATTATCATCTCCATCACAATGTTGAAGATATCGCACGATAGGCCGTCGCCTTGTTTTAGGCCTCGTCTGGTATAGAATGGCTCCGTAAGGTCCTTGCCAATCTTCACTGAAGACTTCGTGTCAGTCAGCGTCATTCCGCAAAGACGTATCAGCTTCGCTGGAATACCAAACTCAGCCATGGCTTCAAGTAATTTCTGCCGTATCGGGCTGTCGAAGGCAGCTTATAGTCGACAAAAAGATGGTACGTGTCGATCTGTTTCTCTTGGGTCTTTTCCAGGATTTGCCGAAGTGTGAAAATCTGGTCAGTTGTTGATTTTCCAGGTCTAAAGCCACACTGATAAGGCCCGATCAGGTTGGATAACACTGGCTTTAGTCTTTCACATAGCACACTCGACAAGACCTTATATGCGATGGGTAAAAGGCTGATCCCGCGGTAGTTGGAGCACACACTTGGATCACCTTTTTTCAGCACAGGACATAATACGCTTACATTCCAATCGTCGGGCATGCACTCTTTAAGCCAAACCGTGCGCAGGAGCTGGTGCATGCTCGTTATCAACTCCTCGCCACCGGACTTGAAGAGCTCTGCGGGCAGACCGTCGGCACCGGCTGCTTTGTTCTTACCTCGGCTTGACTTGGTGGTGGACAATCTAAGCCGTCGTTGACAACTGGCGTGATAAATTCACGTGCGCTGCCTTCTGGAACCAGCAGTTGCTGGAAGTGATCTCTCCATATGTGCAGCACACTCTGCGTATCCGTGACCAGATTTCCATCACTGTCCTTACAGGTGGGGAGGCCATTACCGTATCCATTTGCTCTTACTTTCTGGTAAAATTTTCGGGCCTCACCTCTATCCCTGTATCGCTCTATATCCTCGTTCTCCCGTTCCTTCATCTGACGTTTTTTTCGCCTAAATAGCTGTCTCGCCCGTTTTACTTTCTCCTTATGCCGTTCCCTAACAGCACGCGTTGCCATATAAGCAGCATCCTGTTCCTCAGGCGCTATGCGACATTCTTCATCGTACCAGGATTCGTCTGAGCGCCGCTTTTCATATCCTAGCACGGTTGTTGCGGCGGTTGCCATGGAATGCGCAATATGCTGCCATGGAATGCGCAATATGCTGCCACTGTGTATCGGGAACGTCAGAAGTAGAGGCGTTGTGTCGTAAAAGTTGGGAGAGTTGGTCGGAGTAGGCAGTAGCTATCTCTGGGGTTTGCAGCTTCGTGATGTCCAGCTTTCTTTGTGTTTGGTTACGTGCGTTTTTCGCTCTGCTCAATCTTGTGCGAACCTTGGCTGAAACAAGGTAATGATCCGAGCCAATATTAGCACCACGGATCACACGCACGTCCATGACACTAGATGCATGCCTGCCATCAATTACCACATGATCAATTTGATTTTTGGTGTTTTGATCGGGGGATAGCCAAGTTGCCTTGTGGATATCTTTGTGCTGGAATCTGGTTCCACTAACTACCATGTTCCTTCCCGCTGCGAAGCTAACCAGCCTAAACCCGTTGTCTGACGTGTCGGTATGCAGGCTGAATTACCGATCGATGGACCAAGAACATCTTCCCTTCCTATTTTTGCATTAAAGTCTCCCAGAACAATTTTAATGTCGTGGCCAGGGCAGCGATCGTATGTTTCCTCTAGGCGCTCGTAAAATGCATCTTTAATCTCATCGTCTTTATCTTCCGTCGGGGCGTGTACAAAAATCAGCGTGATGTAAAAATATTTCGCCCGGATGCGAATGGTGGATATACGGTCACTAACAGGGTTAAACCGCGAGACCAGGTGTCGAAGGCTCTTGCCGACTATAAAACCATATCCAAATTCGTGTCTTTCTGCATGGCAGCTGTAAAAGATGTCACAGTTCTTTCGTCGTGTGCATCCCTGTCCCGTCCATCTCATTTCCTGTATGGCGGTAATGTCAGCCTTGTATTTGTCGAGGACATCCGCCAGTTGGATAGAGGCACCATCTCTGTAAAGAGTTCGGACATTCCAGGTGCATATCCTTAAATCATGGTCCTTATATCGTTTGCGGGGGTCGTCAACATTTGGGGGGGTTCTTGTTTTATTTATTCTCCGTGTTTTCATAATAAATTTTGTTTAAGAAGAGTGGCTTATTAGGCCACCGCTCCCGATCCTAGTTTCTTGGGGCTGCCAAAGCCACTAGGAGAGCCTATGTTGAGCTTCAGTAACTTCTGTTACCTAGTTCCTAAGACGCATCGGTGGTAGCATACCGATTAGGTTACTCAACGTTTCGCCTTCTAACTCTAGCTAACTTCAAAGCGGTTGCTTTAAAGTCATTGCCCAGGGAATACTTGGTCTAAGACCGGAAGTAGTTAGCTGCTTGGACAGTGCCGCAAAGGAATCGATTCTGGTCACTCCCAAGTGAGTGACAGTCAGTAACTTTCAGCCTCTGGGCAAAGTCCCATTGCCGGTGTGCCCTTACGAATACCAAATCCTCTGTTTAGATTGGCAAGGATCTATCTGCGCCATTCGATACGACGAGAGGTGTTAGACAGGGTGATGGTTTGTCATGCATTTTGTTCAACATAGTGATCGAGAAGGTGTTAAGGAAAGCAGCGGTTAACATGTCTGGCACCATATTTAATAAGAGCCACATGCTGCTCACATATGCCGATGATATCGATATAATCGGTCGGCTGTCTTCTCATTCTGTTGAAAGGGAGTCAGCTAAAATGGGTTTGAATGAGGACAAGACAAAGTTAATGGTATCATCGAACAAAGTGTCCACCCGTTGGGGACGCAGCGTGAACGTTGAGAACTATTGCTTTGATGTAGTGGATGAATTTATCTACCTCGGATCCGTCATTGACAAAAACAACAGTATCAGCCTTGAAATAAAACGGAGAATAGTGCTCGCCAACAGCTGTTTCTTTGGACTACGCTAGCACTTCATAAACACCACCCTATATCGAACCACCAAAGTCCAACTGTACCAGGTACTAATTTTACCGGTTCTGTTGTATGCCTTCGAATCTTGGGTGGTTACACAGACGAATGCAGCTCATCTGGCGGTGTTTGAGAGGAAAATAGGAGAGTTTAGGATTCGGATGAACCATGAGCTGTACGAGTTATACCACGACATTGATATGATCAAGCGAATTAAAGTGCAACGATTACGCTGGCTAGGCCATGTTGTAAGGATGGATGAGCAAAATCTAGCGCGAAATGTATTCTATCAAGGCCTCGAAGGACGGCGCAAAAGATGGAGACCGCGACTACTTTGGAAGGACCAGGTGGAGGAAGCACTGACGCCGCTTGGTAGGATTGACTGGATACGGTGCGCACAAGCTCGAAGCGAATGAAAATCTCTAATCATTTCGGCTTCTGACTTAGACACTAAGATATAAATATATACATATGTTGTCAAGTTGTTTCTAAGGCTAATAATAATAATAATAATCTATCGCAAAATATGTCTAAATTCAAAGGTTTAGGATTTGCAAATATCCTCCAGTTGGTCGTTTGGAAGTTGCGGAAGAAATATTAATTATCAAAAAAAAAGTAATTTTGTATATGAGGTACCAGAAGGGGTGTGGCTATTCTGCCTATTTACCATCCTGTTACTTCATTTTGGAAAATATTAATTCTGGTAAATTTTCATACGGATTAGTAATGCATTATTCGAGTTTACGTGCCCACCAGCTAGTCAGCCAGAGAGATGGACATATCTCAATCTTCTCAAAAAGTCTTGAAACGAATTTGGTCTTAAGATACTTGGGTCCAGCTCGTCTTCTTCAACGCGTGACACTTTTTCTCGTATTCAATGATATACTCTCATCCCTATTAGGTGAAGGTATACAAATAAAAAAATTTATGGGGACCACCTTAAGGGTTGAAGATAAGGGATAGATATCATATCCAAACGGCAATTTCATATGACTCCCCATTCATCTCTCTTGGAGATTGCCAATTTTCTTTCTCCCATTTCAACGTACAAAACTTCAAATGCCAATCTCCACCTGATGATAATGACAACATGCCACACAACATTTGTTAAAATACCATAAAAAAAATTCTGCCGCGTTTGCAACACAAACTCACCAATAACAAACAACGCCAGCCGCAATAACTATGAATATGCAATGAATATCCATAATATGCACGAGGCAACGTAAAACAATTTAACCTGGATTACCATACAAAAATGTTGCATCTTTTGTCAAAATGTGCATAAATGGAAACACAGCATTTATGTGTCGAACACACAGCACAGTTGAGGCATGCGGCATAATGGTGTTGCCCCAACAACAGCAGCAACAACATCGACCACAAATTAACAAGCAATGAGCGGCAGTGGCAATTCAACCTGCAACAACTACCACACAGCGACTGCACTGCGGAACACTGTATGCACAAAATAGGTGTAAAATAGTCAACATGAATGCAGTCCGTTGAATGCAAGACGTGGAACTCCAAAAAAAAAGGAGCACGATCCATTGGAATATTGCTTGAGAACTGGATGTGCATGTAATGGAAGTGAAGCGAGTAGCAGCAACAGTGCAACACACACACACACACTTGTATTCACTGCAGTATTAGTAATGTGCAGTATGACACTTGGTCTGTGGTCTCTTGTCTCCATTGACAATAAGGAGTGACCAATGTCAATGTATACAAACGAGTGCACCATGAGGCAACAATTGCCATACATGTTCCTTGTCATGGTGGCAGGCACCCGGTTAATTTGAGAAACAAACAGTTATTATGTAGAACTAAAACATAAGTCAACTACTACTACTACTGCTGCTACGACTACCCGTACTATTACTACTACTACCACTGCTAAAACTGCACCCATATTTTGTCACAACTACGATGAACAACATTTTTAGTCTTTGCCAACATAAGAGGGAGGTCTTTGAGTGAATAAATATCCATTACCGGCCATTAATAGTGTTTGAAATGAAATGTTATAGGGATGATACATTGATTTGAGTCTCAAAATCAAAATACTAAGATAAAAAAGGTACCAAAGATATAAAATAGTCGGTATTGCCACACACATAGTGAACATTTTTAGAATTGTCCCATTTAATAATATATAGGCCTAATAATATCAATATGTGCCGAGTACTGATTAGGAGCATGCATCAGCTTATGTAGAACATCTGGCTAGAGGAGTGCATGCCCGGGGATTGGAGTCTCAGTCTGTTATGTCCCATATACAAGAAAAGAGATCTTAGTAAATGTAAGAACTACCGTGGAATATGCCTATTACCAATTGCGTACAAGGTCCTTTCAAGCTTATTGTGTGAACGTCTAAAGCCAATTGTAGAAAAACTAATTGGACCATATCAGTATGGCTTTAGACCTGGCAAATCTACGACGGATCAAATATTCACTCGACGAGAAATCCTGGAAAAAACTCATGAAAAGCAGATCGATACCTACCACCTCTTTGTCGACTACAAAGCTGCCTTCGACTCACCGATAAGGAATGGACTATATGAGGCCATATCTGAATTTGGTATCCCTGCAAAGCTAATTCCACTTTGCAGATGTACCTTGGAAAACAGCAAATCCTCGGTTAAGATTGGTAAAAATCAGTCTGAACCATTCAACACGGAAAGCGGTCTAAGTCAGGGCGATAGGCTGCCCTGTACACTTTTTAATATAGTTATGGGGAAGGCTGGTGTCAACATGCCTGGCACCATATTTCAGTAGAGCCACATGCCACTAGCCTATACCGATGATATAGACATCATTGGCCGAAATCTGTGAAATGTTTCTGCAGTTTTCTCATCAATTAAAAAGGAGTCAGCAAAACTGGATTTAACGGTCAACAAGGACAAAACAAAAATCATGATTTCGACGAGCAAAGAGTCCTCTCGTTAAAGTTGGCAATTATTGTTTTGAGGTAGTCGATGAGTTTACCTACCTCGAATCTTCCCGCAACAAGAAAAATAATGTCAGCCAAGAAGTTAAGCGGAGAATAGTGCTAGCCAATAGATGTTTCTACGGACTTCGGCAGCACGAAGAAACAGCTGTGTTAATTTTACCCGTTCTGTTGTATGCTGCCGAATCATGGGTGCTTACTACAACGGACATACAAAACCTGCGAGTATTCGAGAGAAAAGTACTCCGAAAAATATATGGACCTATCTGTGTCGACGGCGAGTTTCGCCATCGGATGAACCATGAGCAGTATGAGCTTCACAACGACATCGACGTAGCTAAAAGAGTTAGAATCCAACGACTTCGATGGCTGGGACATGTTGCCAGGATGGATGTAAATGCTCTAGCGAGAAAGTTGTTTGAAGGCGAACCTGAAGGACGACGCAGAGCAGGGAGACCCAAACTCCGTTGGAAGGACCAAGTGGTAGGCGATGTGCCATCATCTGGTAGGACTAACTGGAGAACACACGCAGAAGATCGAAGCATGTGAAATTCTTTATTACTTCAGGCCTCAAATTTATGAACCACGTTCGTAAGTTGTAATTGGCCACTTAAGTTAGTAAGTAAGTGCCGAGTACTATCAGTGTATTAACTTTCATATCTCTTAGGCTAATATATACTTCTACCACGCCCACTCTGGCTCCTTTTTATTATTACTGAAGGAGAAAGAAGAGAACACCAGACATCCATACACCAATTGCCGCACGCCGAAAATAATTCCTTTAATTTTGGATAAAAATTATCTCTATCCTGCTATGCCAATCGAGTCTGTTACATTTTCGAGCTGAAACATTTTTATCCATTTTTTCCATTTTTTGGACGGTGTCTGACAACGTCGATGTCGTTATATAGCTCATGATATATTCGACGACGGTACCTCGGTCTACGATGTCCCTACTTCTTTCACAAACAGAGTGATCCGCCTTTCAACTGCTTGCAAGCGCATAGTAGCAGCGATCAATATTCGTCTCTTAATATCCGGGATGACATTACTACTTTAGTTTACGGCATTCTCAAGTCATCAACCATTTAAAATCATTAACCATTTCAAAATTATAGTTGACAACGTTCACTCAGCGTTCTAAATAAATTGCTCATTGTTCGTATTCTACCATTAATATCTATATCATCGGTCCCAAAACAAAAATAAAATTAAGGCCCAAAAATTTGTTAGAAAACAACAACAGTGAAATTTGCGGTGTTATTTCATTTTTTTGGGACTTTATTTCACTTTTGTTTTGGGACCTTATTTCGGTATGAAATAAAGCCCCAAATTTCGAAAATGAAATAATGCCCTAATCTCGTAACTCTTATTCTCTGACATTATTAAAAGACGAATGCACGTCCCCCGCCGCATACGTCGTAGTCAGCCTCGCAGCTTTCACTCTCTGACATTATTAAAAGACGAATACGTCATAGTCAGTCTCGCAACTTTCACTCTCTGACATTATGAAAAGTCGAATGCGATGGGGGCACGCCCCCCAACTCTCTCTCTGTCATTTTTCAAAAGCCAATAAACAAAGTGCTGGGGGCGTCCGCCCCCCATTTCTTTACTACTTCTACCCCCCTACCCCACGTACCTAGGCTTGCCCCAAAAATGGGGCATTATTTCATTTATGAATTGAGGTATTTTTGCATTTAGTTGGGGTCTTATTTCATTCTTGATATTGGGGCTTTATTCCATTTTGGATTTGGGGCCTTATTTCATAGAGCCATGCAGGATAGCGCGCCATGCCACAATCAATCTTTTGGGCACCAAATTCCCAAATCGTGTCATCAGCCGTCTTGGTCGGCTCAGTCACTTGAACGAAGTTGTATTCCATAATTAATGGGAATCTTTGTTGTTTCTAATAAAGCCATTATAATGGAAACAGTTGAATTTAGTTAATTTTTTGCACTTTTAAAAAGAAACTTCTATTTGGCCCACACTTTATATAAAATTTTAATACTTTAGGGCTAAAAATTGTTTTTCGTATTAAAAAAGTCATAAATCTTACGTTAATTTACAGATATTACCTACCAAACCTACCTTATCTACTGCCTACCAAATTTCATTTTAATCAGTTTAGCCGTTAAAATGTAATTGAGACACAAACCAAGAGGCATATATTCACATATATAGTATTAAGAGTGTTATTATAATCCTAAGTACAAATTTACACACCAATATCATCCCTGATGTGGCACAACCTTTGATACAGTACCATTGTCGTAATATAGACTAAACTCTACGCACTGTGTTAGCTGAGACAACAAATGTCTTGTGCAATATTTTAAGGATGCATCGTTGTTGCTTTTTGGACACTTTGCTGTGGTCACTGCGTTGTAGCTGGTGCTTTAAAAACATATTTCTACACTTATGAGTTTGTACATAGACTCTGGGCTGCTGAAGTGAGCAAACAAATAAAAGCCAACACCAGTCAAGTGCATAATTGGTTGCCATATGTTGAACATACATGCGTACGTGCAACATAAAGACACATAATGGACAGACACACAAAGTACATTGTATGCAGCATGCATTCGAAAATCTACTGGTAATGTCCCCAAACAACTGCTTGGTTGGTTCATCTTCATAATGTTTAATGTTCTTTTTAGGTCCGTTGTAATGTGTCAGATTGATGGTTGACATGTTGGACACTAACATCAACCACTCATCATCCAAGTTAAGCAAGCCAACAAAGCAAACATCCAACCAATGATCTATCCAAGTGTTCAAGCATCCATTTACTCATCCATACGTCTATCCAAACTTCAATGGAGATTATCATACGGGTGCATGTAGGTTCCTGGGTAATATACACTTAGAGGAAATTTATGAAACGCTGATCAAAGACGAAAGGTATTCAGACAAGGTGAGAAGCTTTTAAATACAGATCCTACATCAAAATATCGGATACATTCAGATAAGGTAATGATTTGGACTTCCATAAAATTCTCCCTACTATGAAAACAAATAACAACTGCTGCTTACATCTGGAGAGGAGAACTAATTGTGTCGAACTTTTTGATTCTTTCATTAGGAAATGATCAAAGGGTCCTAGTCTAGAAGTCAGTCCATAAAGGCATAGAGGTTTTCAAGTAAGAAACAAAGATGGTATGTCGTAAACTGTGACGTATGTGCCATATGTAAATATCAAAGAACTGCGTAGGTGCATTCGGGAGTGTGATGCATGCTAAAGCTTCTGATCGGTTTAACTTAGCAAACCCAGAGTGATCCTTGCCTATTGCACCTTAAGTCTACTCACAGAGGTCCGTATACGTGGTACCTCTGCGGACGGAGTACTTCCACGTGGTGACGCCTGGAAACGTGCTTTTGACACTCGTCAGAGCACGGCTAACTGTGAACGGTGAAATCTAAAACCCAGGCAAATCGACTCAGAGTGAGCGGTACCCTGGCCAGCATTTGGCTCAGAATGGACGGCTGTAATAAAATCATGGCAGGAGGACCTGCCACTGGCGTTTGAACTATTGCAATAAAAAGAAGTAAGAAAACAATAAAACGAACCCCTCAAAAGGTTGACGACTACCGCAAACGAATTAAGGACCATGATTTGAGGATATGCACCTGGAATGTTAGAACACTGTATAGACCAGGTGCCTTCATCCGACTGGCGGAAGTCCTCGAAGAATACAAGGCTGACATAACCGCTTTACAGGAAATCCGGAGGACGAGACACGGGTGCTCGCGTATGAAGACGTGCGACATCTACTTTAGCGGACAAGCACGAGTTTGGATATCGATTTGTGGTTGCAAGAGACCTAGTCTCAAGGTGTTTGAACGTATAGCCACCATAAGAGTCAAAACAAAGTTTTTCCACGTAATACTTATATGTGCCCATGCTCCGACAGTAGAGAAAAGCGATGAGGACCGTACCGTAGCCAGAGCCATGACATCAAAATTGTACTAGGTTTTTAATGATAAAATAGGCAGGGAAACCGCATTTGAGCCTACCATCGGTGTGCATCAGTCTGCACTCCGAAACGTCGAACAATGGCATCAGACTGATTAATTTCTATGCGGCAAGAAATATTGTAGTAAGCAGCACTAGATTTGACAACAGAAATATTCATAAGGCAACATGGTAATCTCCAGCTCAATTGATGAGGAATCTGATAGATCACATGGTAATCGAGGAAGGCATGCATCGAGTGTTCTGGACGTACGAGTGATCAGGGGTGAGAACATTGACTCCGATCACTACCTTACCGCAGTTAAGGTACGCACAAGGCTAAGCATGGCGAAAAACGTACGTAACCAGCACAACTAAAACTGGACATCGGTAAACTGCGGACCACAGAGGTAAAGGACGACTACTCCAACCACCTAACTCAACTGCTACGGAATGCTACCAACCACTGACAATATTATCTCGCGCTGATAATATATATAGCCGACTCCATAGAACGGACTGCGAGAAGCGTACTTGGGTGCTCAAAGCCGTCTCAAGAAGATGTCTCGATGATGAATGTCGTATTGCCATGAGAGAGACGGATGCTGCATACAGGGCGAAACTGCAGCCAATGGCAACGCGAGCTGTTAATGAACGGCACAGGGAGAAGAGACAAGAGGCAATTCGTCTTTTTAGTCGAAAAAAGAAGGAGCTGAGGAAGAGACAGGATGGGCGAACAGAGTTGCTCCGAAGTAGAGGGGAATCCCGAAAATTCTACTAGAGAGTTAAGGCGAGAATGCGGAGAACAAAGTTGCTCTCCTGCAAGGACAGCGATGGTCAGCTAGTGACGGACTCGGATAACGTTCTGGAGAGGATATGGAGAGATCATTTTAAAAATTTATTGGATGCAGACACTACTTCAGAAGACCCCGCTCCAATCTATGACGATGGTGTTTATTGTCCGCCTCCGAGCCAGAGCGAAATACGTGTGGCAATATCAGGCCTTAAGCACAACAAAGCTACTGGAGCCGATGGTCTCCCAGCTGAATTGTTTAGGGCAGGCGGGGTTGGGGCTGATTTGGAGCATGCATCACCTCATGGAGAATATCTGGCTGGAGGAGAGCAAGTCCGGGGATTGAAGTCTCAGTCTGTAATGTCCCATATACAAGAAAGGAGATCGTAGTGAATCTAAGAAGTACCATGGAATAAGCCAAGTGCGTACAAGGTCCTTTCAAGCAGATTGTGTGAACGTCTAAAGCCAATTGTAGGAACCTTATCAGTGCGGCTTGAGACCTGTTAAATCTACGACGGATCAAATATTCACCTTACGCCAAATCCCGGAAAAAACTCATGAAAAGCAGATCGACACCTACAACCTCTTTGTCGACTAAAAAGCTGCCCTCGACTCTCTGATAAAGAATAGGCTATATGAGGCCATGTCTGAGTTTGGTATTCCTGCAAAGCTGATTCGACTTTGCAGATGTACCTTGGACAACACCAATTCATCAGCTAAGATTGGTAAAGATCAGTCTGAACCATTCAACACGGAAAGAGGCCTCAGGTAGGGCGATAGCCTGTCCTGTACACTATTTAATATAGTTATGAAGAAGGTGATGAGAAAGGCTGGTCACCATATTCCAGAAAAGCCACTACCCTATGCCGATGATATAGACATCATTGTCCAACATCTGCGTAATGTTTCTGCAGTTTTCTCATCAATAGAAAAGGAGTCAACGAAAATACGTTTAGTGGTCAACGAGGACAAAACAAAAATTATGATTTCGAGGAACAAAGAGTCCTCTCGATTGGGACGCACCGTGACCATTGACGATTATTGTTTTGAGGTAGTAGATGAATTTACCTACCTCGGATCTTCCATCAATAAGAAAAATAGTGTCAGCCAAGATATTATGCGAAGAATATTGTTCGCCATTAGATGTTTTTAAGGATTTCGGCAGTATTTATTAACACCACCTTATCACGAACTACTAAGAATCAGCTATACCAGGTGCTAATTTTACCCGTTCTATTGTATGCAGCCAATTCGTGGGTGCTTACGACAACGGACATACAACACCTGGGAGTATTCGGGAGAAAGTACTCTGAGAAATATATGGACCTATTTGTGTCGACAGCGAGTTTCGCCATCGAATGAACCATGAGCTTTACTACGACATCGACGTAGCTAACATAGTCAGTATCCATCGGCTACAATGGCTGGGACATGGTGTTTGAAGGCGCAGAGCAGGGAGACCGAAACTTCGTTGGGAGGACCAAGTTGTTGGCGGCTTGCCACCGTCTCGTAGGACTAACTTCAGAACGCACGCAGAAGACCGAAGCGTGTGAAATTATTTAATACTTCAGGCCTCAAATTTATGAACCACGTTCGTAAGTTGTAATGGGCCATGTAAGTAAGTAAGTAGGTGCATTCATTTGTAGAGCTGATATACAAGTATTTGAGTATAACGCACAATGAATTAAGTGTTCAGTCGCATTTTAATGCGCCATTCACAGATAAATGTGTGACTTTGCATAATTGGTTTATTGAGTATGAATTAGTAAGTATTTAAGAAAGAACAATGAAGGGAAAACAAATTTGAGATAAATTTACTATTTTATAGCGAATAGTAGAATCCTTCAGCAAGCCATTACAAAATTTACATTTCTTCAATCCAAACCGAAGTTAGAAGAATTTATAAAAAAAAATTCTCAAAACTAAATTTCTTTAAAAAAAAAATACTACAAATTATTCTTTGCCCACTTTAAGGAACATGTTAGCTTAATATCATCAAATTCTTGGTCGTAATCCAAAATTTGTGTGATCACTCAGCAAAAAGATCGTTTCACTTGCTTTAAACGAATGTAGACTTAAATATACGTTTTTCATGTTAAACTCACTTCAATTTTGCTTCTATAACTCAAACTTCTATAAAGTATATAGTTTTCTCTATAATTCGAAGAAAAATAATTGGTAGGATTTTTAGAAGTCAAACAAAATACAAGCAAATTAGTGAAAATTTAAAATTTTGCTAATTTCTTTGAGTGTAGTGAAGTACCTTGACTAAAGCCAACCTATATTAATGCCTGACTAGTCTAGTGTAAACTATGGCCACAATGTTAAGTAATGATTGTTTGCCTGTTAATTTTGTATTGTTTTTGTTGACACAACATTTAAAGCCAACATCATTTCTACTTGAAAATGGCACGTTAACACCTTCGTAGGAGCCTCAGTCGGTGAGCGTCGATCAACATCTTCAACTGCAACTTGGCCATGCAAACAAAGTACCGTGGCCATATTTGGACTATTTAAAGAAATATTCAGCACAATTTGTTTTAAATGAAGTGTTGAAAATAGGTGGAGATTATTGTTAAATAGAGAAAAACAAGCAGTGAAACCTGAAATCAATCAAATAAAATGCAACCCGTTATGCATACGATTAAGGTGACCATATTGCGATTTTCTACTATTTACCGTAAATACTTTGAAATTATTTCTTTTAATTGTTTAATTTCTTTTTTATCCGTTGACTTGTTGCGCTTTTTCTGTTGTCGTTTCAAGACCCCAAAAATAAATCACTTGCAAATATTTTAATTAAGTTCGTACCTCGTGGTTGCAAGGCAAACAGAAAAAGAACACACAAAAAAAAACACAAATTACACAAAATTGTATCGGAAATTACATGGCTCGCCGATGTTTTCGATGTCGCTGTTTTTTGTATTGTTGCGGTTTGTTTTACATACGGCGACTACACGATGGGTTGTGTAATTACATGATTTTAGTTTGTTGCATCGATTGCTGTTTCAGCCGCCCCTTTTTGTTGTTGCTAGTCTTGTTGGCGATATTTATTGTCAGATCTATTTCTGGCATGTCACAATGTCTTTGGCAAATTGATTGAACAACACAAGTTCTCCTTCCCGTTCTATTGTAATCGAAAGAATATATTGACGCGATTGCAATGCATTTTACATTTACACGTTTGTACGTACTTGGTGTTTCTGATGTTACTGTAATTGTGGCAAATATGCCGTTAAGTGCCACAAATAGTTTAAGTCATTAGGAGGCAGTATACAAAATGTTATCTATTTAATGACATATGCCTAAGTGAACTTATTTTTATACCCTCACCCTAAGGGTAGGAGGATGAGGATGCCCAACATATCTCTTTTGAATATTTAGAACTACCAAAGTAGGAAGCGTTTCCGACAAACGTTTCTCTGAAAATATTAACCGAGAACTAATTTCTGGCCATAATATATTCCTCTTTAGATAAATATGAAAGGAATATTATAAAGATTTTAGGTGATTTACACCTCACCCCTTGGGATGAGGGTATATATCATTTGATAAGCGCTAAAGTGTAACACGTTAAAGGACACGTGTTAGACCACAAGTATCTAAAGACAAATTCGTTTCAGAACTTTTTAAGACGATTAAGCCATGTCCGTATGTCTGGTTGGATAGCTGTTTGGTGGGCAGGATAACTCGTGTAAATGTTAACTGAGAAAAATTTGTCAGTACTAATGTATATTTTTACCCTTCACCAGGCGCACAAACGGAGTGAATGGTATATTAATTTTGTTCTTCCATTTGTAACACCTATAAGGAGAAGTGGTAGGTAAGACAATATCAGCCCAAATGGCTGAAGCAAGAACCGTGAAATTTAGAATGTAGGTTTCTTTTATGACGTAGGCGCGCACTAAGAAGGGATTTTTGGATATTCAGACTGCAACTGGAATTTTAAAATGGCTGTATCTTTTAAACCGTTAAAGGTACAAAGTCAAGATTTGGTACGTATATCGGACGTATAAGAAACCAATAAGAAAGTTTCAGGCGGGCAACCCAATTTACATATACATATATACATATATACAACAAAAATTTTCTATTATACTAATATTATTACTCGATTTCTAAAGTGGGCGAAGTAGTACTTGTAGTATTTGTATGGGAGGTACCAGAAGGGGCGTGTCTAGACTTCCAGATTATTTCTCCAAAACTAAATACAGAATTTGGGTACGATGGGGTTGGGTGTATTGATATTATTACTCCATCTCTAAAGTGGGCGGAGTGGTACATTTGTATGGGAGGTACTAGAAGGGGCATGTCTAGACTTCCTTAATACAGAATTTGGGCACGATCGCGTTAGGCTTATTAATAATATTTATCGATTTCTAAAGTGGGAGGTAACAGATGTGTATGGGAGGTACCAGATGGGGCGTGGCTAGATTTCCAGTTTTTCTCTGAATCCTAATATCCTAATATAGCTTAATATAGCTTTACTAAATAAAGAATTTGGGTACGATCGCGTGGGTTTTATTGATATTAATGGGAGGTACCAGAAGGGGCGTGGCTAAACTTCCAATGTTTTTTTCAAAACTTTATCCTGTTATAGCTCTATTAAATACAGAATTTGGATAAAATCCCGTTGGGTCTATTTAAAAAAATTGTTTTCTTGTGTCCCAGAATCGGTGTTGCCCAATCTTCAAATTTAAGGACTGACAAGTGCAACTTTTTTTTTCGACCCTATCTAATGCACACGACGACAAAACAGTGACATTTTTTACAACTGCCATGCAGGAAGGCACGTCTCTTATCGACTATAAATCCACATCCAAGTATTCATAATCTGCAAGTTACTTCGACATCTTGAATAGGATCACCACCTAGTTGCAGCCAAGCTACGCACTCGACTAAGCAGTGATACTAAAGCTCATAATCAAACGCCTCACAAAGATGCATATCGCCTAGATAGCCAATGCCTACTCACCAACTCTCCTCTAGAGGTGAAGCCAGAATGTTATACCGAAAGGTATAAGCACCAGGTGTTGAAAAGGGATCTCCACCTTTAAGGACAAAGATGTATATCTGGTCACAGACACCTTCGTCTGCGAACACTTTCGTCCTATGCTCGTTCTCGAAGGCAGCATAAGTGACAAAATCACGTCAACAATCCCGGATAAAGTCAACTGTCCATCACCGAGCCAAAACAAAATCACCATCCCAGCGAACCTATATGTTAAAGAAGTTACATTAACTCCGGGTGGAGCGTAGGGCCGAAACTGATTAGAACTTATCAGTGCGGCTTTACTTAAAAAAAAAAAAAATTCCCTTTACATCCCATGAATGAGGTATGGGACAGCTTCTCGTGTTGTTGTGAATTAACACGCTTTCTATTTTATATTCATAACAAACGGCACCTACTTGTTTATCGACGTCACTGTTTGAAAAGCTTTTATTAGACATGCCAATTATCTCGACACTTATACTGCGAAGTTGCTGTCGACAACACCGAGAGAGCCAGCAATAAAAGAAAAATTTAGATGACTGGAGCCGGGAATTGAACCTGGGATCTCCCGCATGGTAGTCGCGTGTTCTAACCACAATGTAACGGCCGATCCCAATGCAACTATGCAATGGCTGGTCAGTGCGGCTTTAGACCTGGTAAATTAACGACCGACCAGATATTCACACTATGACAAATGCCGGAGAAGACCCAAGAAATACAGATCGACACCATCTGTCTGTCTCTTGATTCCAAATCCACTTTCGACAGTTCAATAGGAAATAAATTATAAGATGAATTGTTTAATTTTTTTATATCCGCGAAGCTGATACGACATTGCGTGATGACACTGACTGCCACGAAGTCTTCAGTGAAAATAGGCAAATATTTGACAAAGATATTTTCTACCAAGCGAGGCTTTAGATAATGCGAACGAAGCAACATCGTTAAAGGTCTCGTTTTACGAATGGATGAAAATGCTGCAGCTGGAAAATTTTTGGCAGTAATCTCGATGGGTGGCGCAGGAAGGGGGCGAACATAACTTCGTTGAATTATCCAAATCAAATATCTGTTATTTTAACTTGCTGTAACGAACAATCTACGGAGCGTAAAAGACCGAAGAGATTGGAATTCTTTCCTATATGTGTCTACAGATGGATGAATTTCTGTTGCTACTGCCAAATATACATATATATAAATTCCTGTTATTGTTATGAGGAACATAGGGCCTCAACGATAGTTTCCATTCTTGCTTATCTGCTGCTACGATTTTTTCGTACCATGTTTTGTTGACCGTTGGTGCTTCGATACCTAGTTGGTCGTCGCCTGGCTACTGCCAAATAAGAATAATGTAATGTTTCCAATTAAAATCCTCGTTGTATTAAAGATTCCCTTACTTCTCGATATTGCCGTAATTGTAAATAGCTCCAACATATGCAAGCTCGTTTACTATGAAGCACAAATCTTTTGAATTTTTTGAAAACATGTTTATCAAAACTTATCATTGTTACTGTAGTTCACCTCCAATTTCCTCTATTGTTTTTTGTTTGTTTTAAAATTTAGAATACAAGTAGCGAACGTCTGTATCAGGATACCTTTTCTTAAAATATGACCACACGTTAGAATTTTTTTTCATCTATCAATCATTCTATTCATCATCTATCTATCTATCATCTATTAATTAAGTTTGAAAGATAAACAAAACAAAGAGTGATGGAAAACGATAGTGATGTACTACAATATAATTGACATTTGGAACTCATATAGTCCAAATTTGGTACACTAAGTAATTCAAGGTTTAAGTGGATTTTGTATTTTAAAAAACATTTATGATGACTTACTAATTAAGCATAATTCCAGGAAATCCCAGCCGCATTTCCGACCGGGCGTTTTCCTGGCCAGGATTCCAGGGATTTTTGTTCCAGGAATTTCCGGAACAAATACACTGATGACGAATAACTCCTTCCATGACAATGCAAGATCTCCTATATAGTTTCAACGAAGTGAATTTACAAGAATATTTTAAAAGCTTTACCATCTTTTAATATAAAGCTTCGAAGAAACTCGTACAAATTTTGTAGACAAAGTTCGTACGCAAAGTTTATCTGGCTTTCAAATACTATATATATTAAACTAACGAAATTTTGTAAACATCTAACATGTCAAGAAAAAATATTATATGGCTTTGAGTGCCTTCTAAACTTTTCCATTTGAAACCCGCAACGGAAGCTGCACACATTCCAATTAAATGTCGGCATGATTTTAGTGTATTAACGTTTAATGATTTCTATAAAATCAAATAAGAAGCACACTAACTGAAGTATATTTAATTTGCCTTATGAACATATTGTCCGACAATTGTCGTCTCTCCCCTTAAATATACTCGAAATCTATATTACATGTGAGACAGGTTCCTGCTTATCCTCGGTGATGTTGTTCAGTTTGCATGTTATCGAACATTTCCTTCTTATCCCAAAAAAAAGTACGCGTATAAACGTTGTTTGTGGACAAGAAGCCGTTTTTACAATGGTCATAAACAGAAACAAAACATAAATTTATAGTGTTCTTACCTGTTTTTTATTAACAGGCCAAAAGAACGAGAGCCAACAACACACGCACCGCGTACAACACCGATAATACCAATGTCTACGAGTGTAGTCTACTTAAGAAAACACGGCCTAAAACAAGTGGTCTACAAACATCCTGCAGCCATAAAATACCAACATCCTAAGGCGTCCTTCCGCGCCGGTGCGCAATCGTTTGGCCACGCAGAATTCCTCTTCATTTAAATGGCGGCCGTGGCAGCGGCGGGACCTTTAATGATGTTCCTCCGTTCGGCCTAAGATGATTATGAATGCAAATGAGTCGCAAACGACAAAATGGATACCAAAAACAACAAAAAGCAGATCGCTCTGGAACCACCAACTAACGACAACAACCACAGCATCACCAGTAAGCACAACAAAAAGTAACCAAGCAAATCGAAGAAGGAACTGAACTGTCCATTCGGATGAAAGGGATTTCATGTCGAACCTGAAATTAAGTGCAATCATTAGTTGATCGCTGTTGTTGTATTCGGGTACTTTTTACTTTTCTGCAATTTCATCCATGTTGCTGCTGTTGTTATTGTTGTTATACGGATTGTAGAGTATGCAAAGTGTGGCCATTATGGCAAATGGTCTTGGGCACTGTCGGTCTCAGATGAAAGGCTTTGATTCTTTAGTATCTTTTGCCATGGTCCAACAACGAACGACATCTTTGAATGCAACGCCAAAGAAACGTAATCAATTTAAGATCTTTTTGGGACAATAAACATTGATATACATATGAGATAAATGGAATTTTCATTATGGTTCTGTTTGGTTTTATCATTTTAGGCTGTTTGGCAACGAGCAAATGGAGAACATTAAATTAAAACTCATTAAATGTGTGTGTGTGTATGAGAATGTTTTACAGGTGTATAGAAATTAAAGTTATTCGCCAAATGTAAAGCAAAATTTAATTACAATATTAAAATAAGAGTTCTAGTCGATATTGGAATTTTAATGGTTGATTGTTTTGCAAAACATTTTTGATTGTTGTCAACAATATAAATATATAATCTTTTGCCTTTTACACTAACGATCATCATTCCCTTTTGCTTTAATATCAATAATTTTAATAATTTTTTTGTGTGTTTTTATGCGTATTGTAAATATTAGTTTTCGATCAACGCCAATTTGTTGAAGGTTAAGTACGTAAATTGATATTTTTGAGAGTTTACTGATTTGACATAATTGGTTTTAAAGGAAATACTTACTGACTTAGCTTACACTTTCTTGCAACCGTATATTTACACAATCACCCTTAGGGATGAGGGTATATATCATTTGATACGACCCAAAAGTGTAACACATAGAAGGAGTCACTTTATACCCTAGTTTTCTTTGAACCAAATTCGATTCATGACTTTTTAAGTCGTTTTAGCAATGTCCGTCTGTCTGTCTATCTGGCTGTCACGATAACTTTCAAAAAACGCAACCAAATCTTTTGAAATTTTGCACGAGCTAATATTTCTCCAAAACTACTTATGGTATTGCAAATGGGCTACATGGCCCCGCCCCTTCTGGTACCACCCATACAAATACATCATTCCGCCCACTTTAGATATCGAGTAATAATATCAATACACCCAACGGGATCGTACTCAAATTTTGTACTTAGTAATGCTATAACAGGAAAAAGTTTTGGAAAATAATTGGAAGTCTAAAGGTACGGTCAGACTAGTCAAATATTTGACCAAACATGTTTTCCCCTATTTGCCCAAAATATTGTCAAAGCAATACAGAGTTGATTTTGTGTGCACACTAGGCGCATTTGTTTGCCTCCTTTTGTTTGATCAAACACGTGTCAAACTGTGTCAGATGGACATTTGGGAAAACATATTTGCCCTGCGGTCACACTTGAACGAATATTTGCAACAAATTGTTGTTTGCCGGCAAATAAATTTTGTTTTCTCAGAAACCTTCAGCAAGCCAACAGAAAATATTTATTTTTTTCAAAAATTTTTTAACAGTTTGATACAAAATGCAAATATTTTGGTTAACTGTGATGCGTATTTTCTTTTATCCTCATATTCTCTTCAACTTCAACATAATTGGCGACGGTTTGTTTGTGATTTCAATGTATTTATTCTTTGTTTTGTCTTTCGAACAGATGTTCTTTCTATAAGTGTGGTCAACACAACCTTTTTTTAGACGACATATTATTTTACTTATGTAGTTTCTAGTGGAAATTACATTGACAATTTAAAACATCGATCAAACTATGAACCCGGGGTTTTTCCTGTTTCAAAATTTACATATTCAAAATATAGGTTTAGAATTTTTTGGCCGAATCTAGTTTAGGTTCCAACGACTGTTTTGGTAGGGTAAAACACATTTTTTAAGAAAAAAAATTAATGTATATGTTTCGAACTATTGGATGCTAATTTAAATGTTTATTAATTAATAACCAATTGTATTTAGAAATAATAGCGGCGATTTTTTTTGCCTGTGGCACTGAGAGCTTCAAACAACATTTTTTATATTATTTAGGTGTAATAGGGTCATTGGGACCAGAGAACCGAATGAATGCATTTGTTTTCATTGGGTATTCATAATTTTATTGCTTTTGCCATGCATTCAACAACAGTAACTTATGCCGTTGCTATTTATATGCATCTGTCAAGTTTTTAAGTTCTCCAACTAGTAGTGTTGCAGTTTAGTGCCGCTGGTCGGCTCTATTTAGAAAGAAGGCCTAGTTTACATGGAAGAAATACTGAAACAATTTTATTCTGCCACAATTTATCCGTGTTGAAGGCCTTTTTTTGTAACTGAATAATTTTTTTGTTTCGTTTTGCTTTATCTCATTTATTTTAGAAATAAATAATAAGTTTTTTTAATAATATAAAGTATTGTATAATTTGTAAAAGTTTTTAACATTCGGCTTCGGGCAAAAAAAAAAATTCCTACGGTCAAGTTTTTTTTATAATAATGTCAAGCATAGTTTTCGTCAAACTCACAATATCTATGACATGTTTTACTGAAATTATGTGGATTGACAACAATAGGCATATTTTTTGTGAGTGCACTCAATGCATAAAATAAGGAACTCAAACCGTTCCCTGATTGGAACCTGTATGTTCTTGAATTACTGCTGGATTAGTCTCAAAAATTTGTTTCATTTGAATACACCCACATAGAGGATCTTCATAGAACCCCTTTTTGACACACATGAGCCCCGGAGCGGGGGTTGTGATTTTTTGACTCCCATATTCTACAATTTATCACCTTTATTACGGGCTTTCGAGAGTGTAAACTGCCCGACAACCGATATTTGTTGGATTTGCTTGTAACCGGTTAAACTATAGCCAATTTATTTTTATTATACCATAATTAGTCGCAGCTTGCCCGGTTTAAAGTCGATTTGAGATAATTAACAAAGCTAGAATTTTTCCCTTTTAATTTTGCATACAATTTTATAACAATTCCACAATATTACCAAAATATATTTTTATATTCACCATTTCTTCCTTTTATTTTATTTATTATTATTTGAATTGGCGATATTTTTCTTCATTTTGTTAATTTCTGTCGGTTAGCTGACAACACCGCTGATAACAGCTGTTATTTACCCTTGTTTGCTCTTACAAAACTTTTGTAAGATCAAATAAATGTTTGCTCAAAAAAGAGGAAAATATTTGCTCTTTGGTGGTCACACTTTGGTCACATTGAGTATATTTTTATTTGAAGGCAAATAATTTTGTTTGACCAAAATCAGCTGTTTTGTTGTTTGCCACACAAAAATGTTTTGTGGTCAGACTGTGGCAAAGAAATATTTGACGGTTTTCGTCAAATATTTGCCTAATCTGACCGTACCTTAATAATATCAATATAATAGAATTTTTTTTGTTTTACTGAGGGTGATGGTATATGTAAGTCGGGTTGCCCGACTGAAACTTTTTTACTGGTTTGAATATACATACGCTGCACGTATACAAGTAAAGGGTGGTTAAATTGTAAGGGCCGATGTTGAATGTGATCCAAACCTAAACGTCAAGTGATTTTCTGCATTTCATTTGACATTTCTGAATTTCAGACTAACTCAATTTGATCTATAGAAATTTACAAAATCGAGCAACGCGTTAAAGTTTTTCAGGCTTATTATGAAAATGGGAGTTCAAATCAAAATGCATATCAAGCACTTCGTGATTTTTTCGGTCAATTTAATCGTCCAAATGCGCGTACAATCCGAAAAATCGAACAAAAATTTGAGCAAACCGGGTCCGTGGGGGATGTGAAAACTCAGCTCGTACTGCAGAGCATATTGCTGCTGTTCGCGATATTGTTGCTGAAGAGCCGTCCACCTTAACTCGCTACACGCTTTCCTGACCATTTCAAACGTCGTCAATGGTCAGAATGGTGGCAAGAAATGGCAACAGTGGATGATCAATTTTCGAAGAAAATCATCTTCAGTGATGAGGCACATTTTCACCTCAGTGGATTCGTCAATAAGCAGAATTGGCGCATTTGTGCGTTTTATTTATTTTATGCTGAATATCCTTGCGGTCTCCTAAAATGTTCCAGGAGCAGTCAGCGAATATAGTAGGCATATATTTTCCTTCGTAACGCTTTTCTAAAGTTAGAATGTCTTTGTGCAACATTTCACCATATTCATCGGACACGTCGCTGCAGCATTTATAAAAGAAATCCAAATAAGAGGGCAAAAATTTACTATCAAGGACATGTTGCATACCAATTTTACGTAGTATATTAAAAAGAGAATAAGGTGATTATAATATAGAATAGGGCGATAATTGTAGCCGAAAAGGCATGTTGAAAACAAAACTTATTTTCAAATAACTAAAAAACTATGCCTGATAGCAAAATTCTGATTACGTATTTGAATTTCCCATGTCAAAATCTCTTAGAAACACATAATGAAACACAAGAAAAAAACCCTTGTCGAACAGTGTAATCAAAGAATGATTGTCGAAAAACCAATGCACCCACAAGGAGTGACTATTTGGTGCGGTTTATATGCTGACGGCATCATCGGGCCGTATTTTTTCCAAAATGAGGTCGGTCAGGCAGTTACTATGAGTGGTGTTCGCTATCGTGAGATGATAACGAACTTATTATGGCCCGAATTGGAAGATATAGATGTGGACGATATATGGTTTCAACAGGACGATGCCACTTGCCACAGAGCTAACGCAACAATCGCACTTTTGCGTGACAAATTTAATGGATCTTGGCGATGCCAAGATCATGTGATTTGACACAGTTGAACTTCGTTCTTTGGCGTTATTTGAAAGAAAAGGTGTATGTCGATAAGCCAGCAACAATTAAAAAGCTAAAGGATGAGATAATTCGGCATATTAACGGGATGGAACCTTAATTATACCTCATCGTCATCGAAAATTTGGACCATCGGATGGAGGTGTGTCACCGAGGTCGCGGCGGCCATTTGGCCGATATTTTGTTCCATACATAATTGAACCATACCAATATTATCATAATAAGAAGAAATGGCAATAATTTCCTAAATAATTGGAGCTTTATTTAAAATATACATCCGCCCTTAAAATTTAACCACGCTTTAATATAGGGTGTACCACGTTATCCCCAAAATCAAAATCCACAAAACCAAAATCCCCAAACACAAAATCCCCAAATCAAAATCCCCAAATCAAAATCCCCAAACACAAAATCCCCAAATACAAAATCGCGGCGATTTTTAACATAATTTGAATGATTATCACACAGAAATTGAGAATTTTATGTTTGAAATTATTTCTGAAATAAAAATTCAAAAAATTTAAATTATAAATTTCCAAATGTAGGCATTGGAATGAAATTACTTTTTAAAAATTAATTGTTATCGGGCTTTCAAGGTCATTTTGATGTCAAATTAAAAGATTATTTTTAACATTTATACATCCGACGTTTTGCTGGGATTCTTTTTAGCATCTTCAGGGATGATTTTTTGTTAGATCTGTTAACCATAATTAAAAAACAGAAATTTTTTTATTATAATAAAAATTTATTTACAAAAACTGAAATATATACAAAATTCATTGAGGACACTTGCATTATTAATAAATGAAAAATAACAATATTTACGGTTTAAGTAAAATACATTTACAACATTCATAAAGATATTAATTGCAAAGTGAAATATTATGCAATATGGATGCGAAATAAGTAAACTTTTCCAAACCAGCTCGAGATTCAACAACTTTTTTAATTTTCTTGAGACGGTCCACATTTTTTTTATTTTTATTATATATTGGCTTTGTTTGTTTTTATTTCTATAAATTCTTTCCCTAACTCTTTAATAATATCATAAACGCCGCATTTTTTTCCTACAATAGTTTTGAATCTATAAGCTTCAATTGAGTTTTGAGTGCGCGGAAAATTGTCGCTAAAGGAACCGAATCACACCAAAATGTAGGGTGGGGATTTTGTATTTATGGATTCTGTGTTTGGGGATTTTGTGACACTGTCGCCAAAAAGTGTGGGGATTTTGTGTTTGGGGATTTTGTGCTTGAGGATTTTGAATTTGGGGATTTTTTTTTGGCTGGGCATTTTGTGTTTGGGGATTTTGATTTTGGGGATTATGTGGCACTCCCTTTAATATATGCTCTTCTATCTTCTGCACTTCTTATCCGATTCGTCACACCAAGTTCTGCATCAAGTTCATTGTCGAAGGCTTTTCGAGCTGGAATATTTTCATCAATGCATACGGTCATGTTGTACGCAACCGCTGTACCTTGATGCGTTTGATCATATCAATGTCGGTATAAAGCTAATAATTCATACAAAGTCGATACTCTCCGTTAACGATGATGGGTACATGTATTTTGCGGAGTATTTTTCTTTCGAGTACTGCCAGAATCGACTTATCTGCTTGTGTTATTGACTTTTGTTGAATATCGTGCCATTTTTTGTTTACTGCAACTTTCTTCTTTAACATCTCCCTCCCAATGTTGAAGATATTGCAACATATGCTGTCTGCTAGTTTTAGGCCTCGTCTGTTATAAAATGGCTCAGTAAGGTCCTTACCAATTTTCACTGAAGTCTTCGCGTCAGTCAGGGACATTCCGCAAAGGCGGAATACCAAACTCAGCCATGGCTTCGAGTAATTTCTTCGAGTATCGCCTTGTCGAATGCAGCTTTATAGTCGATGAAATGATGCTATCTGTTTCTCATCAGTCTTTTCCAGGATTTACCGTAGTGTGAAAATCAGGTCAGTCGTTGATGTATAAGGTCTAAAGCCCCACTGATAAGGCCCGATCAGTTTAGATTGCACGGGTCTTTAGTCTCTTCCACAGCACACTGGACAGGTGCGATATGCGATGGGTAAAAATATAAAGTCGTGCTTGTTGGAACACACACATTTATCTCATTTTTTCAGTTCAGGACTCTTAGACTCCGAACGGCAGTCAGTACCGGTTGCTTTATAATTTTTCATCCGCGATTTCACTCTTCTAACCCCGGTTTGGCCTCGACGACTATTGGAGAGATAACTTCACGTGCGCTGTCCTCCAAAACCAACAATTGGTGGAAGTGTTCTCTCCATACATGACGCACACTCTGCCCTTACAGGAGGGGAGCCCAGAACCGTAAACTTGTACTTTAACCTTCTGGTAGATTTTGCGGTCTTCTCTTCTAACCCTGTATCTCTCTAAATCCTTGTTCTCCCGTTCCTTACTGTCTCCTTGAGCCGTTCCCTAACATTCAGGGTTATAATTGGCTTTAGCGATATCCCGTAAGCAAAATCCTAATCTATGACCGCTGCCGCAACGACGGTTCTAAGTTATGAAAAATTATGCTCAGACAATCCCTGGTACGATGAGAAATGTCGTGTAATGTCTGAGGAAATGGATGCTGCATACAGGGCAAATCTACAGACAATAAAAACGGGTGGGGTGACAGAACGATGCAATGAGAAAAGCAAGGTGATGAAGCGGTGAACCCCGAAAGTTCTACCAAAAGGTAAAAAGCAAAGGTTTTGGAACAGGCATCCCCACCTATAAGGACAGAGAAGGAAATCCGGTCAAGGGCACACATAGTGTTCTCAGATATAAAGAGAGTACAATTTCTTACTCTGCTTGTTGCCAAAGGCAGCATAAGTGAAGAATTCACGCCAATTATCAATGTTGAATTAGATTTTCTACCACAAAGCCAAAACGAGATCAGCACGACGATTGGAATTTGAATGTTCTATGTCCTGTGCTTATGAAAGGCGATCCAAGTGTGTGTACCAATTATCGCGGGATCGGCCTTTTACCCATCGCAAGGTCCTGTCTAGCGTGTTATATGAAGGACCAAATCCCATCTAAGCGAACACACAACCGACCAGATATTTACACTACCAAACTGCATTCGCCAGTCCGATGCGACAATAACATATTAGAGTCTATGGCTGACCTCGGTATCCCCGCAAAGCTACGACTCTGCGGAATGACTGACTGACACGAGGTTTTCAGTAAAAATAGGCAAAAATCTGACATAGTCATTTTTATTTAAGCGAGACTTCAGGCAATGCGACAGACTGGCACGAATCCTCCTTAATATAATAACGGAGGTGACCAAGCTGCAGTAAACATGACTTGTACCGTCTTACACAAAATACGCATGCTGTTCGCAAATGCCGATAATGTGGATTTCATTGGCCGAGAACTGCGGAATGTTACTGTAGCCTTTTTAAGAATTGACAAGCAGTTGACAGAAGTGGGTTTGATGATAAATGAGGACAAAACCAAGTTATTTGTTTCAACGAACTAGGAATCTATTCGTTCAAGACGTTTCGTGACCGTTGACAACTATAACTTGGAAGTGGTAGATGATTTTGTCTATCTTGGCTTCGCCGTAAACAAAAATAATAACGTCAACTTTAAACAAGAGATGAACCGCTGTTACTATGCGCTAAGCAAGCGCTTTAATGACAAAGCCCTCTCTTCACGAACAAAGATCCAACTCTACCAGATACTGATCATACTTGTCTTGCTCTACACCGCAGCATCCTAAGTAATGCCACAAGTGGATCAATCTATTTTGGTAGTCTTCGAGAGAAAAATACTTGCTAAAATATTCCTGTCTAGTGTGTTATGTGAAAGACTAAATCCCATTCTGGCGAACCTGTTTGGACCTTATCAGTGTGGCTTTAGACCTGGTAAATCCACGACCGACCAGATATTCACACTACGACAAATCCTAGAGAAGACCCAAGAAATGCAGATCGACACCTACGATCTGTTCATCGATTACAAAGCTGCATTCGACAGTCCGATACGACAGCAATTGTTGGATTCTATGGCTGAGTTTGGTATCCCCGCGAAGCTAATACGACTTTGCAGGATGACACTGACTGACACGAAGTCTTCAGTGAAAATTGGCTAAAATCTGACAGAGGCATTTTCTACCAAGCGAGGCTTTAGACAAGGCGATAGTCTGTCCTGCGATCTCTTTAACATCGTAATGGAGATGATCAAGCGGAAGGCTGTAGTAAACAGGAATTGTACCAATTTAAACAAAAGTCACATATTGCTCGCGTATGCTGATGATATAGATATCATTGGACGTGGATTGTGGGCTGTTACTGCGGCTTTTTCGAGCATTGAAAAGCAGTCGGCTGAAGTGGGTCTGGTGATGAACGAGGACAAAACCAAGTTATTTGTTTCAACGAACAAAGAGTCTATTCGTCTGGGTCGCTGCATAAACGTTGACAACTATAACTTTGAAGTGGTAGATGATTTTGTCTACCTTGGTAGATGATTTTGTCTACCTTTGCTCCACCATAAACAAAAATAATAATATCAGCCTGGAAATCAAAATACAAGTATTGATCGCAACCCCTGCACTATGCGCTAAGCAAGCGATTTAATAACAAAGCGCTCTCTCGAAGAACAAAGATCCAGCTCTACCAGACTCTGATTCTACGTGTCTTGCTCTACAGCAAGATCAATCTATTCTGGGAGTCTTCGATAGAAAAATACTCCGCAAAATATTTGGACCCATCATTGTTAACGGCGAGTACCGTCGTCGAATGAATCATGAGCTGTACAACAACATCGACGTAGTCAAGCGCTTTCAAATTGACCGAATGCGCTGGCTTGGACACGTTGTACGAATGGACGAAAACGCTCCAGCTCGAAAAGTCTTCTACAATAAACTCGATAGGCGGCGCAGGAGGGGCGACCAAAACTCCAATGGATGGACTAGGTGAAAGAGCTGTTAACTAAGCTTGGTGTGACAAACTATCTAAGGAGCGCAAAAGACCGAAGCGCTTGGAATGCTTTTCTATGTGCGGTTACTGATGGATAAACTTCTGTTCTGCCATTAAAGAAGAAGAAATACTTGGACTCATTTTCGCCGAATGAACAGTGAGCTTCATAACGACATCGAAGTATGTAGACCGCATGCGCGGACTTGGAGAAGTTGTACGAAGTCTTCGGCAATAAATTCGATGGGCGGTGCATGAGGGGCTTTAAAAACTTCTTTAAATGGACCAGGTTATCTAAACTTGGTGTGACGAACTATTCTACGTGCGGCTACTAATAGACGAATTTCTGTTGCTGCTGCCAAATAAGCGTTACAACTTATTCAATGATCGCAGATCTGAACTTAAAATAACTTTAAAGTAGTAGTCTCAACACTGATAAATATGTCCTTTAGGAGTTTTAGAATAAGTTATATACCTAAGTGATTTGCTGATACGTCTTTATTATGTTTCAAAACTTTACATCGGCTTCCTGTAAAATTATAAAAATTTTACATATCAACTATGCCTTAATGGTGTAGACTTTTTCCAACTTGAATAAGGTTGTTTAAATTTATGACCATAGATATATTTTTAGCTTATTCTAAAAGCACAAAAAAAACACTGAATCCCTATTAAAAAACAACTCATTAAATATTACAAAATCTAATTCCACAATGTGATACATTTCTGTACAATTAACAACCATACCATACAATTAACAACCATACCACTACGCTTTTTCTACCTTATTGTACAATTATAAATGTAGTCCATTGCATAAACTGCTCAAACAGCAATCAAATTAATGCAATTTGCACTTTCAGTTAAATGTCTTCGGAAGATCATCAGTAAAACGGGCAACAGAATGGGCCATTAACAATGAATTCCACAAAAAGGGCTGAACAATTTTCATTTCCGCTCTCGAAACATTGAAATTCAATTTTTTGTTGTTTCGTTTCCTTGGAAAGCTCGAACTCTCTTCTGGATGCATATTGGAATTCCTTTGAAAAAAAAAAAAAACAGATAAAGCTACACGGATCAAGAAGAAAAACGAAAGAAACATGTTAAAAATGCAACACGAACTTTAATTTAATAATGGCCGATACTTCTTCAAAAATCAGCGCCACCAGGAAAATACAATAAAAAAAACAATATATAATTCCTTCTTCCACCCTGAAGTTGAACAGTAGCAATGACAATTCCAACAGATACAGAGATAAACTTGCAACGAGTCATTGGAGAGAAGTCGCATTGACGATGCTGATGCGGATGCTGCTGAATGTTATGCTGTTGCAGCAAAAAACGTCGCGCCATCGTGTCATCATCAACTTTGGAAAACAATGGCGCTGCAATTGATTGACAACATGTGAGGCAACAGCGAAGCAATATCGACCGCAAGGAGTTTCGGTGATTTTAGTTGCACTATTGTTTCAAATGTTGCACAGATCAAGGAATCAGTAACAACAACAACAACGACGACAGCAACCGAAACAGAAGCAACAGCAGTTGTTGTATGAAGTGAATTGAATACAATGATAATAACCCCAAATAGTAGTGGCAACAACAACGTTCATACAACTAAACAATGATGGCGCCCTCTATGTTTGCGAGACAGCCCAGTTAGTATATGGGTTGTACAATGATGACACTAGTCGACAAAGCGAACGTGTGGAATTAAATTCATTGTAAACATGGTTTTGAGGATATGTATATATGTACAGAGAGTGAAAAAAAGTATGAGTCACTTCTTCGTTATTGTAAAATTTTAATAAATGAAATTTGTAAATCGTAGGATCACAAAAAAACGTATATATATATATCATATCAGTATTGAATGAAATTACGAAAGAATAGCAACTTTGATTATAAGCATATATAATTGTCATGCAATTTAAATGGGATTGCATCAACGCTTGGTATATAATTATCTGAAAACGTACAGTTAGCTTGTTCTTAAGTTTAAACAAAATGCCAATCGCACGTGATAATTTCTTCTTCTTGTTGTTTAATGTATATGATGTCAATCCCATGATAAATTGCTTTGCTATACATCTTCCAAATATTTGACCCTAGATAAATCGTGTATAGATTTTCCATCAATATAAACACAAAAGTTGTCATCAACATTTAACGTCTCAACAATCGGCCTACATTAAACCTGCAGTATTTGCATTAACATGTTTCGCATTTGATAGATTTTTAACAAATCGGAATATTCTGAAACAGAAATAATTTCTGCATTTGTTAACATATCTAGGCGATATATATTACATAGCCAGGACTGATTAGTTTTCATACCATCTATAATTTCTATTACATCATAACACAGTACAACACATGATTTTGGGACTCAATTCTGAGAACTGCGCGTGAAAGTAGCCCCAAAAAGAAGAAGTTATGCATCATTCGTTTTGTTAAGTTACATGCCATAATAATTTAATAAATATCGATTTAAAGTTAGTAAGTATCCTATAGGGAAATTTGTCAAACTTAAGGCTTGCAGAACTTCTTCTTTTTGGGGCACTTTCACGTGCAGTTCTCAGAATTGAGTCGCAAATCAATGAGCTGAAAAATATTGTACTGTATAATTTTTCACATTGCCCAAAGTAAAATCGACGTCTTGATTAAGATGGCGTGCTTTGTTAGTTATTAAGGAAAACTAGTAAGTTGAGTTTTCCCATACACTCTTGTTTTGCTACACTGACTATTTTGCTCTCATTCTTCTTATTTGACAGCAGCAACAGAAATCCAACAGGTAGCAGCACGTAGAAAAGCATTCCAAGTCCCTAGGTCTTCTACACTCCGTTGATAGTTCGTCACACCAAGTTTTATTCGCAACCTCCTGTGGCGCCTTTGTAGTTTATTGCCGAAGACCTTTCTAGCCGGAATATTTTCATCAATTCGCGACAACGCGTCCAAGCCAGCGCATCAGGTCTATTTGAACATGTCAGACTACGTCGTTGTAATTATACAGCTCATACAGGTAATGGTTTATTCGACGATGGTACTTGCAGTTAACGATGATGGGTCCAAATATTTTGCGAAATATTTTTCTCTCGATGAGTCCCAGAATGTATTGATCGGCTTGTGTAATTACTCAAGATTCTGCGCTGTAGAGCACGACAGGTAGGACCAGTTGGATCTTTGTTCTTCGAGAGAGATCTTTGTCATTACAGCGGCTTGCGATAAGTACTCATATTTTGGTTTCAGGCTGACATTATTATTTTTGTTTATGGCGGTGCCAAGGTAGACAAAATCTATACCACTTCGAAGATATAGTTGTCAACGTTCACACAGCATCCCAAACGAGTGGACTCTTTGTTCATTGAAACAAATAACTAGGTTTTGTCCTTTTTTTTCATCAGAACCACTTATTTTGACTGCTTCTCAATGCTCGATAGCGCCGCAGATAGATATCAGTCCTCAGCCAATGATTTCTATTTCATTGGTATACGTGAGCAGTATGTGACTTCTGTTAAAGATAATAACAGTCGTGTTATTATTCTTCTGATCACCACCATTATGATGTTAAAGAGATCGCATGACAGACAATCGCTAATCTAAAGCTTCGCTTAGTAGTAAATGACTTTGTCCCCTGAAGACTTCGTGTCAGTCAGTGTCTTCCCGCAAAGTCGTATCAACTTCGCGAGGATTTGTGGTAATGGTCGGTTTTTGATTTACCATGTCTAAAGACACACTGATTAGGTATAATCAGGTTGCCTAGAAAGGGCTTTAGTCTTTAGAATAACATCCTAGATAGGACCTTGTATGCGATGGGGAAAAGGCTGATCTCGCTATAGTTGGTACACATACTTTTATCGCCATTCTTAAGCACAGGACATAGAACACTCAGATTCCACTCATTGGTCATACATTCGTTGATCCAAATCGTGTTTATGCACTGGTACATGAATGTTACCATAGCCGCCAGCTGTAAAAAGCTCTGCCGCCAGTCAATCGGGTCGCGCAGCTTTGTTGGTTTTAATCCGTGCAATTGCATTGTTTATCTCGATTTGGCTCGGTGGTGGACAATAAAATTAGCGTTATTTCGTGTGGAAAGTGTTCCCTCCATATTTGCAGCACACTCATTGTGTCCGTGACCATTTCTGTCCATACATGTGGGGATTCCTGATCCAAAACCTTTGCAGATTACCTATTGGTAGAGCTTGCGGGCTTTACCTCTATCCCTGAAATTTTCGATATCCTTTCTCTCTCTTTTCTTCCATAAACGCTTTTTCCGCATGAAGAGGCGTTTCATCCTCCTCCCATAACACACTCGACCCGACTTTGAATGCGATGGGTAAAAGGTAGATCCCGAAATATTTGGTACACACACTGGAATCGCCGTTCTAAAGCACAGGACATAGAATACTCGGATAACAATTATCGGGAATGATTTCCTTTAGCCAAATCGTGTTTAAAAGCTAATGCATGCACGTTGCCAGCTCATCGCTGCAGGCCTTAAATAGATCTGCCGGCTGTTGGCATGATTTCCTCACTCATGCTGCCTTCGGGATATTTGTAACACACTCTGCGTGTCCGTGACCAGATTTCCATCTATGTCGTTACTGGTGGGTACCCCTGTTGCAAAACCTATGCTTTTTATATTTTGGTAGATGGCCCGCCACACCTCTATCCCTGTTATTATCGATATCGGTGATCTCTCTCTCTCTCTCTTTTCTTTTAGAGACACATTTTCCGCTGAAGAGGAGTTTTCTCACTCTCCAATTCTCATTATATCGCACGTCTTAACAATGGCTGCAGTTTTGCCTTGTATGCAGCATCCATGTCCTCAGACATTACGCGACATTTGTCATCGTACCAGGACTGGTCTGAGCGTACTTCATTATAACCCAGAACGGTCGTTGTTGTAGTGGTCATAGAATTCGCAATATTCTGCCACTATCTTTTCGGAACATCAGAACTAGTCGGGCGTGTTTGAATTAATTAAGAGAGTTGGTTGGAGTAGGCATTACTAATCTCGGAACTATGCAGCTTTGCGTTGTCTAGCTAATTTTGCATTTACTTATAGAGGTTTTTAGCACTTCTTAATCGCAGCGTAACTTGGGTGTAACTAGGTGCTCACCCGAGGCAATACTACACTACGCATTACACGACCGTCCATATCGCTAGAGACACGCCTTTCATCTTTTACCAAGCGATCTATCTGGTTTCTTGTTTTTAGATTAGGAAATATATTTTTGCCGGAATCTGGTGCCGCTCTCTACCATATGCCTTGCCGACGCGAGGCTAACCATTCTGAATCCGTTATTGTTGTGTAGACAGAATTATCCGACTGCTGAACCATGCATCTTCCCTTCCTATGTCAGCATTAAAATCTCCTAGAGCAATTTTAATGTCAGGGCCAGAGCAGCGGTCTTATATTTCTTCTAGGCGCTCATAGAATGCGTGTACACCAATCAGCTTGATGGAAAAATATTTCGTATTGATGCGAATAGTTGTTTTCGGTCACTTACAAGATTAAATCGTGAAACCAGATGTTGAAGTCTCTTACCGACTATGACTATGTTGACTCCACATCCAAATACTTGCCTTTCTGCATGGCAGCTGTAATAGATAGTTCTTCCGTCGTGTGCGTCCCTGTCCCGTCAATCGTTTTTCTTGCATCGCTGTGGTGTCAGCCTAGTATTTGTCGAGGACATTCGCCAATTGGATAGAGACAGAATCTTTGTAGAGAGTTCGGACATAAAACAAAAAAAAGTTCGCCGCACACCCGATTATAGGGGTCAATTTTTTAGATTCTTCGTAATATCTTCGGCATAAAGTTTTGGAGGAAAACCACGTCTAACCACGCCCCTTCTGGTACCTCCCATAGTCACGCCCCTACAGCTGTGATACATGCCAGTGAACGTCGTGCCTAGAGTTACCACTGTACAAGCAGGACAATAGCAATACATAAGTACTTTTACTTAAAAATCTGTTATTTTCATTGACTCGGAGTTAAAAAAAATCCACTATAATTTTGAAGAATGAACATACGGTGAAAGTTTTTATCACTCAGTTCACCTTAGTGAAATTTCTGTACTGTTTTATATTGATTTTCATATTTTCCGGGATTTTGACATATTTGCCCTGCCCCTAGCTGGCTATGCCCTTGTATGTGCCTGATCTATTAAAAACTAAGACTTACATGACTGCATATTAGAGATATAACTTTTTTTGAGTGTAAATTCTAACTCCAGTACCATGTGGGGACTGTTGTTGGGATAGTTAAAAACCGGCTTTCGGTAAAAAAAGGATTCCACACCGAAAAAGATTTCTAAAGTGATTTTTCTTGGAATAATTATATCGCGTTTTGATCAAATTGTGGCATTGGACTTATGACAACTGTTTTGGTACTGGAGATAATATAAGGTACGGAAACTTTTTTTACGATAGAGAAAAAGTGGCACCATATTTCTTAATACTTTTTCATGCCATACACGGCTATGGGTGGGTTTTTTGGTATTTGCAAAAAAATTAGTTATATATATTCCTACTGCATATATTCTATCTTGAAAACGATCCTTCCAACAGCGTTATGTTCTTCCTTTAATATTGCATTTTTGCAGCACAGTGTTATAAGCCACAGAGGTGGAGTTGTGCCACACAACAAAATTGGAATAAATACATAACAACGACGAATTTTTGCGAAAAAAATAAAATAAATGCATTTCCAAGTTGCAATCAAAAGATGCCATTGTTTTATGTATGTGTTTATGTTTTTCTAAAATCGAAGAAATAGAAGATGGAAAGTGAGAGAAGACGAGCAGACGGGCAGAGTGTGGAAAGTGGGAATTCAGGGATGTCTGGCAAAGGTGAAAGAATATCCCCGTGTCTTTGGCCCCCCACAAAAAGGTAGCACACATCTCATCGCAAGGAAATGTGTTACTTTTTTTCTGGTTACTGCTGCAGTTTGTGTGTGCAACATAATGTTGCTTGATGACAGTTCGTTGTTGACGTGTGCAATTTAAACGGCGATAACAATCGCAATCGCACAATGACAATCCAAGAGCAGCCCTAACGTTATACACAATTACATACATACGTACATACAACATCGTTCGTTGCAAAGGGAAAAAGGAACATTGTGAATTGGGTTTAGAGTTTTCCAAACAGTCGTATGCTTAGATGTATCAGTGAACACTCGAACATCCTTACATTCATCCATAAACGTTGGCAATGATCATTTTGTTCAGTTTCTCATGTTGCAAATGCTTTCATATAATTTTGTGAGATATCTTGCAACTATTTTGTGCTTGTTGGCTACTGTAGATGATGATGATTGGGATTTTTGCCCTTTTATTTATTTCCTTTGAGAACAAAATGTTTCTATATTAACTCGAATCCATCTATAACAACATGGCGCTTTGTGCAGTTTAACCAGTCAGTATTGGAGACATGTCAGCATTGTTTTATTGTTTGTTTTTTTCTTTTGGTTTGGATTTTGTTGGTGCCACCGCAGGATGTTAACTCCCAATTTAATTCATGTTAGAGAATCTTTGGGATGTGAGACGGCCAGTGGAGCTTATCAACATTTTTGGGATCAAATTGTTATCAATGCTGAAAATCCGTTTCAATTTCCGCAAATGCAGGACATTGTCCAGGAAAATAATTTATAATAAGAGACATTACAAGAAGACGACTGAATTGCATATATTTAATGTAAGCAACTAAGAAAAATTGTATCATCCCAAAGTTATTTCATTATTGAACATGTACCATTGTGGCAAAAGTTGATATGTTAAATTTTCAGAATTTTACAGAAAGTCTGCAAGTCTGCAATTTAATAGACTTTCACTAACCTCAAACACATGATCCTTGTTCTGAAAGAGCTAAGAGAATTTTCAAGTAAAAAGAAAAGATTTTTAATAAACGGATATAACAACTTTTGTCGTAATGGTACAAAAATATAATTTCGAATTTATAATTTATAAATATAAATCAAAAATTTAATAGTTGTTTCGTGACCTTAAAAACTTAAAATTTACATTTTATTAAATTTTTTTTGAAATCTTGAACTTTTCTTGTGATTGAACTGACTGCCATGATTTAAACGTAACATTGGAGTATTAGTTTCAGTTGCCGATCGTATCTATGTCAAAAAGTCTTTTATTGCCGGCCTTGCGGGGCTAAAGGATGCCTGAATAAGAACAAGAGAACAATTTTCCGTAAGCGTGAAGTAAGCCGACATACATCTTCAAGTTCTGCTAGTGACCTCATGGATCTAATAGCCCAATTTATCCTAGATTGTGTGACAATTTTTTTTAAATCTTCTGTGCCATAAGAATTGGTCTGCTCTTATAAGGAGCAATTTTTTCTCCAAAACTTTATCCTGTTGTAACTTAACAAAAGAAACAAAAGGTGTTGAAGATATGATTCTGAAATTTGGGGTAATTGTTCCCCTTTTTCGAATAAACGTCAGCTATGAATGGATTTTTGGATATTTGTACCTTTAGGGGTAAAAATGACCCGACGTAATGCTGTAATCGAAGAAATTGATATGAGCATGCACACCATCAAATTGAAGGTTTATTTCAAATCCGATATTTCTGGGTATAAAAAATTGAAAAAGAAATAAAAATGTTACTAATCATGATAATTTATATTTGCTTGGAATTCTTACCTTTTGGGGTAAGAAAGGCCAAAAAGGGATAAAACTGGTACTAAACGGCTAAAGGTGTAGTTGCAAAAATTAAAGTGCATATTATTGTTTTGAGATGTGAAGTAATTTTGGAAATTCGTTCTTTAGTTGTAAAAAATAACGAAAAAGGGATAAAACTGGTACTATTGCCCAGACCAAATGCCTAAAGATTACCTAAGAAAATGTATATAGAATTGTGTCTTATGAAAGAAAAGAGCCCCTAAATGGGGCTTTTTGAAATTCGAACATTTAGGTGTACGTAGGCCAAGAAGGAATACAACTTATACCACCACCCAGACCAAACCGCTAAAGCTATAATCACATATTAGCATGCTTCCTATAGAATAAGAGGGAGTACCAGTCCATTTTAGTTGTGCGTTACGAATGTATTTTTTTTAAATTCATACTTTTTGGGGCAAAAGTGCAGAATATGGGGCGGGAGCCCAAAAAAAAAATGCCACTCCCCCCAAATACGCCCTTAAATACGAAATCAAGGTCAAAGTTGGCGCTAAGGCCCACGGGGGCCTGGGGCCCAAAAAAAAGGGGCCCATTGGGTTCTATGATAACCCTCCATGTGTGGATACTCAAATGAAAGATACTTCCGAGACGAATCCAACGGTGGTCTCCTGGGCCGAGTTAGAGCCATTTAAATTTCCGGGATATACCAAAAAAAAATTGAAAAAATTAGAAAAAAACTTGGAAAAAGGAAAAAAAATTTAATTAGTTTAGTTATCTTGAACACATTATGGTCCAAGACGAATGCGGTGGGGGGCACGCCCTAACTAACTCGGCCCAGGGGACGCGTAGGAACTTAAAAATAACATTCGTCTCGAAAATATCTTTCATTTGAGTACCCGCACATGGGGGGTCATCATAGAACCGAAAGGGGCCCCTTTTTTGACCGCACCGGGCCCATGGGCCTGAGCGCCAACTTTGACCTACCATTCCGATGTTTGGGGACCAAGACGAAGACAATGCCATATTTTTTGTTTTAATCGGGCTCCCGCCCCATATTCTGCACTTCAGCCCTTTTTGGGATAATAAGGAACTAAAACGGTACAATCACTCGGCCCAAGGGGATAAATTTACAATCACATAAATATGGTGTTCGTTCGTCTTACAAAGCGTTTGTATTTTACCTGTATTGCTTAGACTCATAAAAAGATTCGCTGTAAGTACGGGTGAAGCAACGCGAGCCCGGAAAGCTAGTTTATTATAAAAACACAATCAAAAGATAGTCTTAAATGTAGTTGAACAACAGTTATCTAGAGTTATTGGAATAGTCATTGGGCTAAAAATATTTCAATCACAAATCTGAAAGCTTTTTCTATACAAATTACATAGGTTCTCTTATTACCATGTATCTAAACCATGTGTAATGCTCCGTATAATAACAGTAATTATCACACATTTCATTGCAAAATATTTAATACTTATGTATGTATTACCCTTAAACTTCTTCTCTCGCCACGAACTTAACAAAAACAACCAACAAAAACCTCCCCAACATGACACTTTGTGTTCGTTTCCATGTACTATTATTATGATTACAAAATGCAACAATTTTTTAATTAACATAGACACAAGACTTACAACGTCCCATGGAAGCAGTTGTGCCTACGCAAAAACACTCGAACAACAGCAAACAACAAACAGACAGAGAACGAACCACGATATTTAGATACTATTAAGAGACATAACAAAATATATGACAAAACTTTGCCAATGTATATGGGATGGTCGTCGTAGTTCTTTTGGCTTTACTGCAGCAATATTTACTTGTGCCGCTGAAACTCACAAGAAAGGAGTAACATCATAGATAGGCGGAAATAAATAACAATTATTAGTATAACAATGGTGAATTAATGTATAAAGTTTTTAAATAAATACCATTGTACATTGGTTATGTAAAACACCGTTTTTTTGTTTTGTTTTTATTGCGAATGATAAATAGTTGTAAGCACAAAAGACAATAAACAGCGGCAGGTTGTGGAGGCTGTGGTTAAATGTAGAACGTATATAATGGAAATAGGAGAAATTAAGAGAAAACATCAATACATCATCCCAAAAGTTGCATAATATTGAACGATAAAATGAAATAGTGAAATTTATTTTAGTCGTGACATTTTTTTTTTATTTATTTTTACAAATATCCAATAAATTGGCGAAGTTAAACGTATACAACATTATGAAAAATAGTTAAATAATAATTTTTCATATACATCGGTGTTGCTGGGAAGTTGGATGGGTGCTGGGCGAATTCCAAAGGAGGATTGAATTAACAAAAAAATTTCGTTCCGACACTTGATAACGCCGTGTGAAAGGGGTAATTGTCATTCCTCGTTGGGACCGTCCAAATCTTAATTTTTTATATAGATACTAGTGGGCCCGGCAATGCTTCGCTATTTCATATTGACTTGTAATATATTTCACATTTAGATCTACAAAAAACTTTGAAAAAGGTACTTAAACTAAATAATAATATGTTGAGTTTATTAACTTATGTAACTTATTTCAAGTAACTCATTAACATGAAAGTTAACAAATTAAGTTTTATTGTTTTAAATTCTAAATATCATAGGCTCTATGACGATAGTAAACGTCTACGTCTACAGCGTCGATGGCTTATATTAGCTCCTCAGATGGATGAGTATATGCACCGTAAACTTCACAAAGGGCTCCATAAGTTTGGCGAACAGAACGCGCATTTTGAAAATAAATATGCAAGATTTGTAAACGTTGTTTTAGTGTAGTCTTTACATGGTGATTTTCCAAAGTATACTGAATGAAAGTCTATCACACTTTATGATAGCTAGATTTACACTTATACCTATCAGAAGTTATATACGTAAAAAAATACCCCAAACATAGGCTAATGTTACCTCTGACATACTATACAAATTCAAATTGTGCCCCAATCAAACTCTCAGAGTCTATAACTTTTTAACTAATACATAGATTTGCTTCTGCAGTACTTCATTTAGTTTGTTGGGAAGTCAGTTTTACGCAGAAGGTCTCAAAAAATATATTTTTTTGAAGTTTTCGGTTTTTTCTCATTTAAAAACAAAAAAATCTCTATCTGAAATCTTCATGCTTCCAATCGCGAGCTAGGAATTGATTTTAGACACAAAGTTTATTGGTGAAATTTTCTAACAATTCATCGTAGATTCCGATTTTGATTACGATTTTTGCGAATAAAAAAATTGGCAAATTTAACTGTTCATATCTCTAGGCGAACTGCAATATACTGTGAAATTTTGAGAGTTATAACTGTTTATTTTAAAAGGGGTGTGGCACAGCCCACTTCCACCCTTACTGTAATACATACTACAACAACAACATATGTAAAATTACATCTTCATACCTCTGATAGTTCATGAGATATAGCCTTTTTACTTTCAAGTTGTGTGGAAGGGCCACTCTCCTTTATCCAATCACAACCAAGTACAGCCAGAGACTATCAACAGGTCATCAGTATCACTTTCTAAAATTATCGTATATATCGGTCTATTAGAAAAGCCGTCAGAGCGATTTTTTAAAAGGGGCGTGGCCCCGTCAACATCCTTCCTGGTAGTAATTAATTCTGCTTCAACAACATATATACCAAATCTCATCTTTATAACTCTGATAGTTCATGAGATATAGCCCTTTTAAGTCGTATAGGCGGTGCCACTCCCCTTTATCCAATCAGAACCAAATATAGCCAGAGACTATCTACAGGTCAACAGTACCACATGGTAAAATTTTCGTATCAATCTGTCTATTGGAAAAGCCTGCAGAGCGGTTTTGAAAAGGGGGCGTGGCACCCCCCACTTCCACGCTGGCTGTAATTAATACTGCTCCAACAACATATATACCAAATCTCATCTTCATACCTCTGATAGTTCATAAGATATAGCCCTTTTTATTTTCAAGTTATATCAGCGGTGCCACGCCCCTTTATCCAATCACAACCTATTATAGTCAGGGACTATCAAAAGGTCAACAGTACCATTTGGTAAAATTTTCGTATCAATCGCTCTATTAGAAAAGCCGTTTGAGCGATTTTTGAAAAGGGGGCGTGGCACCGCCCACTTCCACCTTGGCTGTAATTAATACTGCTCCAACAACATATATACCAAATCTCATCTTCATACCTCTGATAGTTCATGAGATACAGCCCTTTTTTCAAGTTGTATGGGCGGTGCCACGCCCCTTTATCCAATTGCAACCAAATTGTAAATATAAACCAACCGGGGCGCCACCCAAACGCATACAAAAAAATTTATGCAAATCGGTCCAGCCGTTCGTGAGTTATAAAGTCACAACACACTTGCAACAATTTTTTATATACATAGATTGTAAGAATAACTAAAATGGATCATCAGCAGTGTCGTCCATGGTATGATGAAGACTTACTTATTGTTAGGCATATATTCTAAAACAAAATTTTTAAGCCGATTGACTGACATATTAAATTCTCCGTTGGAGTAATGATAACACTTTGCCCCTTTTTATCTCAAGGAGTACAAATTTCCAAAAATCCTTTCATTTGACTCAACAACCCTTTTAACCGTTGGGTCTGGGTGATAGCAACAGTTTTTCCCATTTTCGGGTTTGTCCCCTAAAAGTTCGAAATGCGAAAAACCTCTTTCGAACTCTCTAATTCTATAGGAAGTGCGCCGTTTGCGGTCTGGGTGACCACCGTCAGCCCATCCCCAACTTTCACTGCAATTTTGGTCAAAATCGGTTTAACCGTTTTCGCAATTAGTGGTGTCATCAAAATGTACATCTATTTTTATATATATAGAGTTTTCAATAATTTTGATGTTAAAAAAAGTATTGTATGTAATGTAATCAATGGTGACTTAATGACTTCCAAAAAATAAAGTGTAGCATAAGCTAAACAACAGCAACTGGATGCAAACATACTTCCACAATTTTCTCATGTCAAAAAATTCATTTATTTTAAGTTTGAGTGAAATCGGACAGCGGGTCCATTTATACAAAAAAAAATTCTCATAATAGAACAAACATACATTCTAAATTTCAGTCAATTTGTTTGATTCGTTAAAATTTGCGTTATACCTACGGGAAACCTACCGGGTCCATTTATACAGAAACTTTGTACTCATGATCACTCAAATATTCATACTAAACTTCAGTTAAATTCAAATTTTGATTAAAAATCCACCCAAACAGCACCTACCGGTTCCATTTGTACATGGAATTTTTTTCTGATGCTCAAACAAACATACAATCTGAATTTCAGTAAAATTTATCCATTTGTTCAAATTTTGATTATAAACCCACCCCAGCGCCATCTACCGGGAGCTGGTGGACCACCCTTAATATTTAGGGGTATGAAAAATAGATGCTGGCCGATTCTCAGACCTACTCGATATGTATGATTTATATTTTTAGTTATAGTAATCAGAATTAGTATGTTATATAACAATATGCATAGGTGCAAATATACAACAAATTGGCGAAGTTAAACTTATACAACATTATGAGAAATAATTAAATAATAATTTTTTATAAACATTGGTGTTGCTGGTAAGTTGGATGGGTGCTGGGAGCGAATTCCAAAGGCGGATTAATTTAACAAAAAAATTTCGTTCCGACACTTGATAACGCCGTGTGAAAGGGGTAATTGTCATTCCTCGTTGGGACCGTCCAAATCTTAATTTTTTATATAGATATGACGGTTTTCTGGTACATATGATTATAGGCATTAAATAAGTTTTGGGCAGGAGTTCACGAATGTGTAATGGAGTGTAAGATTGAGTTTTGTATATCGATTTTGAGAAAAAATCCCATTTCCTTTTACTAGAGTATCGATGTGGTATTATAAATTCCGCATGCCGAAATCGTTTTGGCTTTGGACAATTAGTTCAATAGGATGACAAAGTCATCGAAAATAAACAAGGCAAGAGCGCTCAGTAAATCGACAAGAGGGTTTTCCGATATAACTTGCAAAACTTTTTCTTGATAAGGAACACATTTTCCTAAACTAGTTGGAACGTTCTAAATGCCAATTGAACCTAAGAAGTATGGATGTGCGTCTAAAAATAGAAGCGCAAATATGAGAAGCTTTTAAGGGATGTAAAGGAAAAATAAGTTAGTTATTATAAATAGCCTTTATATCAACTCTACAACATATTTATATTTTAGTGTCTATGTCGGAGGGCGGAATGAAAAGAAATTTCCATTCGCTTCGATCTTGTGCGCACCTTCGCCAATCAGTCCTACCAAGCAGAGTCAGTGATTCCACTACTTAGTCGTTCCAATAAAGTCGGGGTCTCCATCTTTTGTTCCTTTCTTCGAGGTATTAATTCGATACTATGATTCGCTTGACCACAGCAATGTCGAACTACAACTCGTATAGCTCATCATTCTTCCTAAGGATCCATATATTTTGCAGAGTATTTTTTTCTCAAACACCGCCAGATAAACTGCATCCGCCTGTGGAAGCTTCCAAGATTCGGAGGCATACAGCAGGACCTGTATGCTTGCGTAGCCCAAGGAAACACCTGCAGGCGAAGACTATTCTGTTTTAGTTCTAAGCTAACACTGCTGTTTTTGACCTTGGCTGATCGGAGGTAGATGAATTCATCCACTACCTCAAAGCATTAGTTATCAAGATTCACACTGCGTTCCTAACGGAAAGACACTTTGTTCGATGATACCAAAGTCTGGCCGCTATCATTGACACATGCAAGCTGCATGTGGCTTCTATTAAATATGGTGCCAGACATGTTCACCGCTGGTTTCCTCAACACCTTCTCCATCACTATGTTAAAAAGTATGCATGACAAACCATCACCCTGTCTAAAATCCCTCGTTCTTGCCAATACGAACAGAGGATTTTGTATTCGTAAGGGTACGTCAATTGAGACAGATTATCTTCGCATGGCTTTGTACAGTCGATGCCCGGTGGGACAATCGAAGGCAACTTAAAAATCGACAAAATGGTGGTAAATGTTGATATGCTTCTCATGGATTTTCTCCAGAATCTGTAGTAGTGTAAATACCGGATCCGTCATGATTTTGCCTGGTCTAAGGCCACACTAAGATCCAATCAGGTTTTGCACAATTGGCTTTAGATTTTCGCACAATATGCTAGAGAGCACCTTTTTACACTAACTACGGTTACCTTTTTTGTATACAGGACATAGCACACTGAGGTTCCAGTCCTGGGTAATGCTCTCTTGAAGTCAAATATTTTCTATGAGCTGTTGCATGCTTAAAACAAGCAAATCATCACCCATCTTCAACAACTCAGCTGGAAGACCATCAGCCCCTGCAGCTTTGTTGTTCTTTAGACGGGATATAAGAGTTTTTATCTCAGATTGGCTCGCAAAGATGTAGTCTAGTGATCTTTCCATTTCATCAGTACGCTCTCGGAGTCAGTCAAGAGATAACCATCCTTGGCTGCACGGGAGGGAAGACCTGATCCATGTACCGTACTATTTATCTTCAGGTAAAATTTTTGGGTTTCACCCATGTAGCAGTATATATGTTATATAGATACACCAACTCTCTCGCGAAAATTAGATTCCATAGGTCCGAACAAACTGAACACCGCACCAACAAATAGAGAAAACTTTACTTCAATCAAGACAAAGCGGTGTCAAAAGAATGGTAAGTACGGTTTTTCTTAAACCAAGTACAAAATATTTGATTCAAGTACGAAATTTTAAGCGCTATTTTCTTAATTTAAGCATAATGTGTACTTGATTTATACAAGAACTGTACTGAATTTTATCCAGATGTGTACTTGATGTAAGCATACTTGCATTTAAATTAAGTCCCTTTTTGGCTTGATTTAAGCCAGATTTGTACTTATTTTAAGTCATATTTTTTCTTAATGTATGCCTAATCCGTACTTATTGAAGCGTGTTTTGTACTTCATTTGAGCGCTTGATAAGCGTGATCTGTACTTGGTTTAAGCCATATTTATGATTAATTTAAGTTTGATCAGTACTGACTTTTAGCCTAATGTATACCTGATTTAAGCCATACTTACGCTTGAATTAAGCTTGATCAGTACTTGATTTTAGCCAAATCTATACTTGATTTATGCCATACTAACGCTTTAGAGAGTAAATTTAGTTTTGTTGTACATTGTTTTACTCTTCTATTCTTCTCAGTTCCATTATGTATCAATACACACTACATCTCTCTCTCTCGCTAATAGCAACTCATTTCATTTTAGACGTTAATGCACTAAAAATAAAAATTTCTTGTTTACATCTAGAAATCCACACTTACCCAAAATAAATGAGAGTGTTTTAGAGAACAAATTTGGTTTCCGCCATTAATTATTTTCACACTCACAAGCGCTTTTTTCTTATTTGAAGCCATATTTAAGCTTTATTTTCGTTACGAAAAATATTTACTCGATTTCAAGAATTTTTAACTTTTTGTAATCCCTTTTACGCTTATTATTTTTGACCTACGCCTTTTCTGTACTTGAATCAAGTATGAATGTACTTAAATTTTAAGTACGATTTTGGCTACAACTAAGAATTTTTTCTTAAATTTATCCGGACTTTTTATTCTGTGTAATGGAAATGCTTGAGAGGAGGGACAACGAAGATCGTATGTTGCGCGTAGAAAAAGGATTTGAAAGAAAATATTGCGTTTTCTGTTTTACTGGGTGCACAAATCCCATAAACACAAACTGACGTCTAATTTCAGTCGAGGGAGAGAGAGAGATGGAGACCCATTGGTTTCACCTCTATTTCTGTATTTTTCAATGCACTCATTATTCCGCCACTTCAGCTCTCGTTGTTTTCGCCTGTAAAGTTAAGTGGCCTCCCGCCTCTTTTCTTTGTACTTTTCATGGACAGTTCGGGTGGCTTTGCGGCATTCGTCATCGTACCAGATATTATCGTTTGAGGGCTTTATTTACCCCAGTATGGATCGCGCAGTCCGTTCCATCAAGTAGGCAATATATTACTATTGCGCACGAGCATTTTCGGGGGTTGGATCGTTGGCTATCTTCGTGGTCTGCAGTATAGCGATGTGCAGCTTTCTCTTTACCTGATAACGCAGAGTTTTTTTTTTTTTTTTTTTTAACTTGATGGTAATAATAAAATATTATGTTAGAGAGTAAAAGACACTAAGAGGGAATATCAAAATATCCCACATTTATTTACTTTATTTCAACATCACCTGCATATAGTATAAAGGCAATTCTAAACACTTCGACAAAATATGAGATTGGTTTCATTAAATTATTGATATGGATGATATCAAAATGGTCAGGGTAAATCTAAAGGTTTTATCACGTTTTGCATTAAAATTCAATGTAATGTAAGCATTTTTCAAGCTTTCGTTTCAGTAATTATTGGGAAAATTTTATTTCTCATAGAATACGTAAGTTTTTTTTGAACAATATCAAAAGCTTTAGAACAAAATTAGCAACCAGCTAGAAAAGTTCTCAAGTGTTGCACCGCTGTAAATCATAAATATTTCTTAATTCAAAAAAACATTCTGACGATTATATTGCCATGTTCACATAGATATTCTTCCTGGAAAGTTTGAAACCGGCTATTTGTTTCTATATCAATCAATTCCCATCTACGACACTTCAATCAAAAAAAGGTGTGTTAAATTTTCTCAATATTAATTCCAAACATTTAAATTGTTTGAAAATTTGTTAATCTCTTTCGTGACAACAGCAGCCACCCGGAGGAGTTTGAACATCAAAAGAAATCTTAATTGATTTTAATTTATTGCTGCGTGTTGATCATTCCTGCGAGATTTTCAACGACTGAAAATTAAAACTCAACTCTTCGCGGTGACACTTTCCACCCGGATCCCCTAATAATGGCCGAAAAACTTACAATGATTGATTTATGTGCCACTGCAACATGTCCAATTCCTTCATTCTAGATAAGTGCAACAGCGAACGGTCTGGGCTCGACTGTTGAAAATCCCAAAAACACTACTACCACACCAACAACCAACAACAACGACAACAACTACAGCAGCATGGGCAGTAACAAAAACACAAAATTAGTGTTCATTGATAAGAGGTTGTAACATGAGAAATGCACAAAACCGAATACCGAAAAAAAAATTATAACAAAAACCTGAGTTTTAATGAGACTTTGATAACAAATGAATGAGAGTGGAACCAGCAAATGACGGCCATGACGATGAAGATGAAAGAGAAAACACCAACGAAATGCAGTAGCTGGCCGCATAACTGCCTTGTAGCCCCCACCAATCCTGGTACGTAGCAGCTAAATGTCAAATACAGCAGCCGTTTGGTCTTCTCTGCGGCCAGAGCACAGTGGGACAAAATGCGGTGAGTAAAAAAACCTTTGTATAGAACGACTCATTAATATAAGGTACAAATTTAGTTTCTATGCACAAGTGGGTTGAAACCGAATTACAATTTTGAAAATATTTGGTTTTTAGATACATGTGAATATTAAACAAAAAAAAAACCAAATAGATTTTATTATATACCCGCCGAATTTTGTACTTTTACCAGAATGTGAAAGTGGCTGTTTTGACCAGCTTTTACACTCCCTAAATGGTTTTCATTCTTCCATTTATTTGCTTGCACTTACTTACTTACTATATTGGTCTATTACAACTTACGAACGTAGTTCATAAATTTGAGGCCTGAAGTGTTAAAGAATTCCACATGCTTCGGACTTCTGCGTACGTTCTCCAGTTAGTCCAACCAGATGATGGCACATCGCCAACCACTTGGTCCTTTCAACGAAGTTTGGGTCTCCCTGCTCTGCGCCGTCCTTCAGGTTGCCTTCAAACACCATACTCGCTGGAGCATTTACATCCGTCCTGGCAACATGCCCAGCCATCGTAGTCGTTGGATTCTGACTCTTTTAGCTACGTCGATGTCGTGGTAAAGCTCATACAGCTCATGGTTCATCCGATGGCGAAACTCGCCGTCGACACAGATAGGTCCATATATTTTTCAGAGTACTTTTCTCTCGAATACTCCCAGGTTTTGTATGACCGTTGTAGTAAGCACACATGATTCGGCAGCATACAACAGGACGGGTAAAATTAACACCTGATATAGCTGTTTCTTCGTATCTCGAGATATGGTGGTATTACTAAAGTGCTGCCAAAGTCCGTAAAAACATCTATTGGCTGGCACAATTCTTCGCTGAATTTCCTGGCTGACATTATTTTTCTTGTTGACGGAAGATCCAAAGTAGGTAAACTCATCTACTACTTAAAAACAATCATTTTTAACGTTCACAGTGCGTCCCCATCTAGAGGACTCTTTGTTCGTCGAAATCATTATTTTTGTGTTGTCCTCGTTGACCGCTAAACCCATTTTTGCCGCCTCTTTTTCTAGTGATGAGAAAACTGCAGTAATATCCCACAGATTTCGGCCAATGATGTCTATATCATCGGCATAGGCTAGTGGCATGTGGCTCTTGTGGAATATGGTGCCAGACATATTGACACCAGCCTTTCTCATCACCTTCTTTATAACTATATTATTCTGTGTTGAATGGCTCAGAGTGATCCTTACCAATCTTAACCGAGGACTTGGAGTTTTCCAAGGTAAATCTGCAAAGTCGAATTGGCTTTGCAGGAATACCAAACTCAGACATGGCCGCATTGATATGGTCCACTTAGTTTTTCTACAATTGGCTTTAGACGTTCACACAATATGCTTGAAAGGACCTTGTACGCAATTGGTAATAGGCTTATTTCAAAGTAGTTCTTACATTCACTACGATCTCCTTTCTTGTATATGGGACATAACAGACTAAGACACCAATCCCCGGGCATGCTCTCCTCCAGCCAGATGTTCTCCATGAGCTAATACATGCTCCTAATCAGCTCTCCCCGCCAGCCTTAAACAATTCATCAGGGAGACCATCGGCTTCAGCAGCTTTGTTGTTTTTAAGGCAGGATATTGCGACACGTATCTCGCTCTGGCTCGGAGGTAGACAGTTAATACCAACGCCGTGGATTGGAGCAGGATCTTCTGGAGTAGTGTCCGTAACAAGTAAATTTCTGAACTGATCTCTCCATATCTTCAGAACGTTATCCGGGTCCGTCACTTGCTGGCCATCGCTTGCAGGTGGGCAACCCTATTCTACGCATTCTCGCTTTTACTCTCTTGTAGAATTTTCGGGCTTCCCCTCTACATCGTAGCAACTCAGTGCACTCATCCTGCCTCTTCTGCAGCTCCTTCCTTTTACTTCTAAAACGACGAGTTGCCTCTCGTCTCTTCTCCCTGTGCCGTTCACGAACAGTTGCCACTGGCTGCAGTTTTGCCCTGTATGCAGCATCCGTCTCTCTCGTGGCATTGCGACATTCATCATCGTACCAGGAATCTTCTTTGACGGCTTTAAATACCCAAGTACGTTTCTCGCAATCCGTTCTATGGAGTCGGATATATTTTGCCACTGCGAGGTTATATTATCAGGGGTTGGAGCATTCCGTAGCAATTGAGTTAGGTGGTTGGAGTAAGCGTTCGCTAACTCCTCCGCAGTATACTGATGTCCAGCTTTCGTTGTGCCTAGTTACGTACGTACGTTTTTCGCCATGCTAAGCCTTGTGCGTATCTTAATTGCGGTAAGGTAGTGATCGGAGTCAATGTTGGCACCCCTGATCACTCGTACTTCCAAAACACTCGATGCATGCCTTCTATCGACATCCACGTGATCAATCTGATTCCTCGTCAATTGATCTGGAGATAACCATGTTGCCTTGTGAATATTTTTACGGTCAAATCTAGTGCTGCTAACTACCATATTTCTTGCCGCAGAGAAATCAATCAGTCTGATGTCATTGTTCGACGTTTCGGTGTGCCGACTGAATTTTCCGATTGTAGGCTCAAATGCAGTCTCCCTGCCTATTTTAGCATTAAAATCGATTTTGATGTCATGGCTAGGGCTACAGTCATATTCATTTTCTAGGCTCTCGTAGAACTCGTCTTTGTCTTCATCGCTTCTCTCTTCTGTCGGAGCACATATGAGTGTTATGTAAGAAAATCTTCACACACCGTCTTGAATCTTGAGACTAGATGTCGCAGTCTCTAGCCAACCACAAATCCACATCCAAACTCGTGCTTGTCCGCATGGCCACTATAGTAGATGTCGCACGTCTTCATGCGCGAGCATCCGTGTCCCGTCCACCGGATTTAGTATGAAGCGGTTATGTCAGCCTTGTATTCTTCGAGGACTTCCGCCAGTTGGATGGAGGCACCTGGTCTATACAGTGTTCTAACATTCCAGGCGCATATCCTCAAAGCATGGCCCTTGATTCGCTTGCGGTGGTCGTCAACATTTTGGTGGGTCCGTATTATTCTCTTCTTATTTATTTTCATTGCAATAGTTTAAACATCAGTGGCGGGTTGCAAGCCCAGCGCACCACGTCGCAGTTTTCTCCTAGTGCCAGAATTTTATTACAGCCGCCTATTCTGGGTCAGACGCTGACCAGGGTACCGCTCACTCTGGGCCGACGTACCTGGGTTTTAAGTTTTGCCCCTCACAGTTAGCCGTGCTCTGACGGGTGTCAAAGCAACATTTCCAGACGCCACCACGTGGAGATACTCCATCCGCAGTAGTACCACGAAGTATTAGCTAGTGCCTGAATATAATTGTCTGAATCCAAATGATCAGTTGTATCGCATGTATAATAACACCATAATTTTTCACCGTCTTGAGGAAATAATTTAATAAATTTGATCTAATATATTTGAAAAGTGGACAGCAAGAATATTTGAACAACAATTTTTCAAAGTTGATAAAGGTCAATTTGCCGGCCAAAAGTTCGTAAAGTTCATGCTATTAAACTTGGTTTGGTGAACACGAGTGAGGTTACATCGGTAACTAATACTAAAGACTTCTTGAGAAGCCATTACATGTCATTTAACACCACAAAGTGCTTTCAGCTACTACTAAAGTCCAGGCTAGAAAAAAATCATCCAATATAATTGTCTGACGATATCTAGGTTCAATATTCTACATTTGATCTACTAACCATGTGACTTATTGTCCAACACCAATTGTGCAAACGCATCCACTGTTCGATATTACATGTTTTCGGTACTACAATGCCAGGCAACAATTAATGCTGTGGATGTCGGTGTTGATGGCCGTAACATGTGTCCTGTCCTTTTTGAAGAAATCATCAATAACATCCGAAAATTTATAAGGCGGCGGTCAGCATTAAAAACTGAATATTTATATGAGACGATCGGTCGTCCGAGAAAAGCGGTCGGAGGAAAATGCAAAAGGAAAACAACAAAACGAAAACCAAACATGCCGCCAATGCATTGGACAAAGATAACGCGACACAACCAAACTGAACACCAGATACAACAGCAGCCGCGTTAGCGGCAGATGCCGCTCAACCTGAACCCCATGTCGGACAACAGGTATTTCTGTAGCCTGTTGTAGCCTTGGAGTTGTTAATGATAAAAGCGATGAGACGTCGGACGACCCGCAACAGCGAGCGAGGGATGCATAAAAATTAAAAAGACATGAAAAAATAACGAGATAACAGTAGTAGCAGCAACTCCGATTCGAATTCGGATTCTTGTATCCGCTTTATGTTTTGCTGTTGTTGGCATTTTTTCTTCTTTTTTTTTTCTTCTTAGTATTAAATGAATTTTGACATTATGTTTGGACAAACAAATGATTGCACTTAGGCGGACAACATCAGAGATCGATTCCGGGCTTCGACCTACCCAGCCATAATGGAAACATTGCTGCTCAGCATCAAGAGACAAAGCGGCGCGTCGAAAATGGACTGTATATAAGGTGGATGGTTCGTTTCTTTTATGAATTGCTTTAATTTACATGAAGTGAGAAATAAATGTTGGTTACAGCTACAAATAGGAACGCAGAAGCATAAAACCGTGAGTATTGGGTTACTCAGGCAGTTACTCAATCCTTTATTAACAGTTTTATTTTATTATGCAATAATTAAATTAGATAATTATTTCGTTAATTGTTGATTTTATTACATACTATTAAACAGTGCAACATTTTTCAGTAGCCCTAAAAATAAGAACTTTTGCATTAATCGTTTTGTAAAGTTGACTGCATTAATAACACTAGTTTACAGCCATTTTGGTCTTTGGATACCACTATTTTTTATGATAGATGACGGGTTTCTGATTAAGGAAAAAAATTTAAAAAAAATTATTATGGAGCTGATTTTTTTTAAAAAAATTTTTGCTAAAATTTTTTTCTTTGCCGATGGTACCTTTGGATTTTTACCTATATTTCAAGTTCTAGACGGGCAATCAGAACATAAGAGGTACCAAATTAATGGCCAACAAGTATTATGCCACTTAAACTCAACAAATTCCATAATTTTGCCGCACTGGCTGAATACATTTGAAAAATTTTCTTTTTTTCATGAAAAATAGCGTCTCCTTTTTTGTTTTTAAATCAGGAAAAATCGAAAACTTTAGATACAATTTTTTTGAAACCCTCTGCGTAAAGCGAACACCTCAGCAAACATATGAAGTATTGCAGAAGAGAATCTATGGACTGGTCAAAAAGTAATGACCTCTGAAAGTTGGAATACACGAATGAAGTTTTTATAAATACTTGAATTTTTGCCTTTGTCGGTTCAGCAGAATGTGGGCCGTGAGGCCAAACAATAACAAAAATATACCATTCACTTCGTCTTGGTCCCATAACATCGAAATGGTAGGTCAAAATGGAAGCCGAGGCCCATGATGTACTTGGGGGGTCAAGAAGGAGGTTCCTAAGATTCTATGATGACCGCCTATTTGCGGGTACTCAAATGAAAGATATTTTCGAAGCGAATACAACGGTAGGACCCGTAGAGTCTTGAAATTGACACCACTGGATTGGTCTCAAAAATACCTTTCATTTGAGTACCCGCACATAGAGGGTACCAAAGCACTGAAAGAGACCCCTTTTTGGCCCCAAAAATTACATCATTGGATTCGTCTCGAAAATATCTTTCATTTGAGTACCCGCATATTGCGGTCATCATAATCCAAGGAGCCCCTTTCTTGACCCACCACAGGGCGTGATGGGCCTCAGCTCCTATTTTGACCTACCATTTTGATGTTATGGGACCAAGACTAGGTGAATGATAAATTTGTGTTGTTGTTTGGGATCTTGGCCCATATTCTGCAGTTCCCACAAAGGCAAAAACTCAATTATTTATAAAAACTTCATTTCTGTATGCCAACTTTCAGAGGCCATTACTTTTTAATCAGTCCATAGATTCCTTTCTGCAATACTACATTTGTTTGCTGAGGTGTTCGCCTTACGCAGAAGGTTTAAAAAATTTTTTTTTTCTCGAGACTTCGATTTTTCCTGATTTAAAAACTAAAAAAAGTGACGCTATTTTTAAAAAAAAAACACAAATTTTCAAATGTATTCAGCGGGTACGGCAAAATTATGCAATTTGTTGAGTTTTAGTGGCATAATTCTTGTTGGACATTTGATTCTTATTAATTTGGTACCTCTTTTGTTCTGATTGTCCGTCTAGAACTTAAAATATAGGTCAAAATCCATAGGTTACTTCGGCAAAGAAAAAAATTTTATAAAAAAATTTTTAAAACAAAATTCGCTCCATAAATAATTTTTTTAAATTTTTTTTCTTAATCAGAAACCCACCCTCTATCATAAATAAAAGTGGTGTTCAAAGACCAGAAAAAAAATAATTATTTGTAAAGTAGTGTAATTTAATACCCATATGCATTTTTTTGCTCACGGTGGATTTTTTGCGCTTTTTCTATATTTTAACACGGTTATATCTCGGTATACCATACGGAATATCTCTTTTGTGTCTGAAGAAACGGAATGCGGAATAAACCTACCCTTAAAAAGTGCATCCATTGCACAGTGGCCCAGCGGGAATTAAGTCGAATTTAAATTTTTGAAAATGCCAATTTTTTTTCTTTTAATTGACAACACTTGTAAAAGTTAATAAAAGCTTTTGCATTAGAATTTAGGTGCATTACTGATCCGTTGTGAGCCTGCAAAGTGAAAAAGGTTTTATCACATGGCATGCAAAGATTTGGCAGCATTTTTGGCTTCTGTTTGTTAAGCCTAATTACAAACAAATTAAACTTTATTGAGTCAATATCTGTTTATGCCCTTCACCATGCGCATGAACAGTGTGAAGGGTATATTAATTTTGTTCTTCCATTCGTAACGCCCATAAGGAGGCGTGGTAGGTATGACAATATATATAAGTATAAATGATCAGCATCGAAATCTGAGTCAATTTAAAGGTGACCTTTCGTCTCCATCCTCGCGATTACAGCGGTAGTTTAAGAGATATTGAAGTTTGGAACGCAACCTTCTATCCTAAAAGCGGAGGTTAAGTTCTAAGATGAGCCCGATCGGTCAAAAACTACTCTCACCTCTCATACAAACTCCCCCTTTTTAGGATCTGTCCCTGCGATGACAGTCATAGGTTAGGAGCATTTGAGCTGAAATTGTGTATGCAAACTTCTCTAATCCAAGCGGAAGTGGAGTTTTAAGATGAGCCCGATCGGTCAAAAACTACTTCCACCGTCCATACCAACTGTTTAATTTTGCGAGTGTCCATCTACCTGTCCCCGCGGTTCCAGCAGTAGTTTAAGAGATATCGGAATGCATACTATCAAAATCTCTATCAACTTCTACATCAAATATCTTGACGTCTATAAGAGATATGGTGAAAGCAAACACATACTATTATAGGTCTTCACTTTAGCTATTGGACGGCTTATTACTACTAAGTCCGTATACAAAAGAGAAATATTCAGCGGCAATAAACTTATTTGAAAACAGATTCGAACTTTAATCTCATTGCGGCACACCCTAATTCCTAACAATCGATACGAAATTTCTCACAATATATTCGTAATTTTGAAAAAAACAAACGTAAGGTGAAGCTAAATGACCAACCATATTTTTAACGAAATTTGAAAAAATGCCATATAAGGAACACCCTAATGCTCTTTGTTAACAATTAAAGGGGTGGAGTATTCCGATCATATTGGTTGTTTACAGAAGTTGTTCAGTTATACAATAAGTCCGTTTTTGGTACAGAAAGCAAGTAAAAACATTGCACAATGGCCCAAAACTTAAAAAAAACTGATTTGTTTAAAGTAGATAGGGTATTTTGGGAGCTATTTAATATCCCTAGACTTGTTCAGATTGCATGGGTTTGTTCAGATAAGTTATTCGGTGTTACCTAAACTACAATTTCACTGAATAGAGTATGCAAAAAAAAAAATGGATTCCCTTCATTTTATATTGAAAATAGTGAAAAAATTAGAATTTTTATTCAAGTTTTTTGAAAATAAACGAGGAAAGTCTAATTTTTTTGGGAAATTTTACTACAGCAATATCTATTAGCTACAACTTTGCTTAAAAAGAGAAAGCGCTAGACTAACCAGTACAGAAATTTCAGTCAGGTAAACTGACTGATAAATACCATCACCCAATAATAATTCCTATTACAAGATAATTAATTAACAAATTCGATTATCCTCCAAGTGCCGGTTTACAAATTATGGGAGAAATATTAATTTTCCAAACAAGGTAATTTTGTATGGGAGGTACCAGAGGGTGATCCGGTATAATCCATATTCATTCCTGATTCAATTTTCATAACTGTACAACTTACGCAAAATTCGACTGTATTCACTGTACTTACAAAAAAAGATATGTATGTAGGACTATGAGGGTGAATTCGGGAATTTGTATGGGAGGTACCAGAAGGGGTGCGTCAAATAGTAAGGTTTTTTGAGGTTTTGCTTCCTATCGCAAGATAAATTAACCGACCATTTGTCATTATCCTCCAAGTGTCCGTTTGCAAGTTATGGGAGAAATATTAAATTTGCAAAAATCGGTAATTTTGTATGGGAGGTACCAGAAGGCGTGAACCGATATAGTTCATATTCATTGCTGAGTACAGTTTTCATATGCAAAATTTGAGTGAATTCAGTTTAGTTACAAAAATTATATGTATGTAAAACTATGAGGGTCAATTAGGTCATTTGTATGGGAGGTACCAGAAGGGGTATGGCAAAGGTTTCGGTTTTCGTAGTGTTTGTCTACTTTTGCAAGATAAATAAACTGACCAAATTTAAATATCCTACGATCGTCCGCTGGGAAGTTATGAAAGAAATATAAATTATTCAAAAATAGGTAATTTTGTATGGGAGGTACCAGAAGGGGTGGGGCTATTTTGCCCATTTACAATCCCATAAGTTCGTTTTGAAAAATATAAATACTGGTAAATTTTCATACTGATCCGTTAAGGTTTACTCAAGTTATCCTGCTGACCAGCCATCCAGCCAGCCAGCCAGACAGACGGACATAGCTCAATCGTCTTAAAAAGTCCTGAAACGAATTTGGTCTTAAGATACTTGGGGTCTAACTCGTCTCCTTTAATGCGTTGCACTTTTTTTTCGTATCAAATGATATATACCCTCATCCCTAAGGGTGATGGTATAAAAACTGTAGAAGCTGTTGGCAAAAAACTGATGTTACCTTTTTTCAAGGGATCCAAAAGGTTCTAAAAAGTTTAGGGGGCCATAAAAAAATTTGGTAGCCAATCTAGTCAAACTGAGCTAGTGTTTGACTCAGCTCCAATTGTATTATCGCACCTATATAGTCACGTTCGGGTGTTTTTTTCACTGCTCTGTGTAATGTTAATGTTGGTCTGTATGTCGGACTTCTGCTTTTAAAAATTAGGAGAGAGTAATTTTAACGGGAATCCGCAAAAAACCAAATTTCTGAAAATATGTCGCTGACAGCGTTATTGGCGAGAAGGACAAATCAACTTTTAGACCTTAATACTTAGTAGTGTTCTAGGGTTGTAAAGGGATCCGGTAACGGGATGATTTCTTATGGCTTAACATTTTGCAGAGATCATAAACAGACACTTTGTTATATTGTCACAATCCCGGGATTTCCAGGAAATTTATCAATTCCGGTTTCCCGGGTAAGGACTGGGAATCCCGGGAATACCGTCTCCCGGGAAAAGGGGGACACAAATTTTTAGTCAATTTACAAGATTTTTATACCATCACCCTTAGGGATGAGGGTATATATCATTTGATACGAAAAAAAGTGTAACGCATTTAAGGAGACGAGTTAGACCCCAAGTATCTTAAGACCAAATTCGTTTCAGAACTTTTTAAGAAGAATGAGCTATGTCCGTCTGTCTGGCTGGCTGGCTGGATGGCTGGTCAGCAGGATAACTTGAGTAAACCTTAACGGATCAGTATGAAAATTTACCAGTATTTATATTTTTCAAAACGAACTTATGGGATTGTAAATGGGCAAAATAGCCCCACCCCTTCTGGTACCTCCCATACAAAATTACCTATTTTTGGAAAATTAATATTTCTTCCATAACTTCCAAACGGACAACCGGAGGATGTTTGAATTTGGTCAGTTTATTTATCTTGCAAAAGTAGACAAACCCTAAGAAAACCGAAACCTTTGCCCCACCCATTCTGGTACCTCCCATACAAATGACCGAATTGACCCTTATAGTTTTACATACATATCTTTTTTGCAAGTAAACTGAGATCACTCAAATTTTGCGTATGATGTTTGCTTATAAATATTAGACTCAGGTATGAATATGGACTATATCGGTTCACGCCTTCTGGTACCTCCCATACAAAATGACCTATTTTTGGAAATTATATATTTCTCCAATAACTTCAAAACAGTCACTTGGGGGGTTATGAACATTGGTCGATAAATTAATGTTGTGATAGGAGGCGAAACCTCAGAGAGCCTAACTATTTGACACACCCCTTCTGGTACCTCCCATACAAATGACCGAATTGACCCTTATAGTTTTACATACATATCTTTTTTGTAAGTAAACTGAGATCACTCATATTTTGCGTATGATGTTTGCTTATGAAAATTAGACTCAGGTATGAATTTGGACTATATAAGATCACGCCTTCTGGTACCTCCCATACAAAATTACCTATTTTTGGAAAATCAATATTTCTCCTATAACTTCCAAACGGACTCTTGGGGGATAATGAAAATTGATCGATTAATTTATGTTATTATAGGAGGCAAAACCCTAGAAAACCTAACTATTTGACACACCCCTTCTGGTACCTCCCATACAAATGCCCGAACTCACCCCCATAGTATTAGAAACATATCTTTTTTCTAAGTACACTGAATTCAGTCAAATTATGAGTAATTTGTACGCTTATGAAAATATGAATCAGGAGTGAATATGGACTATATCGGGTCACCCCTTCTGGTACCTCCCATACAAAATTACCAATTTTTGGAAAATTAATAATTCTCCCATAACTTCCAAACGGACATTTGAGGGGTAATGAAAATTAGTTGGTTAATTTATATTGTGATATGAGCCGAAACCTCAGAAAACCTAACTATTTGACACACCCCTTCTGGTACCTCCCATACAAAGGACCGAACTCACCTCCATAGTCTTACATACATATCTTTTTTTGTAAGTGCACTGAATTCAGTCAAATTATTCGTAAGTTGTACGTATGAAAATTTGAGTTAGGAATGAATAAGGACTGTTTCGGTTCACCCCTTGTGGTACCCCCTATCAAAATTAATTTTTTTTGAAATATTAATATTTCTCACATAAATTCCAAACCGGCACCTATAAGTACCGGCACCGGTAGTATACACAAATAAGTAAAGTTTTGGACGATTTTGCGCCACAAGCAGGGGAAAAAAATATACAAAAGTAATTTTATTTTAATTAAAAATCTATTCATTTCAATAACTCAAGATTTCAACAATATCTTATATTGGGTGATGGTATTTATCAGTCAGTTTACATGACTGAAATTTCTGTACTGGTTTTTTTAATTAAAGATCAGTTATTTCCGGTTCGATACAACGAGAGACATTTTAATAAAACATTTTCCAATTTAAGTCAACTCCCAATAAAATGAAAACTAAAATTGTCTCTAACGCTGTCATTTTTAGAAAATTTTAAAGATTTCATTGAGGATAATTCTTGATGCACTTTGGTTTGTAGGTCAGACTTCTGACGGCGAGATGGGCCATGTCATCAGCAAAGGTAAGTTCTGCTAGGTGACTAGACATGGAAAACCTGTTTTTTCTGCTAGAGTCGTGTTTAGCATGTCATCAAGCTTGTTGTGGTGATTTTGAATCCGTTATAGTGTACTTTGAATATTTTTTCCTTGTAAATTTTTAGCCTGGATGGATGGATATCCATATGGACTTTCTGCATATAGAGTAAAAAGCAGTGCTGAATACCTTGAAACTCGCATGAAGGTTGAATTGTCATTCATTGACTGTTCAGACACATGTTCTGTGTTGTTCATAAAGTTAAACATGTTAACACTACATTAAACTAGTTCTAATGCAATTAACATTCACTTGCACCTGTCGCACCTGTCAAACCACTGTGCATCAAGAACATCAACATTAGTGCTACACATTGGGTTGGTAATGAAATCAATTTGATGTTTAACATTGAATGAATTTCTGTTAATTAGATTTAATGATGTCCATTAAAAGACAACAACAAGAAACTTAAATAGATGGAAAACTTGAATCAACTGAAAATCTGAAGAATAAATCCGGTTTACATTTCAAGTGGATGCCTCATAAATTAACGACGAATGGAAAAAAGGTGTTTTTGTAAAGAACATCATAACATTCGATTACAGCAAAATGACAGATAAAAACAGAAATGGATGTTAAGCGTGCAATGGCACAGTGGCAAAATATATGCAGAAATGTCATCTAAATAACCTAAACCAACACGCACACTTAAGCACAATTGTAACTGCAACTGCAACTGCCCCACCCTGCACGATGGAAAATGTGGAAAAGTTAAGAAAATGTATACGAATATTATCTTGAAAGCATAATTCAGAGGAATGGCACACAAACACAATGCAATGCGTGGAAAAGAAAAATGCCGGAGATGTTCAATTTTGTCAAGACCACGTTCGACACGCAAGCGTATCGAGTACATCCATCCACAGGGGACAAACTTTGTCACATGACCGTGGAAAATAATAACGACGACGATGATGATGATGACGACAATGCCCCTGTTGGTGACGGAAGATGACTGTGTGCAGCAGTTGGTAGCTAACGCTGCCAGTTGCTACAAGTGTATGCCACCTGAATGAACAGCGTTGACGTTGTTGAGAGCGTTCGTATGTTGTTACGAGCTGCCTGCCAACTAACCAACCTACTAAAGTGTCTAAAATATCATCAACAACATTGTACATGTACATTGCCGCTGATGTCGTTGTTGTTGTTGTTGCTGCTGCTGGTGGTGTAATGTAAAGTAGACAACAATTTTGCCAACAACAACTGTAATGGCAACATACTAACATCCGCACACACACACTAACACACTGGAGCAACATACAAGAACTTTGGAAATCAACAGCAACAACAAACGATCATAAGTTTTGTCAGATAACAACTAACACGAGTTTTTACTTAAATACTTTTCAGCTCTTTTTGTTACCGGAGTTTGTTGTTGATGTTATTTGCTGTACTACCAGATCTACTGTGTGGTAAAAGAGTTGCCAACTGTTTGCTTAAATGTTGCAAAAACTTAACTTTCGAAATTGTGAGCATGTTCATAAGTGTTTATTTTAATAAGTAAGAAGCTTTTCAGATTCTAGAAACTAAATATATGTTCAAAAATGTATCAACGTTTTTACAAATTATTTTGACATTTTCAGATTTCTAATCTGGCACCACAAAAATCCATCCAGTGCAGCATCTAATCGTCACAAATGTTCATGACCTAACGAGGCGTTTTGGGATCTTAAGTACACAATTTTTAAAGAATATTAATTTGAATCAATTTGTTTAGTGTACAATACACAAAATTCGCTGTCGAGACCAGATTGTTTTTATTGTTTGAATTAACGGCCAATTCAGAATCACGGACAAGGATGACGCCTTTCAAACTCCGTCACGAGTTCATCATCAGATCTCTTTGTGACAAATTGGTGCCCGTTAATACATCATCAGCTGTAAATAAATCTACCTTGTATGTTGAACATGAACATGCGACGCAGATATTAGCCAAAAACGTCCAAGCACATATTCCTTACCGTACCGTCAGACCCATAAAGCCACATTGTTATCATCTAATGGAATGAGAAAAACCAAATAGATGATGTAAGGCATTAAGCGTGTTGGACGTAAGAACATTCCAAACTGCAACATTGATTAGGACCACTACCTTGCAGCGGCATAGGTGGGCACTCGGCAAAAAACCATGTGCGAAACAATACAAAGCTTGTTTCACTCATGCCCGTATTCCAAGCTTACTTGAAAAAAAGGCAACTTCGTGATAAAAGCAGCACTTTGTTGAAAAAATATTGGAAGCAAAGAAGAAGAAAGAAAAAATGAATTGAAAGATGACAATATGATGAATTAAATATCTATAAAAACAGAAAGGACATCGGAAAACTCTACAGGCGAGTAAAACATCATTCTAAAAACCGAAAACTTTGTTCCGAAATGGAAATATGGTGACAGCCGAGTGTGGCATGTGAAGAATGAAGTCCTCAACAAATCATAGATGATGGTTCAGTTTATCCACCATCTAGCCCAGATGATGCCTAAGACCGTACAAGACCGAAGAAAATAAGCCGACACATGCATCAGCTGGTCTGCAACATCACGGAAAGTAATAGCATGCTTCATTTCATTCATTTTACAAAAATATGTTATTTTATCTGGAATGTAAGAGAAGGGGTTGACCGAAATAATCCATATTCGTTTCTGAGCCAAATTTTAATAAGCTTATATCTTGCTCACACTATGACTGAATTCATCGTACTTAGATAACAGTAAGAAAATTTCGGTCGGAAAAACCGACTTACATATATATTATATATTATTATTATATTAATTGAACCCGACCCTCTCAGATTTTAATGAAATTTTGAGAAATTGCATTTTTGAAAATATGTGGGCGTGGCAAGCTATCAAAATATTTGAAAAACCAGTAACAAAGTTCCAGTCGGGCGACCCGACATAATTATACCATCACCCTCAGTAAAATAAAAAAAATTGTTGTTATATTGATATTATTACTCGATTTCTAAAGTGGGTGGAGTGGTAAATTTGTATGGGAGGTACTAGAACGGGCGTGTCTAGACTTCCAGGTTTATCCTCCAAAACTTTATACTGTTATAGCTTTACTAAATACAGAGTTTGGGCACGATAGCTTTGGATGTATTGATATTATTACTCCATCTCTGAAGTGGGCGGAAAGGTACATTTGTATGGGAGGTCCCATAAGGGGCGCCGCTAGACTTCCAATTATTTCTCCAAAACTTTATCCTGTTATAACTTAATAAAATACAGAATTGGGGCACGATCGTGTCGAGAATATTGATATTATTACTCCATCTCTAAAGTGGGCGGCGTGGTACATTTGTATGGGAGGTACCAGAAGGGGCGTGTCTAGACATCCAGATCTTTTCTCCAAAACTTTATCCTGTTATAGCTTTACTAAATACAGAATTTGGGCACGATCGTGTCAAGTGTATTGATATTATTATTCCATCTCTAAAGTGGGCGGAAAGGTACATTGAATGGGAGGTCCCATAAGGGGCGCCGCTAGACTTCCAATATTTTCTCCAAAACTTTATCCTGTTATAACTTAATAAAATACAGAATTGGGGCACGATCGTGTCGAGAATATTGATATTATTACTCCATCTCTAAAGTGGGCGGCGTGGTACATTTGTATGGGAGGTACCAGAAGGGGCGTGTCTAGACATCCAGATCTTTTCTCCAAAACTTTATCCTGTTATAGCTTTACTAAATACAGAATTTGGGCACGATCGTGTCAAGTATATTGATATTATTATTCCATCTCTAAAGTGGGCGGAAAGATACATTTGAATGGGAGGTCCCATAAGGGGCGCCGCTAGACTTCCAATATTTTCTCCAAAACTTTATCCTGTTATAACTTAATAAAATACAGAGTTGGGGCACGATCGTGTCGAGAATATTGATATTATTACTCCATCTCTAAAGTGGGCGGCGTGGTACATTTGTATGGGAGGTACCAGAATGGGCGTGTCTAGACTTCCAGATTTTTTCTCCAAAACTTTATCCTGCTTCAACTTTACTAAATACAGAATATGGTCACGATCGCGGTAGTTCTAATAATAATATTAATCGATTTCTAAAGTGGGCGGTATCAGATGTGTGTGGGAGGTACCAGATGGGGCGTTGGTAGACTTCAGTTTTTTACTCAAAAACTGTATCCTGCTATAGCTTTACTAAATTAAGAATTAGGGTACGAGCGCGATGGATTTATTGATATTATTACTCCATATCTAAAGTGGGCGGAAAGGTGAATTTGTATGGGAGGTACCAGAAGGGGCGAAGCCATGTAGCCCATTTGCAATACCGTAAGTAGTTTTGGGGAAATATTAACTCGTGCAAAATTTCAAGACATTTGGTTGCGTCTTTCGAAAGTTATCGTGCGAACCAGCCGGACAGCCACCAGACAGACAGGCAGACAGACAGACAGACGGACATGGCTCAAATGACTTAAAAAGTCATGAATCGAATTTGGTTCTAAGAAACCTAGGGTCTGAAGTGACTCCTTCTATGTGTTACACTTTTGGGTCGTATCATCCCTAAGGGTGATGGTATAAAAATGCTCGTAACATTTTGTTGATTTTCTATCCGTCAATATGAACAAATGGAAATATCTGTAAATATTCAAAAGATATTGTAATATATTCACAGGCTAAAAGTTTTCTTGTAAAAGGCCTATTTTATATAATTATAACCTCCAAAAACCAACAGCTATAAAAATGAAATAACCCCCGGAAGAAAAATGAAATAACCCCAAATTATACACAATATGAAACAAGCCCCGAATTTTAAAATTTTTTTGGGTGTTATTTCATTGGAGATTATTTCATAAGTTGAAAACCCCAAATGAGGAACGAAATAATTCCCAAAAAAAAAAAAATGAAAAACGACCCAAAAAAATTGGGAGTTATTTCATATGAAATAACACCCAAAAATTTATGAAAAGATCGACACCATCTGTTCATCGACAACAAATCTGCATTTAAAAGTCAGATACGACAGAAATTGTTAAATGCTATGGCTGAGTTTGGTATCCCCGCGAAGCTAATTCGACTTTGCGGGATGACACTAATTGACACGAAGTCTTTAGTAAAAATTGGCAAAAATCTGTCAGAGCCATTTTCTTACAAGCGAGGCTTTAGACAAGGCGATAGTCTGTCCTGCGATCTCTTTAACATCGTAATGAAGATGATCATGCGGAAGGCTACAGTAAACAGAAATGCTACCATCTTCAACAAAAGTCACATGTTGCTCGCGTATGCTGATGATATAGATATTTTTGGACGTGGATTGCGAGATGTTACTGCATCTAAGTTATTTGTTTCAACGAACAAAAGGTCCACTCGTCTGGGACGCTGCGTGAACGTTGACAACTATAACTTTGAAGTGGTCAATGATTTCGTCTACCTTGGCTCCGCCATAAACAAAAATAATAATGTCAGCCTGGAAATCAAAAGACGAGTATTAATCGCAAACCGCTGCTGCTATGCGCTAAGCAAACGATTTAACGACAAAGTGCTCTCATGAAGAACAAAGATCCAGCTCTACCAGACTCTAATTCTACCTGTCTTGCTCTACAGCGCAGAATCCTGGGTAATGACACAAGCGGAACAATCTATTTTGGGAGTCTTCGAGAGAAAAATACTCCGCAAAATATTTGGACCCATCATTGTTAACGGCAAGTACCGTCGTCAAATGAATCATGAGCTGTACAACGACATCGACGTAGTCAAGCGCGTTCAAATAGACCGAATGCGCTGGATTAGACACGTTGTGCGAATGGACGAAAAGCTCCGGCTCGAAAAGTCTTCTGCAATAAACTCGATGGGCGGCGCAGGAGGGGGCGACCAAAACTCCGAAAGATGGACCATGTGAAAGAGCTGTTATCTAAGCATGGTGTGACGAACTATCTACGGAGCGCAAAAGACCGAAGCGCCTGGAATACTTTTCTACGTGCGGCTACTAATGGATAAATTTCTGTTGTTGCTGCCTTTAAAAAAGAAGAATAATGGGTGGTATCGGAAGGGGCGTGGAAAAAATTTAGTTTTTTTTGACGATTTGTCCACAATTACAATATTATAAAACTTACCGAATAAAAATATCCTCCAATTGTCAGTTTGGAAGTTATAAAAGAAAGATTATTTTTTCAAAAATAGGTCATTTTGTATGGGAGGTACCAAAACGGGTCAGTCGATATATTATGAAAATGGGCTCTACTTTTTTGGTGGATAACATCATTTTTGTTAAGATTTTTCTTAATTTTGGGGCATTATTTCATATGCTGATTGGGTGTAATATCTTTCGGTGTAAATACCTTTTAGTACAAAATGAAATTAGACCTCAAATTTTGGGAAAGGTGCATAAATTGGTGGATCAGAAATATTTATTTGGAGTCCCAATTTTTGGGCTGAGGTTGTTTTTTTAATTTTGGGACTTGGGGCCACCTTCATAATGAAAATAGACCCAAAAATTGGGGCCAGCTTTCATTATAAATTCAGCGAAACTAGCTAGTACAAATATATTATACAGTGATTTGCTCAATGTCCAAACTTATAGAAAGAGCCACAATTAAACATCCCATTACCAAATTAAAATTAATCATAGTTTAGAAATTAGTTAATGTATGGGCATTACTACAATTGCCTTTATTGACAAGTTTGTATTCCTATTTTCACATTGGCAACTCTGTACGATTATTGCTCTGGTGTGCGTATGAAGATTTACCAAGATAATGTTTATTTTTTTTATTCAAGAAAAAAATAGTGAAATATTTTATAAAACTTTCAACAACAGCAAAGGCACCAGAAACAAATGAAAGATATTGTCTTTAAAGACGGTAGTAAAGATATAAATTACATACACAAATGTACTTAAACTTACATGTACCACGGCGATACCTCATGGATCACATGTAAATACATATATGTATGTATGTTTATAATTGTACAGACATTATGAGGTGTACTCATGTTACGTTTCTGATTCGGTTGTAATGTTAACGTTTCTGTTGCTGTTTTGCTGCTGATGCTGCCGTTTTTTGGTTGTTGCTCATTTTGTGACAAGAAAACGGATCTGGAGTTGGTTTTTTTCATAGGCGAGATTATCGCGGAACGGTAGCAGGCATTTGTATCATAATTTTATTTGATCCCCAGTACATATTGATTGATCACGGCACACTTGGGAAAGTATCGATTTTTTGGAACATGTCTGCGACCATACCGGATTTGGTCGGTGTTACACGATAACTATGTTACGAAGTAATTTTTGTGATTTATCTTGCCAACTGTTCGTTAACGGATGTTATCAACTATCCGGGTTACAGAAATTTATACTTTTTAGAGCCTATCAGTTAATCTGTGTTGAAAGATTTAAAATTGTTTGTAAATAATACTGAAGCTGGTTGTAAAGTTAAAACTATTCAATAATCATACTATAGGCAGGCTAATAATATATTTCAAGAGAAATTTAAAAACTATCAGAATCTCAGTTTTCATTGTATCAGAAATTGTACCCTGCACGTTGATGAAGTATTAGCTAAACATTTGGATTTTTATACCATCATCCTTAGGGATAAGGGTATATATCATTTGATACGAAAACCAGTAAGAAAGTTTCAGTCAAGCAACCCGACTTACATATACCCTCTCCCTCAGTAAAAAATTAAATTTTCTATTATATTGATATTATTACTTGATTTCTAAAGTGGGCGGAGTGGTACATTTGTTAAGGAGTTAGCAGAAGGGGCGTGGCTAGACTTCCAGTTTTTTTCTCCAAAACTTCCTCCTGTTATAGCTAATTAAACTACAGAATTTTTACACGATCGTGTCGAGTTTTTTGATATTATATCTCCATCTCCAAAGTGGGCGGAGCGGTACATTTGCATAGGAGGTACCGGAAGGAGCTTCGCTAGACTACCAATTTTTTCTTCAAAACTGTATCCTGCTATAGCTTTACTAAATAAAAAATGTCGGTACGATAGCGTTGAATTTATTGATATACTTACCCCATCTCTAAAATGGGCGGAAAGGTACATTTGTATGGGAGGTACCAGAAGGGGCGTGCCTAGACTTCCAGATTTTTTCTCCAAAACTTTATTCTGTTATACTTTTACTAAATACAGAATTTGGGTACGATCCCGTTTGGTGTATTGATATTATTACTCGATTTCTATAGTGGGCGGAATGATGTATTTGTATAGGAGGTATCAGAAGGGGCGGGGCCATGTACAACATTTGCAATATCGTAAGTAGTTTTGGGGAAATATTAACTCGTTCGTGCGCACCAGCGTGACAGACAGACGGACATGGCTCAAACGACTTAGAAAGTCATGAATCGAATTTAACAGTGAAACTATGTGTTACACTTTTAATTCATATCAAATGATATATACCATCCTACCCGTAGGGTGAGTGTATAAAAAGTGTAACGCATTAAAGGGGACAAGTTAGACCCCAAGTACCTTAAGGCCAAATTCGTTTCAGGAGTTTTTAAGACGATTGAGCTATGTTCATATCTGGCTGGCTGGTGGGCACGATAACTCGAGTAAACCGTAACTGATCCATATGAAAATTTCCCAGTATTATTATTTTCCAAAATAAAGTAATGAGATTGTAAATAGGCAGTATAGCCCCACCTCTTCGAGTACCTACCATAAAAAATTACATATTTTTAGATAAATTATATTTCTTCCATAACTTCCAAACGGACAAGAATATTTGAATTTGGTCAGTTTAATTACCTTGTAATAGTAGACAAACTTTCAAAAAACCGAAACCTTTAACACGCCCTTTTGGTACCTCCCATACAAATGACCTTATTGACCCTCATAGTTTTATATACACATCTTTTTGGTTAATTCAGTAAAATTTTGCGTATGATGTACGCTTATGAACATTTGACTGAGGAATGAATATAGACTATATCAGTTGACTCCTACTGGTATCTCCCATATAAAATTACTTTTTTAAAAATCATTTATCTTGTAATAGGAGGCAAAACTTCAGAAATCCTAACTTTATGACGCACCCCTTCCGGGTCGTCTCATAAAAATAACTAGCCTAATGTTCAAATGACCAAATGTTATTCTGGGGTTAAACAAATACTCTCCGGGTGCCAAACTCATACCAGATAGCACGGAGGTGGTCCTATTATGGTATGGGGATGTGTAACCCCAGTTTGTGTGGGACCACTTATACGGAGCGAAGGCATAATGCGATAGGGAGACTATCTTCGAATTTTGCAAGATAATTTGCCCCTAGCGAAAATGTCAGATAGAGCAGAGACTGTCATCTTCGAACATTACAACGATCCAAAACATTCTGCAAAAATTGCCAAGGAATGCCTTAGTTCACAGAAGTTAGGAGTCAGGGAGCGGCCATCGTAGAGTCCAGATCTGAACCCGATAAAAACCTGTGGGATTTTTTAAAGCGCGGGCTGGCAGATTACGAAGAAGCCCCAAAAAGTATTGACGAGGTGTGGGAGAGAGAGTTCAGGCTGAATGAAACAAAATTTCTGTATATAATGTTGCTAAACTTTGTCAATATACGCCAAATAGCATGGCTCAGTTCAAGAAAGCTGGAATATTTGTTAAACTTAGATGAGTAAAACCTTGGAGCAAAAGTGTACCAATGGTCTGAATTAGAAACTGTTTCGTTTTTGTATACTTACAATTATGTAATTTATATATTTAATATTGCTTTATATTTTCTACATATGCCTATTTTAAATTTAGCAAAAGGTTGGGAATTAATTTAATAAAAACTATAAAAAAAATATTTACAAACTTTGTTTAAACCATTGGCACATTTCTGTACCACAGTGTACCTTCAAATAACGACTGCAAAATTAGACCCCAATAAAATATTTGGGGCGTATTGTCAATTAATGTTTGGGGTATAATCGACGAAAGACAAAAACGAGGACATTAAAGATGTATTCTATGGGCGCTTGGAGGAAATTTATGAATGCTGTCCATGACATTAAAATTGGAAGATTTCTGTGCTAAAATAAGATAGGAAGATGCTCTCGGTTCAGCAGTCGGAAAATTCATCTACACAACCATACCTCCGATAACGGATTTTGGTAAGTTTCGCAAGAAACATGGTAGCGGTTTAAACCAGATTCCTGCATAAAGATATACACAAGGCAACTTGGATATACCCTGATCAAAAGACAAGAAACCAGATTGATCACGTAGTAGTCGATGGAACGCATGTCTCAAACGTTATGGACTTGCTTGTAATGCACGGTGCAACTATTAACTCGGTTCAGTAGTGTTAAAACGCACGTAACCGAACGCAAAGGAACTCCAACCAACTCTCTCAATTACTTCAAACAAACCCTCCTAATTCTGATATTCCTTACAAACACTGGCATCATATTGAGAATTCTATTACGACTGTCGCAACAACCTTAACAACTCACGCTCAGACAAGCCCTGTAAGGAAGAGGAGGGAAAAACCGACTATGAAAGAAAACTGAAAACTGACGGCAATTGCACGGCCGAAGAACTACTGACAGAGCTTATTATGGCCAGCAGTGATGAAGTGGCAACGTGCATGCACCTGCTTAAACATGATTTGGGAATGCACTTCCCCGCGAAGCTGAGACGACTTTGCGGAATGCAACTGATCGACACGAAATCTTCAGGGAAAATATGACAGAGCCATTTTTAATCAAGCGTGTTTTTAGGTAAGGTGATCTTACTGACATTATAATGGAGATGATCATGCGGAAGACTTCACTAAACACGACTGGTACCACCTTTAATAAAAGTATCATATGGCTCGTATATTTATCATTGGTCGAGGACTGCGAGATTTTACTGCGATCTTTTCAAGCATTTAGAAGCTGTCGGCAGAAGTTGGTCTGTTAATAAATTAGTTTTTTGTTTTAACGAACAAATAGTCTACTAGTTTGGGACGCTGAGTAAATGTTGACAACTATAACTATCAAGGGCGTAGCCAGGATCTAATGTAGGGGGGGCAGTCGGTTTTACATTTCATGTTAATAGTTTGTTTACAAAAAAACAATTAAAACTAAGTACCTAACAAAAAATCAATACTCATTGTTTTGAAAATATTTTTTAAACAAAGGTAGACCAGATTAAATTTTTTTTAAAAAAAATTTTAGGTCGTCGAATTTCAAAAAAAAAAAATATTTTTATTCATCGGGTTTTTTTTTTTTTTTTTTTTTTTTTGACATATAAAATTTTAAGCCGGAGAAATTTTAAAGAAATTTTAAATTTTTTTTCTTGTTTTATTTGAAACAAACTGTGCACTGAATAACCGTTTTTTTATTCTGAATACCTCATGGTTATTTTTTTTTAAATGTGTCAAAATCGATGAAAAAAAAATAATTTTTGACTTTAATTTCAAATATTTTTTGGGGTTTATGGGCTCAAATCGATTTTCGCAGACCATAGTTGGATTTTCGGATATGCCGTCTTCGACAAAGTTGTTTTAAATTAGTCTTGCTTATCAGAAATCCCAACTGTAGCTTGGCGAAAATCTATTCAACCCCTTAAACACTATTCAAAGTAAAAAAACTTTAAATAAAATTCTGTACAAAACCGTCATTGTAACTCAAAAATCTAATCTCAAATTCCGAATAAGGTTAAAACCGTCGAGTCCGGTCTTGTCTATTTTTATGACTACCATAGTGTTCTTATTTACAGAATGTAATCTACAAATCCAAAGAACTAATTAATTTAGTCTCATGTCTTGTTAAAAGAATCGATTCGAAAATCGAGTACGGAATCAGTTGCCTCAAAAATTATTAGTTTCACACTCGATTGATTTTTTTAAATATTTTTACTGTGTTCGTTTAATTGGCTGCATCCGGCTCGCATCGAAGTACCTCATTCTATCACTCCAATTTCACAAGACCTGGTTAATGCTTTCGGGCTGTAGCTCACGGATTGCTTTGATGATATTGGCCTTAATTGTTTGAATCGCTTCTGGACTAAAATAAACTATGATTTTAAAATTAACTTGTATTAGGTCCATCTTATATATCATTTGACACGAGAAAAAGGTGTACAGTTAAAGGAAACACGCTGGGCCTTAAGAATCTGAAAAGCGAATTCAATTCTGGAAAAGTTTCAGTCTGTCTGGGCGGCTGGCTGGTATGGAGGAGAACTCGAGTAAACTTTACTGACCCTTTTAAAGATTTAACAGTTTTATTAATTTTCAATATTTGGTTTTAACTTCCTAAATAAAAACATAACTTCTTAATGAAAAACTGAATGATATTTGAATTTGGTACATTTACATACATACTAAGTATCTTTCTTGCAATTGCACTAAATACAGTTAAAATTTTGCACAATCTTATCGCTTATTGAACGTTAACTTACGAATAAAAAAGAGCCTCGCTCTGCGTACTAGTACTTCCAATACAAGGTAGTCTAAATTTTCCCAATCATTTCAAGGAGGAACTCTTAATATTTTGTGAATTCATTAACATTTTATAAACTGTAACCATTTCTACAGCTTTAATACGTGGCTGTAAACGTCTGGCCAACAGATACCACTGCACAAGCAGAACAATAACAATACATAAGTACTTTTACTTAAAAATCAGTTAATTTCATTGAATCCGAGTTAAAAAATATCCACTACAATTTTTGAGAGGGAACATATGGTGAAAGTTTTTATTAGTCAGTTCACCTTTTGTAAAATTTCTGTACTATTTTATTTTAATTTTCATATTTTCTAGGATTTTGACCAATTTTTCAAGCTCTAGGGGGGGGCAGCTGCCCCCCGCTGCTCCTACCTGGCTACGCCCTTGATAACTATGTAGTCGAAGATGATTTTGTCTAAATTGGCTCCGCCGTAAACAAAAATAATTATGTCAACCTACAAGTCAAGTGACGAGTATTGTTTGCAAACCGCTGTTACTATGCGCTGAGCAATCGTTTTAATGCTAAAGACCTTTGTCGACGAATGATGATCTAACTCTACCAGACACTGATCCTACCCTAATTGCGCAGAATCCTGGGTAACTACACAAGGGGATGAATCTACTATGGGAGTCTTCGAGAGAAAAATACTTCGTACTTTCCTGGCTTGGACACATTGTACAAATTTATGAAAAGTGTTATACTCGGTGGGCGTCACAGGACCAAGACTTCATTGGATGGACCAGGTGAAAGAGATGTTGCTTATACTTGGCGTGATGAAAACCGAAGCGCTTGGAATTCTCTTCTACGTGTGGCTACTGATGGATGAATTTCTGTTGCTGCTGCCACATAGGAAAAAGTAGAAGAATAAAAAGACCGAAACTCTTGTTCTAGGAAATCATCAACATGCCAGATTTTTTTAACTCTTTAAACGTATAAAACCCTACGCGAATAAATAAAATGATAATGGATGCAGTAAATATCAGTCTTTTCATCTTTCATACAATCGATATTGTGCTTCCACACATCGGCCTTAATATTGATGTTGCTTGTAGTTAAATACAGTAGTTTGTGATAACTTGAATTACTTGAATGACAATGCGATTTATTAAGCCATTCAAAAATTTGAATACTATTTTGAACGGTGTATATATGTACCACTAAGTGTTTCTAATACAACACAATAAGTCGGTGACAATTATTTTTTCTTCGCACAATCAATTTCATTTATTGTTGAACATGAGAAAAATTATCACAACTACAACATAATGACTATGGTTTTTAATTATGTAAAGTACAGAAGAGACACACAGCAAACTGATACGGTCATGATACTCTGAAATGATCATGGTTTTTTTTTTTTTTTTTTTTGTTAAATAATCTAGACAAAAGCCCAACTTAATGATGGAGTTTTTCTTAAGAGCAAAATAACAAAAGTCGCTGGTAAGATACAGCAAGAAAAACAATAACCAAAATGAACTGAAACTGTTGATGTAAATGAAATCACCCACGTCATGCGTGTGAGCCGTAAGGGCCAGACAAACGAAACAAAATACAATTAATTTACATGATAACTGAGGAATCTCATATTGAGCTGATTACGCTACCGTATGGAAATGTAACGTGTGGTAAGAGTATAGTAATATGTGCATATATGAGACATTTCCAAGAAAATATCCAGTTTCCACAAAGAAAAATACCCAGAAAAGACAATTATATAATGCAACAGAATGAAGAAACTTGCTGTATATATGTCTATCACAACTATATGCCCACCACTGGACCACGGTTCCAGGGCTTGTATTTAACGATGCAAGACAACCGCCTTTTTTGTCAATCCCACGACAGCCGGTTCTATGTACCGGATTGACCCGAAGCTGGTATTCTTTGGCCAGGGGCTGCCACCTCAGTACACAGTACACAGTACAACTACTGCTTTACACGTAATTAACACACAAATAAGTCGCAGTCTCAACCAGAATAAGCCCAGTGACAGGACGGTCCTCGTGGCGCTTTTGCCAAAATTATTTGAAGCAAATTTATGAAGCAGAATGTTAAAAAATTACTCGGTGAGGCGTAAAAACTAATAATATGTTAACATTCGGGGGGTAGAGGTTACGACCGTTTCTTCTTGCCTTCGCATAGCCTGCTAAAATTGGTGCTTTACCTTAACGCACCAAAATAGAAAATGCACAATTACCAACATGTAATTTTGACGGTGTGTAGAAAAGAAATGTAAGCAAAAGTGAAAGAGCAGCTCAATGTGATAGTCAATGGCACAACAATTCCGACCACCAATCACACCAAGGTCCTTGGTGTCAGATTTGACGGCATCATCAATGCGATAGGTCGGTCTGTGGTGAACTATGCAGCTCCAATGTGGTCACCGAATGTGAGCGAGACGCAGTGGAAGAACCTGCAGACATGCCAAACTGCCGCCATGAGAATTGCGACAGGGTGCCTTCTCATGTCGTCTGTGGAGACGAAGGTCATACCAGTGCGCCGACACAATTTCCTTCTGTCGAAGCAGTACCTACTTGGATGTTACCGGTCCAGCCATCCCAACCACCATCTTATGGATAGGCTCCCTCCCGCCAGGTAGGTCAAAAAAGACCTTCATGATCTAGAGCGCGAAATCCAACGGTACAAGAGACCTCTTACAAAGCGATGGGTCGGTCTGTGGTGAACTATGCAGCTCCAGTGTGGTCACCAAATGTGAGCGAGACGCAGTGGAAGAACCTGCAGGCATGCCAAAATGCCGCCCTGAGAATTGCGACAGGGTGCATTCTCATGTCGTCTGTGGATCACCTACATGAGGAGACAAAGGTCATACCGGGGGCCGACACAATTTCCTTCTGTCGAAGCAGTACCTGCTTGGATGTTACCGGTCCAGCCATCTCAACCACCATCTTATGGGTAGGCTCCCTTGCCCCAGGCAGGTCAGGAAAGACCTTCATGATCTAGAGCGCGAGATCCAACGGTACAAGAGACCTCTTACAAAGCGATAGGTCGGTCTGTGGTGAACTATGCAGCTCCAGTGTGGTCACCAAATGTGAGCGAGACGCAGTGGAAGAACCTGCAGGCATGCCAAAATGCCGCCCTGAGAATTGCGACAGGGTGCTTCTCATGTCGTCTGTGGATCACCTACATGAGGAGACGAAGTACCTGCTTGGATGTTACCGGTCCAGCCATCTCAACCACCATCTTATGGGTAGGCTCCCTTCCCCCAGGCAGGTCAGGAAAGACCTTCATGATCTAGAGCGCGAGATCCAACGGTACAAGAGAGAGAGCCTCTGGATCAAAGAGCATTTGAGGCAGGCTTAGCTGACATTCACTCAGACGTAGTCGTGGAAGCAGTGAAGAACTACAAAGTGAATGTCGTGCTCGGAGAACACGCTCCATCAGTGGCTTCGGAGGATAGCAATACGTCGAACGCCTGTCCCGCTTGCAACCAGGGACCACACGACACACTACACCTGTTCAACTGCCCTGCCAAATCAACTCAACTTGTTCCCATTTCTCTTTGGACCCACCCAGAGGAAGTAGCCACCTTCCTGGCCTGGAAACAAACGCAGCAGAAAATTACACACAAGGCGGACCAATTAAAACCTAATGGACAAACAGACACATTTACTGCTACAACAACAACAACAACCAGGGCTTGTGGAACAAAATATACTTACTTACTTACTTAAGTGGCCAATTACAATTTACGAAACGTAGTTCATGACTCTTTTAGCTACGTCGATGTCGTGGTAAAGCTCATACAGCTCATGGTTCATCCGATGGCGAAACTGGCCTTCGACACAGATAGGTCCATATATTTTTCGGAGTACTTTTCTCTCGAATACTCCCAGGTTTTGTATGTCCGTTGTGGTAAGCACCCATGATTCGGCACCATACAACAGAACAGGTAAGATAAGCACCTGGTATAGCTGTTTCTTAGTATTACGAGAGAAGGTGGTGTTACTAAAGTGCTGCCGAAGTCCGTAGAAACATCTATTGGCTAGCACTATTCTCCGTTTAATTTCTTGGCTGACATTATTCATCTTGTTGACGGAAGATCCGAGGTAGGTAAATTCGTCGACTACCTCAAAACAATAATTGTCAACGTTCACGGTGCGTCCCCATCGAGAGGACTCTTTGTTCGTCGAAATCATTATTTTTGTTTTTGTTTTGTCCTGGTTGACCGCTAAACCCATTTTTGCTGACTCCTTTTCTAGCGATGAGAAAACTGCAGTAACATCCCGCAGATTTCGGCCAATGATATCTATATCATCGGCGTAGGCTAGTGGCATGTGGCTTTTGTGGAATATGGTGCCAGACATGTTGATACCAGCCTTTCTCATCACCTTCTCCATAACTATATTAAATAGTGTACAGGACAGGCTATCGCCCTGCCTGAGACCTCTTTCCGTGTTGAATGGTTCAGACTGATCCTTACCAATCTTAACCGAGGATTTGGTGTTGTCTAAGGTACATTTGCAAAGTCGAATCAGCTTTGCAGGAATACCAAACTCAGACATGGCCTCATAAAGCCTATTCCTTATCGGAGAGTCGAAGGCAGCTTTGTAGTCGACAAAGAGGTGGTAGGTGTCGATCTGCTTTTCATGGGTTTTTTCCAGGATTTGTCGTAAGGTGAATATTTGATCCGTCGTAGATTTGCCAGGTCTAAAGCCGCACTGATATGGTCCAATTAGTTTTTCTACAATTGGCTTTAGACGTTCACACAATATGCTTGAAAGGACCTTGTACGCAATTGGTAATAGGCTTATTCCTCGGTAGTTCTTACATTCACTACGATCTCCTTTCTTGTATATGGGACATAACAGACTGAGACTCCAATCCCCGGGCATGCTCTCCTCTTGCCAGATGTTCTCCATGAGCTGATGCATGCTCCTAATCAGCTCCTCCCCGCCAGCCTTAAACAATTCAGCAGGGAGACCATCGGCTCCAGCAGCTTTGTTGTTTTTAAGGCGGGAGATGGCCATACGTATCTCGCTCTGGCTCGGAGGTGGACAGTTAATACCATCGTCATGGATTGGAGCGGGGTCTTCTGGAGTGGTGTCAGTATCCAGTAAATTTCTAAAGTGATCTCTCCATATCTTTAGAACGTTATCCGGGTCCGTCACTAGCTGACCATCGCTGTCCTTGCAGGAGGGCACCCCTGTTCCACGCATTCTCGCTTTCACTCTCTTGTAGAATTTTCGGGCTTCCCCTCTACTTCGAAGCAACTCAGTGCACTCGTCCTGCCTCTTCTTCAGCTCCTTCTTTTTTCTTCTAAAAAGACGCGTTGCCTGTCGTCTCTTCTCCCTGTGCCGTTCACGAACAGCTCGCGTTGCCATTGGCTGCAGTTTCGCCCTGTATGCAGCAACCGTCTCTCTCGTGACATTGCGACATTCATCATCGTACCAGGCATCTTCTTGAGACGGCTTTGAGTACCCAAGTACGCTTCTCGCAGCCCGTTCTAAGGAGTCGGCTATATTTTGCCACTGCGAGGTTATATTGTCAGGGGTTGGAGCATTCCGCAGCAGTTGAGTTAGGTGGTTGGAGTAGGCATAACTATAATATAATGGAAAAATTAATTTTAGGAAATATGCCTTTAAAGCAGCTATGCCCACCGCTTGAGCTCGCGAGCGAAAGCAGCTTTATGTGCTTTTACATCTACACATAAAGAGCTTTGCGCTTTCACACATACAATTATAAATAAGAAAGCGAATTACAGTATTGCTTAAAACTTTTAATGATGTTTTGATGTTTTGTTTACGCAAAACAGAGTTGGCAAGCCAGTATGTTTGTTATGCCAACGCAATGTTAAGCGTAACCACAATTTTAAAGTCGAAAGGCATTACATGTATTGCCATAAAAAAGTGCGTTATCAAAACGATGTCGTCCTCTTGATGATGGCATTTTTTAAGGTGCTCGCTAAAGAAGTGGTGGTGGTTTTGGAGGTAAGGGTAGAAATATGGCCAACATTTAGAAAAAAGTACCATTACAAAGGAACACAATTACACATAGGACAGAACAAATTTCTGCGTTCCTCTTAAAATGTGTATAATTACCGAAATTTTCGGAAGTCTCAATCTTTGTTTTTAACAAAAATAATATGTTATTTGTAATGCAAAGATATTTAATGTCAGTTCTGACGAAGTGCGTCACTTATGCACCACACTGTTTGCTGAAATAACAATATTGCTTTTACGCATACCCAACACATTCGAACAAAACGCATACATTGACGTTGGGCATAGCTGCTTTAAAGCCACAAAAAACAAATAGTAAATGAGTCAAAATAAATTTTTTATCAATTACATTACACACTGCTACCAAAATGGAAAATAATTTAAGAAACGTGTGGAGCGACTTTGCGCATGTTGTAGATCTGGTTGAGTACAACATGAATTCGTATACCAAATTTCCCTAACACCCTAAAAATCTTGACTTAGGGTTAAAAAAACCGGGTTTTAGTTAGTATACGCTATGAAAATCGGTGTTTTAATCTTAAGTCAAGATTTTGAGAGTGTATGCGAATTTTACTATACAGATTCATGTTGTACTCGACCAGACCTACAAGATGCCCAAAGTCACTCTCCAAGTTCCGATTAACTGTAACATTTTTTTTCGTAAATCTATTGAATAATAATAAAAACATTAATTTGTTATTCTTGTCAAAATAAATTTCGGTTACTTAACTCCCAGCAAAATATTTTGTTGCAAAGAAACAATTACAGAACAGCTTTTACTGATAAGTAACAAGTTCCACTTTCGGTTGCACAATATATTATTTTTGTTTGAAATTGTCCCAAAACCAACATGTTCTCATGGAACCTGTTATGAAATGAATTGCTACATAACTGAATTAGATATGCTGTTTTTGAAATTTCATTGATTTTCAATTGGGTGCTAGTTCGAAATATATTTTAACTCAGATTTTTGAGTTTTTCTTAATAAATATCCTCTAAAAAATACTTATTTCGAATACGAATATTCATTTTCTGTTCTACGGAATCTGTGGTGCAACATGTTGTACATAATCGGTTATATAGAACCAGAAACAGAATAGAAAGTCGATTAAAAAAGAAACGATTCTAGATTCAATACCATTCGCAACAAGTTCTGAAAAATTTTCCTGGGCTGTGAATAATATCCGATATGTTCATAGACATTGACTCAGTGACGAAACGCGTACTATTCAGACGACAAGTCTGCTGTACCTTCGTAAACATCCATTTTATTTAGTACATGAAATGTTAATTTCAACTTCATATCAGCCTTATGTGTGGATCATATTGTTGTATTGCCTCATATATTCATTTTGGTTTCCTGCATACCTTAATGTTAATACATAGTGATGATATGTCTGATATATGCATAATAACAAAACACTTCAACCAACGACCAAATAATAATAACACAAAAAGATTTGAAGATGATGAAAAAGTTAAAGATATGAAGAAAAATACAGTCAAAACTCTTGAATCATTAATTTGATTATGACACTGTTAACAAACATACAATACAAAGCACCAAAAAAAAAAACAGAGGTTGATTCTGTTATTTCAATACAAATATATACGACCAACAAAAACAAAAAACATACTATATTTGATCGGGAAGAAAAAAATTGTTGTACAAATAATAAAGAAAATAAAGCAAACACAAACTTTACTGCTTCATGTTATTAATTAATCATACTTAAGGATTTCAACTGTCGTCTGCCTCTCCATCAACAGCCCCATCCATAGTCATCCTCCTCTTCTTAACGCAGTTCAACAAAAGTCAGGCACCCGAACGTTCACCGGTGTGATGCGATACTTGATTTAATTCATTGTTCAGCCAAATATGCGCAAGTCAAAAGTAGGAGAGACAAAAAAAGACGCCAGAGTAAAAAAAGTGTACTGAACTATAGTCTAAAATGAAATGTTATTGTCTGAAGTCTGTACCAAATGTATTCATAATACGAGATCATCAGCCATTTGTAAAGAGAAATCATCACCATCGTCAGCTTCAAATCCATCCATATCATCATGTCTCTTTGACTTAATACACGATATTGACCTTTGTAACACTGACAGACGTTAAGATCTTTTTCCTACTCAATATCGATGCTCTTATGTTTTTTCTTTAGTTTAAGGGGGCTTAATACCATTTGCACGTTTTTAAACCTGATGCCAACGATCAGTACCATTTCAATTGGTATTCGATCAATTTTCAATGATTAATAATAGCAAAATAGGAACACAAAACAACGTTAAACGTCTAATATTTGTATTACTGGGGAATTTTTGTTTAAGTTTTGTTTCACCACAGAGGAGACACAATCAACAGTGGTATTGCAGTTGCTCTTCCATTTTGTCTGTCGAATACGAATAAGAAAACATCAAATCAGTAACACGTTTTCAAATGTTCTTTATTCACTCCAACGCAGCATAGTCTTTCAGAATAGGGGATATTCTAATTTGAGTTTTCTGATCGGATTAACCAGAATCTGTCTTTGAAGAACCCCCAAGCAGCTACAATGTCTGATAGGTCACGCATTCCCGGAGAAGGCGCAATGTTGATCAACACTAATGGAATGCTACCACCGTGTGTCTTAAGCAATAGGTGGCAGAAGTTATTGAAGCTCAACACAAAGGCTCTCTTAGAGGTTTTGGCAGCCCTTAAATAAAAAATACCAAATTCAGAAAAAACAAGAATCCAAGAAACAATACGCACCTCGAAAGTTCGAACTCCGTACAGGGATGGTGCCAAGGTTGACATCACCACCATACAGGAAATGCGATGAACGGAACAGGGATGCACATGACGAAAGAACTGTGACATCTTTTACAGCTGCCATGCAGAAAGACAAAAATTTCAAAGTGGAATCATAGTCGACAATAGACTTCGGCATCTGGTCCCGCGGTTTAACACTGTAAGTGGGCGAACTGCCACTATCCGCATCAAGGCGAAATATTTTTCCATAAAGCTGATTTGTGTACACGCACTGACGGAAGACAACGAACAGGCCATTAAGATGCATTCTAAATTGCTGACCGCTGAATGGGAAATTTTCTAATTTGAGTCTTTCTGATTGGAGGTTCCCAAACAGCTAAGAACGTTCGAGAGATCACGTTGTAGCAAATGTGACAAGGCGAAATGTTGAGTAACCTAATCGGCATGCTACCACCGATGCGTCTTAGGCAGTAGGTAACAGAAGTTACTGAAGCTCAACACAGAGGCTCTCTTAGTGACTTTGGCAGCCCCAAGAAACTAGGCTCGGGCGCGGTGGCCTAATAAGCCGCTCACCTTATACGAAACAATTATTATGAAAACAGGAAGAAAAGAAAAAACAAGAACCCCACCAAACGTTATAAGGACCATGATTTAAGGATATGCATCTGGAATGTCCGAACTCTATACAGAGGTGGTGCCTCTATCCAATGGCGGATGTCCACGACAAATACAAGGCTGACATCACCGCCGTACAGGAAATAAGATGGACGGGACAGGGATGAACACGACGAAAGAACTGTGACACCTTTTACAGCTGCCATGCAGAAAGACACGAATTTGGATGTGGTTTTATAGTCGGCAAGAGACTTCGACATCTGGTCTCGCGGTTTAACGCTGTAAGTGACCGAATAGCCACTATTCGCATCCGGGTGAAATATTTTTACATTACGCTGATTTGTGTCAACGCCTCGACGGAAGACAAAGACGATGACATTAAAGTTGCAATCTATGAGCGCCTGGAGGAGATGTATTAACGCCTCCCCTCACATGACATTAAAATTGTTCTGGGAGGTTTTAATGCTAAAATAGGAAGAGAAGATGCCCTTGGTTCAGCAGTCGGAAAATTCAGTCTACACAACAACACCTCCGATAACGGATTCAGACTGGTTAGTTTCGCGTTTGCAAGAAACTTGGTTGTGAGTGGAACCAGATTCCCGCATAAAGATATTCACAGGGCAATCTAGGTATCTCCCGATCAAAATACAAGAAATCGGATTGATAACGTGGTAATTGATGGAAAGCATGTCTCAAGCGTTATGGATGTACGTGTGATGCGCGGTGCAAATATTGACTCGGATCGTCACCTAGTTGCAGCCAAGGTACGCACACCATTAAGTACAATCGTAATAAAAAACATAGGAAGCTAGATATCACAAAGCTGCATACCACCGAGATAGCCAATGCCTACTCCAACCAACTCTCTCAATTACTCCAAACAAACCCCCCTAGTTCTGATGTTCCCGACACACAGTGGCAGCATATTGCGAATTCTATGACCACTGCCTCAACGACTGTACTGGATTATGAAAAACTACGCTCAGACAAGCCCTATTACGATGATGAATGTCGCGAAATATCTGGGAAAATGGATGCTGCATACAAGGCAAAACTGCAGCCAATGGCGACGGTGACGGAGCGTTGTAATGAGAAAAGGAGGAAGATGAAACGCCTGTTTAGGCGAAAAAAGCGTCTGTGGAAGAAAAGAGAGATCCAGGATATCGAAAACAAGAGGGGTAGAGATGAGGCCCGAAAGTTCTACCAAAGGGTTAAAATCACAGGTTTTAGATTAGGGAACCCCACCTGTAAGGACAGAGACGGAAATCTGGTCACGGATACTCAGAGTGTGCTGCAAATATGGAGGGAACACTTTCGGTCTCTAATCGTTCCCGGAGGCAGCATAGGTGACGAAATCACACCAATCAACTACGATGGAGTAGACTGTCCACCACCGATCCAAAACGAGATCAGCACGACAATCGCAAGGCCTAAAAATAATAAGGCAGCGGGAGCCGATGGACTGTCGGCAGAGTTTTTAAAAGCTGGCGGCGATGAGCTGGTAACGTGCATGCATCATCTTATAATCACGATTTGGCATAGGGAGTGCATGCCCGATGATTGGAAGCTGAGCATCCTATGTCCAGTGCTTAAGAAAGGCGATCCAAGTGTGTGTATCAACTATCGGTGGATTAGCCTTTTACCCATCGCATACAAGGTCCTGTCTACTGTGTTATGTGGAAGACTAAAGCCCATTCTGACGAACCTGATTGGACCTTATCAGTGTGACTTTATACCTGGTAAATCCACTACTGACCAGACATTCACACTACGACAAATCCTGGAGAAGACCCAAGAAATGCAGATCGACACCTACCATCTGTTCATCGACTACAAAGCAGCACTGACAGTCCGATACGACAGAAATTGTTAGATGCTATGACTGAGTTTGGTATCCCCGCGAAGCTAATACGACTTTGCGGGATGACACTGATTGACACGAAGTCTTCAGTGAAAATTGGCAAAAAATCTGACAGAGTCATTTTCTACCAAGCGAGGCTTTAGACAAGGCGAGAGTCTGTCCTCTTTAACATCCGAATGGATATGAACATTTGGAAGGCTGCAGTAAACAGGACGTGGATTGCGGGATGTTACTTCGGCTTCTACGAGCATTGAAAGCAGTCGGCGGAAGTGGGTCTGGTGATAAACAAGGACAAAACCAAGTTATTTGTTTCAACGAACACAGAGATCGAAAATCGCTGCTACTACACGCTAAGCAAGCGATTTAATGGTAAAGCCCTCTCTTGACAAACAAAGATCCAACTATACCAGACAAAGATCCTACCTGTCTTGCTCTACAGCGCAGAATTCTGGGTAATGACACAAGCGGATCATCTATTCTGATAGTTTTCGAGAGAAAAATACTACGCAAAATATTTGGACCCATCATCGTTAACGGTGAGTACCGTCGTTGAATGGGACATGAGCTGTATAACATGCGCTGGCTTATACATGTTGTACGAATGGATGAAAACTCTCCAGCTCGGTGGTGTGACGAACTATCTACGGAGTGCAAAAGAACGAAGCGTTTGGAATTATTTTTCTGTTGCTGCTGTTAAATAAGAAAAAAAGAAAGTGCCTTTGGCTCACAAATCTATTTTTTTGCCACCGAAACTACAATATATCAACTACATAATGTTGTTACAAAACTGTAATATAATAAAAATTTTGATTTTATAATATTAATAAAATCAATTTTAGATTTCATATTTTTCAGTTTTTGTTTTATAGGTATAAAAAAAAGTTTAATTTAGAAAACTTCACAAAGTATGTATCTAACAAGACAAGAGATAGACACTTATTAAACTATAATACGTCATAAATGTATGCGGATGCATAGTGTTGTCAACTGTCATGCCTATATTTAACCACAATATTTTCATTGCGCAATGACATTAAGGCAATGACGCATATTTGCGTAAAGATTCCTTACAATTCGGCCCTTTTTGTGTCATTGATCATCAGTCCAAATTGTTCTGCATTCACTGACTTCTTGCAACTGTAGGAATATCACCGAACATGTGGTATCATTGTCGAGCGATGATCTTTTGTTAGCAAACTCCAATAGGTGATAATTACAAATATGCTGAAATCATGATGTAAACATTAATAAAATCAGGATAACAAAACATCAAAGTGACTGACTGCAACTCAAGAATACAACACAAAATACAATGGAAGCCAACCTAAGTTGGCTGGATGATTCATAAAAAGACATTCATATACCTATCCCAATGCAGATGAAAGGATTTATAAATTCAATCAAACCAAATTCGAACAAGAGATTTATATTAATCGGTGTTGAAAGAAACTGCTATCGTATTTCAGCTAAATATATTGAATGACTTTATGAAAGTCATTTCATTAATTTTTTTTAGGTAACGAACATAAAAATAAATAACTACTGAACTTGTCGCACACTAAAAAGGAGTACCAACAAGATGCCCACAAGTAGCCATGTTTTTGGTCAACCGAATTTGACAAGTCGTTTGGTCAAATCTTCACAATCCGTTAAAACACCCTCAGTGACCGCACAGTCCACCTCCTTCGAATGTTTCTATGACTTCATCAAACATACAAGAAGTTGTTGCTTTCGCACAGACTCCCCAAAGGGTTATTGTAAAAGATATTGCACCAATGTGGGTGTAAATCTGACATTGGTGGTGTTGATGAGGTGGAAGCTGGTGGCAGTGATGATGATGATGATGAAGTGAAACCCCTCAAGAGTAATGTAAGATATGGAAGCAGAAGTTAAGAGTAGCTGGCATACTAGACAAGCAACAGCAAGGGTAACCAGCACACCAACATAACCCGTGACCATTAACTACTCGTACTGGTCAAGCCACCAAAGAACATGAGAACAAAAGTCGTATACTCTTGCAAAGTGGCAAATATGGCAGTGAGATGTGGTCGGTCGGTCGGTCGGTCATACTCAGGCGTGACCATTATGAACTATGAACATTTGATGGTTTATGCTAACAAGCAACAGGGATGAACTAAACAGACTTTATTACTGCGATAATAGAATGGAAGGCTAGGCGGGAGAAAAACTTAATAAATGAATATTTTTAAAACATAACTAAAAAAAGACTAAAGACTAAAGACTAAAAGAATCCTATGAATAAGGTGAGAAAGCATTTTGCAATCATTTAAATTATACGCTAACTAATTGTAGACTCTCAGAATGTTTTAAGATATAAACAAAAACAATTCTATGCAAATCTGTCCGATGGACAAAGCATAGACAAGAACTTGTGTGGATTATGTTGACGTGTGGCCTTCGTTAATACCATTTTCGCACAGGTGTGTTTGAGCTTCTCGATGGTTTCTTGAAACTTTTTACACTTAAGGTTGTGATAATGTATGGAGAAGGCACAACAAAGGGCGGCTGATGATGATAGTTTGGCAACTATCGAAATAGTTATCCGTCTACCAGCTTTCAACATAATTAATATCACACAACTCTTGTAAAATAAATTATATTAGCAATAATAGAAATAGATCTTGAACCGAACGATGAAAACACATTCATTATTTACACATACATAAATAAATAACGTTTAAAAACTTATATAAAAAAGTGTTCTCGATGTTGTCGACAGCAACGAGTAAATCTGCATGTCTTGTTCCGTTGTGAAATTCTACAAATATAAAAGTGTAAATTTAGATTAATACGAGTAGTTCTCCGATATGGAAGATAAGTAGTCACAAAAAACAACACAAAAAAAAATCAGTATGCTATTTTGTTATGCCAATAGCGAAGCTGGATATCGAGCTCCACCCTCCGTTTGTTGTTTACAAAATTACGAATATACTGTGCGAAATTTCGTATCGTATTAATAGATTCTTAATTATTAATAGACCTAACGCGATCGTGCCCGAATTCCGTATTTAGTAAAGCTCAAGCAGGAAAAAGTTTTTGAGAATAAAATCTGGATGTCTAGACACGCGCCTTCTGGTACCTCCCATACAAATGTACCACTCCGTCCACTTTAGAGATGGATTAATAATATAAATATACCCAACGAGATTTTGCCCAAATTCCGTATTTAGTAAAGCTCAAGCAGAATAAAGTTTTTGAGAATAAAATCTGGAAGTCTAGGTTCGCCCCTTCTGGTATCTCCCATACAAATTTACCTCTTCGCCCACTTTGGAGATGGAGTAATAATATCAATACATCCAACGCAATCGTGCCCAAATTCTGTATTTAGTAAAGGTGCTAGTGGACCCGGCAATGCTAATTTGACGAATACTTATACAATTTTTGGCATAGCTACTTAAAGGGCTAAACTTAAGTGCGTTAATGTACGCTCTGCAAACAATTCGTAATCCCAAGTTATTCCTTAACCTGATCAAACTAACCACGTCTCACATACCGATATTAAAAGATTCGTCTGCAAATTCATACAATTTTTGATAAAACAAACTGACGCAATGTAAGTAGTACTTAAACTTTACTGATACAACTCTGAAAAACATATTATAAATTTAAGAAAAAACTCTTTTGGACCTTGCTCTTAGCTTCAAGCTTCAACAATATATTCTACTTTTTGGTGCCAATAAAGAAGTCTTTGATACCATAAATGTTCAGCTTGGTTCAATTTTACTTTTTGGTACAATAAATGTACTTTTTATAACCACAAACTGTACTTTTTAGTGCAGTAAATATATTTTTTATAAAGAAAATTGTACTTTTAGGTACAATAAATGTACTTTATGATAAAAAAAAATCTACTTTTTATTACAGAATATTGTCTTTATATCAAATACTAGCTTTCCCGGCTCGCGTTGCTTCACCCGTACTTACATAGAACCTTCTTATGACTTTATGCATTACAGGTAAAATGCAAACGTAGTTTTAGTTTTATCCCATTGGTCTGAATGATTGTACCGCTTTAGTCCGTTCTTATCCCTAAAAGTGCGAATTTCAAAAGAAACATTCGTATCGCACAACTAAAATGGACTGGTACCCCCATAGGCGATTATAGCTATAGCCGTTTTGTCTGGGTTACGGTACCAGTTTTTTCCCTACTTGGCTATTTTACCCCTACATGTTCGAAATTCCAAAAATCCCATCTGGCGGCTTTCTAATTCTATAGCGAGCTATTCTATATACATTTTCGTAACCCTACCTTTAGGTATTTGATCTGGGTGGTACCATTAGTTTTATCCCTTTTTTGGTATCTTTACAACTAAAGAAAGAGTTTCGAAAAATTACTTTACATCGCCCAACTAAAATATTCACTTCAATTTTGGCTACTATACCTTTAGCCATTTAGTACCAGTTTTATACATTTTCGGCTCTTTTTACTCCTAAAAGGTAAGAATTTCGAAAACCCTTCTCGCTTCGTTCTAATTCCATAGGGGACAAGCCTATATAAATAATCATAATTACATCATTAGATGTTTGGTCGGAGCGAAAGTAACAATTTTATCACTTTTTTGATTTTTTTTACCCAGAAATATGGGATTAAAAAAAATCTAATCCAATTTAATAGTCAGCATTTCCATATCAATTTTTTTTCGATTATAGCAATAGCAGATTAATTTGGGTGATGGTATAACTTGTATCCCTTATTGGTAATTTTTACCCCCTAAAAGTACGAATTTCCAAAAATCCATTCGTATACTCGAAAAGGAGAATCATCATTCCAAATTTCATTATCCTATCTACAGACAGTAGACAATTTTAAATATATAAATAATAAAAATGTTATTACAATCGTTCTATTAATATGACCGACATAAAAATTTTTTCAAAAGGGGCGTGCCACCGCATATTTCCCAGCGAAACGTAATCCCCCATGTACCATTTACATATGTAGGAAATCTCATATTCATACGTGGATCGTAAAATATGAACGATTGTAATTTCGGTTTGTGTGGGCGGTGCCACGCCTCTTTGTATACTTATGTTTTCTTGTAGCCTATGGTAGAGGCCCTACTGCAATATCACACTGCGAGACGTAATGGCTCGCGAGATGTGACCGATTGAAATTTCGGTTTGTGTGGGCGGTGCCACGCCCCATTGTCTAACTTTGTTTTCATATAGCCTATGATGGAGGCCCTATCTACAGTATTAAGCAAAGAAAATATAATTTCAATCGGTCCTTTATTGTACCAATGCAACGATTTTCTATAAAGGGGCCTGGCATCGCCCCCTTTCCACTAACAAAGTATTTTTTCTTATACGACCGATATACGTACTAAATCTCGACTTCGTACCTATAATCGAGTTGTATGGGGCGATGCCACGCACATTTTACCGCCTTGCAGTCCGAATTTCCAAAAATCCCTTTCAGTGTGCGCCTATGTCATAAAAGAAACCTACATGCCAAATTTCACGGTTCTAGTTTTAGCCGTTTGGGCTGGGGAGTGATCAGCCAGTCACCCAAGCCTTTTATATATATAGATAATCGCTCTAGGTCTAAAATACAGTTTTGTCACGCAATATTTGGCCATTGGTTGAGAATGACTTGAATTTAAACCTGAAATTCCGAGTACTATGTGTAACTCTCTGGGGCTAAAATACAGTTTTTCCCCGCTTATTGACCCAAAGTTAAATTTCTTTCCATATTAATATTACAGCTGTCGAATACTACCTGTGTATCAAATTTTATCTCTTTAGGAATAAAATAAAGTTTTGCCACGCCCCTTCTCTCAATGATCCAAAATTAAAATGTCGTCTGCACATTAATATTAGTGTTGCCGTGTGCTATCTGGGTGTCAAATTTTATCTCTCTACGGCTAAAATACAGTTTTGCAACGCCTACTCCGCACTCTGACCCAAAATGAAAATTTCGTCTGCATATTCATATTCGTGTTGTGGGTTACTTCAAGTGTACCAAATTTTATCTCTCTAGGGCTAAAATACAGTTTTTCCACGCCCATATAGTACACTAACAGTCTTCCAAATTTAATTGAAGTCGGTTCAGCCGCTTAGGCGTGATTGAGCAACAAACAAACAAATAAACAAACATGTAGCCATTCACTTTTATAATAATAATAGGATAACAGGATAAAGTTTTGGAGAAAAATTTTGAAGTCTAGACTCCCCCTTCTGATACCTCCTATATAAAAGAACCCATCCGCCCACTTTGAGGATGGAGTAACAATATCAATACACTCGACACGATCGCCCAAATTCTGTATTCTGTTAAGCTATAACAGGACAAAGTTTTGTAGAAAAAAACTGGAAGTCTAGCCGCGCCCCTTCTGGTACCTCCCATACAAATATACCACTCCGCCCACTTTAGAAATCGAGTAATAATATCAATATGATAGAAAATTGTTTTACTGATGGTGGCGGGATATGTAAGTCGGGTTGCCTGACTGAAACTTTCTAACTGGTTTTGTTACTATTTTTACATATGGGGAAGGTTATCTGAGCTTCGGCATAGCCGATGATAATTACATTACTTTTTCACACTTATTTTTCAAAATTATGTATAAGATTGTAAATGGAGTGAATAGCAACACCCCTTCTGATATCTTCCACACAAAATGACATACATTTGGAAACATATTATTTCTCCAATAAGTTCCAAACGGACAGTTGGAGGATATTTAATTTTAAAGTGTTTAATAAACATGTAATAACAGACATACCCTCAGTAAACCAAAACTGCCACACTCCTTCTGGCCCAAATTGACCCTCAAAGTTGTACATACATATCTTATATGTAAGAACACTAAAAAATTTGACTCAGGAATAAATTTGGGAAGCTGGAAGCTCCCTTAAAAAATTACCTGTTTTTACAACACTTTTATTTCATCCATAATTTCTAAACGGCCAACTTGATAATAAATAAATTTGATCAATTTTATTATTTTGTAATATCAGACAAAACCTTAAAAATTTAACTTTTGTCACATGCCATCAGGAACTTCCCAAGCAAATGACCAAATTCACGCTTCAAAGTTTTACATACAAGTTTTTGTTGTAAGTACACTGAATTCAGTCATATTTTGTGTAAGATGTAGGCTTATAAGAATTTGACTCTAGAAAGAATATCGATTTTATCGGTTGACCCCTTCTGGTACTTCCGATACAAAGTAACCTAGTTTTGGAAAATTAAGATTTCTTTACATAACTTCCGAACTGCAGGATATTTGAATTTTCTCAGTTTTATAACCTTGTAACAGTAGGCAAAACCGCAGAGAACCGAAGTATTTACCACACCTATTCTGGAACCTCTTATACAAGTGGGCTCAATCCCACGGCAGCCGGTTCTTTGTACCGGATTGACCCGAAGCAGCAATTCTTCGGCCAGGGGCTGCCACCTCAGTACTATGTGTCCCTATATGTTTGTTTATCTTTTTGCCTTGGGAGAGGCACATCCCGGAGTGTCTGCTCCGCATTCTGTTGGTCCGTGCCGGGACTGAACAAAACCCCGGACCTACACAATATTTCTGCTCCGTCTGCAGAAACCTCCTCCATCACCGTTCAACATCAGTAAGGTGTAACCGATGCATGGAGTGGGTGCACTTCAGGGGTTGCTCCGGCCTCAGCCACCTAAGGGAGTATTGCCAGGATTACGTTGCTGCTTGCTGTGCCTCCGTATCCCGCAGTCTGTCCCAAGACTCGCAGTCGTCTTCGTCGTCGCCCTCGTCGTCTACGTCGTCTACCTCTTCGATCTACGGGACACCACCGCAATCTCCCTCACAGCAATACCAGCTCATACAGCAACCAACACCTCAATTAACACCACATATTGCTGTACCAACCCCTGATCGTGCAACCTTTTTGCAATTCAACTGCAATGGTCTCCGTGGCAAAATCAGCGAGATAGTGGATTTCATGAATCGGAGAAATATCAAGGTCGCCGCGATCCAGGAAACTAAGCTGACCGACACCTGCAGCTTGCACAGTTGTCAAGGTTACAACGTGCTTCGAAAGGATCGCACCAGAAATGGAGGTGGGGGATTGGCCTTCCTATTGCACCATTCTGTGCAGTACAGACCTATCTCGCCTGAGCTTGACTCTAGAGACCCATACATTGAATGTATGGGGGTAGCAGTTGAGTCCGGGACTGCCGAGATAGAGCTGTACAACGTATATATACCGCCGATTGGCAGCTGTCCTCCGCGTTATATGCCTGACATCAGCCCATTGCTCCAGGGCAATAACCGCGTGGTCCTAGGAGATTTTAATGCCCACCATGAACTCTGGCATTCTCTCCTAGCCAATGACCATAGAGGAACAGCTTTGGCCGAGCAAATCGATGACTCTACGTTTTGCACAGCGAATGAGGATACCCCCACACGGATTATGGGTGATTGCAGCAGCTCGCCAGACATCACCATAGTTTCGCCGGGTCTGATCAATGACGTTACCTGGCAGCCCGTCATTGCACTTGGATCAGACCATCTCCCCATAATCCTCTCCATTGATAGACCAGCCGATTACATCATCTCTGAACGCCGTACTTTCTTGAACTATAAGAAAGCGGACTGGAACGGGTTCAGAGAATTCACCAACCACAGCTTCAGTGCTCTACCCATACCCTCAGATGTTCGGGTTGCTGAGAAAAATTTCCGAAACATCATACGCGCAGCGGCCGCTCGCTTTATCCCTGCTGGTCGAATACCCGAGATACGACCTAACTTCCCAGCAGTGGCAGCGGGACTCGCAGACGAGCGTGATGGAATTCGTACGGCCAACCCTGCTGATCCTAGACTCAGTGAACTGAACCTAGAAATTAGTAAGATGGTCGACGAATATAAGCGGAACCTTTGGCTAGAGCACTTGAAGAACTGCAATTTAAGTTCCGGTATCAGTAAATTGTGGGCAACGGTTAAGTCACTCTCGAATCCAAGAAGGAGAGAAGACCGAACGGCCATCACATTTGGTGCCACCACTGTGACGGACCCAAAGAGGTGCGCGTGTTATTTTAACCGTCAATTTGTTGAGCACCCCGAGAGTGACATGGCGAAAAGGAGAGTAATGCGACGTATTCATGCTCTCCGAGTCGAAGAAGCACCACCACAATTTACAGTTGGAGAAGTTGCAGATGTCATCCACAGCGCAAAGGCATCAAAAGCGCTAGGCCCCGACGGAATATCCATGTTGATGTTGAAACAATTGGACATACCGGGAGTCGAATATTTGTCTTATGTCCTCAATCTGTCCCTGACCACTCTGGTAGTACCCGAGGCCTGGAAAATGGGTAGAGTGGTCCCGCTACTGAAACCTGGCAAAGACGCGAGCAAAGGAGAATCATACAGGCCCATCTCTCTCCTCTCGCCAGTAGCCAAGACACTTGAGGCGCTAATCCTCCCGAGCCTGACAGGACATTTCCCAATTGCCGATCATCAGCATGGATTCCGTAAGCAGCACAGCACTACCACTGCTTTACACGCCATCACCACACAAATAAGTCGCGGTCTCAACCAGAATAAGCCCAGTGACAGGACGGTCCTCGTGGCGCTTGATTTATCGAAGGCTTTCGATACAGTAAATCACGCCACGCTCTTCGAGGACATCGCCAACACGTCCCTCCCGAACTATTTGAAACGTTGGATCGTGAACTACATGTGTGGACGCCAGTCATACGTGGAATTCAGAAATAGAAAGTCCAAGCCCCGTAGAGTGAAACAGGGAGTTCCCCAAGGTGGGGTGATATCTCCGGCACTGTTTAACCTCTACCTTTCTGCAATTCCACCACCACCTGACGGCGTAAATATAGTATCGTATGCCGATGATTGTACGATACTGGCGTCGGGCCCCTCGACTGATGACATTTGTGGAAGGTTGAATGCCTACCTCGCTGATATTGCCAATTTCTTCGCTGCGAGAAGGATGAAAATTTCCGCCACCAAATCATCGGCCACACTGTTCACCGCATGGACAGCGCAAGTGAAGGAGCAGCTCAATGTGATAGTCGATGGCACAACAATTCCGACCACCAACCACCCGAAGGTCCTTGGTGTCACATTTGATAGTCTGCTCAGATTCAACGCGCACGCCACAGCTATCTGCAATAAGATGAGAAGTAGGAACAAGGTCCTCAAGTCGCTTGCCGGCAGCTCTTGGGGAACCGACAAAGAAACCTTGTTGACCTCTTACAAAGCGATAGGTCGGTCTGTGGTGAACTACGCAGCTCCAGTGTGGTCACCGAACGTGAGCGAGACGCAGTGGAAGAACCTGCAGATATGCCAAAATGCCGCCCTGAGAACCGCGACAGGGTGCCTCCTAATGTCATCTGTGGATCACCTACATGAGGAGACGAAGGTCATTCCCGTGCGACGACATAACTTCCTTTTGTCGAAGCAGTACTTGCTTGGTTGTTATCGGACCAGCCATCCCAACCACCACCTTATGGATAGGCTCCCTCCCCCCAGGCAGGTCAGGAAAGACCTTCATGATCTAGAGCGTGAGATCCAGCGCTACAAGAGAGAGCCTCTAGATCAAAGCGCATATCAAGCAGGATTAGCAGACATTCACTCGGACGAAGTCTTGGAAGCAGTAAACAACTATAGAGTGAATGTCGTGCTCGGAGATCACCCTCCATCAGTGGCTTCGGAAGAAGAGGTTTTACCGCGGCAGACGAGAGTTGTTTTGGCCCAACTAAGATCCGGATGGTGTAGCCGCCTCAATTCATATTGGGCAAGAATTGACGGCAATACGTCGAACGTCTGCCCAGCATGCAACCAAGGACCACACGACACGCTACACCTCTTTAACTGCCCAGCCAATCCAACTCTCCTTGTTCCCAGGTCTCTTTGGACCCACCCAGTGGAAGTAGCTTCCTTCCTTGGCCTGGATACAAGTGCAGCGGAAAACAACGACGCAGGATAAACAAACAGACACATATGCTGCTACAACAACAACAACAAGTGGGCTAAACAACACCTAAAGTTCTACATGCATATATTTTTTGTAAGCACTCCGAAGTCAGAGAAATTGCGAACAAGGTAAACATTAATTGCAACGCTATTCCTTTGAAAATTATAGGAGGGTATTTCCTAACCCATACGAATTTCGGTCGTATGGCCAGACAAACAAAAATTATTGGAAAAATAAGAGAAATTAGCTTATTTGTATAGATGCTAGTGGGGGCACAAACTGTCCGATTTCTGAAATTTCTGTACTGGTTTTAAACAACCCTCTAATAGCATCCAATGTCGAAATATGCTTCCATAATGGGCACAAGTCAAATATATAATTATCGTTACAATTGAGGGACGTCATTATTAACAAAAACTTAAAAGGCGTATACCACTGGATTCTGAACACAAACTTCAGTTGACATGTCCCAGCTTTTTTTGTCACTTCAAAAGTTAGCATTAAAATATTACAAATGATCCAAAAACCAGTAAGAAAGTTTCAGTCGGGCAACCCGTCTTACATATACCCTCTTAATTTCCCTTTGCACCCCATGAAAGAGGTATGGGATAGCTTTTCGCGTTGTTGTGAATTAACACGCTTTCTATTTTTAGATTCACAACTAACGACACCTACTTGTTTATCGACGAATTCGAACGTCACTGTTTGAGAAGCTCTTACTGGACATGCCGATTGACTCGACACTTATACAGCAAAGTTGCTGTCAACAACATTCGAGGGGAGCTGATAATGAAAGAAATTTTTTTTTTTAAGATGACTGGAGCCAGGATTTGAACCTGTGATCACCCACATGGTAGTCGCGTGTTCTAACCACTATGCCACAGCCAGGCATAGTGGTACATTTGTATGGGAGGTACAAGAACGGGCACGACTAGACTTCCAATTTTTTTCTTCAAAACTTTGTCCTGTTATAGCTTCACAAAATACAGGATTTGGGCACGATCATGTCGAGTGTATTGATATTATAACTCCATCTCTAAAGTGGGCGGAGTGGTACATTTGTATGGGGGGT